>OZ010572.1:33142404-33164904 GCA_963932145.1 Acanthosepion lycidas
CATCTAGCTCTTATCTTTATTTAGTACTGTTCAGTTATTGCTCACCCATTTCCACTGAGTGCAAGTACACACTGCCTGACCCAGGGCTTGAACTTACCAAATTCACAAACCAACACTTTCATTCATTAGGCCATTGTCCTGTAGGCTTCAGTCCAGATGTTAAACACCTGAGGAAGGCTGAAAGGCACAATGTGTGAAACATTGTAATAAAAACAACAACAATGAGGACAATAATCTGAATATAAATAGTGTAAATAATGATAACCCCCATATCAGAAATTCAGACAAAAAAATGCTGATTCTTACATAAGTAATTACATAAACTTTTGAGAGGTACTATGCTATTGTGTGTGTGTGTGTGTGTATATATATATATATATATATATATATATAAAAAGCATGTTTGGTTGAATAATCTAGAAATATTATGTCTATTCATTTGTATTTTAATCCCCTCAAATTCATGGATCAGTTTCTTAGTGTTGTTGCAAAACTAATTAAAAAAGATGCCATAGTTTTGGTTATTTCTTTTATTTTCACAAGTACTCTTGATCATCTTCAGGCATGATTTGCTCAGACAAAAATTAATATAATTGATAGTTGTGAACTTTTCTGTAAATGCACAGGAAAAGTGGTCTGTTTATGTTAAGAATATGTAAGGGAGGTAACTTAGTTTAAATTTTTTATTATTAATGTTTTAATAATACTCAACCTGCAATTATTCAACCAAACATGCTTGAATGAAGACATGTTGCCTAATTTATATAGATATATATATATAAAAGAAATAATCTTATTATGTAATTATTATAATAATTATTTCTTATACATATAAAAGAAATAATCTTATTATAATAATTATTTCTTACATATATAAGAAATAATAAAAATTATTTTTGTCTGCAGTGATGATCAGAAATTTATTGATCTTATTGGGTTTATAGATTTTATACCACATGATGTGTCAATAAAATTAAGTCTGGAATGTATTAACAATGATTTGTTTAATACTTTCAAGATGTACTTTCAAAATACCATATGATCAAATCAGATACATCATTCTTTATTTTCTCCCTCCTCCACAAATCACTTTTATCTTTTCTTATAGATGTTTGCTTTTTGTTTTGTTCTGTCATATTTGTTGGAGCTTCTTGTAAACATGCATATATTTTTCCTGATTCTATTCGATGAAAATTTTGAGCCGATTTTACATGGATATTATCTTCATTATTTGTTCTCAATTTGCTCATTAAAAAAAATCTTTTGACCTTTCTAACCTCTGACAACTGCAATTGGCGATAGTGAATATGATTATATCAATAATTAATGTAATAATAAATTCTATATTTGCTGGCATGAATGATATGTCTGATCCTGTAGCCTCTCACTACTCTATTACAAGCAAAACACCTTCATATTCCATTAGTAAGGAGCAAGTTCATCTTGAATAGCTTCTTCCCAAGAATTGTTACTTTGTGGAACAGAATCTCAGGGGAATTATTTCCTGACTATTATGATCTTAACCTCATCTAAGGTTAACCATTATTTTTCACACATATCCTCTATCTTCAGTGTTTCTTGGGCCTTGCATAGGGTGAACATTGTTAAATATATACAGTTTAACCCGGATATAAGAGAGTTGTCGGGACCGGAGAATAAATCTCTTATATCCGGGTTTCTCTTATATGCGGGTTTGGTCTAATTTCTATACATTAACACAGGCTCTAATTTGGGACCAGAGAAAATTTCTCTTATATCCAGGTTATACTGTATATAAAAAATATGCATATTTAAATTTTTAAAAAAATGCAGAAATTACACTGATTTCAAGGCACTGATATTATGTGTCAGTGGGGATGTCTACTGATGACATAATTAACAGCTATAGAACTTGTATGAATTACAGTGAGCGTTATTTTCACCCAAATTCCTTTTGTAAAGCATATATATTTATGCTAACTTCCTCTCCTTTGTAGCTCTTAGTAACATCTTTTTGCTATCTCTCCTAATCCCTATTCTGTCATCCATTTACACAAGTTCATTAGGAAGGTTATTTACTGCTTAACTATATCCCTCTTGACTTCATTTTATCCTGTGTGTGTTAAATTTTTTAAGTTCTCTTTCCTCATTAAGTCTCTAAGAAATTTCAATTGTCTCTTTCTGATTCTAAGTATAATTGTCTTTTTTGTTTCCATTTTCCTTAGAACATCCACATTGCTCACATTATTCTCCTTCCCTGTTATTCTCAGTATCATCTGTACCCATTATGTGTCTCAGCTGTCTCATTCTCATTCTAAGTATAATTGTCTTTTTTGCTTCCATTTTCCTTAAAAGTTCCTCATTGCTTACATTCTCCTTCCCTGTTATTCTCAATATCATCTGTACATATTATGCATCTCAGCTGTCTCATTCTAAGTATAATTGTCTTTTTTGTTTCCATTTTCCTTAGAACTTCCTTGTTTCATGTTTAGTTCATAATATTCTCAGCCTCCTTCTGTAGAATTAAATTTCTGTTGCCACAAGTCTCTTCATCTGTGAATTGATGGTCCAGCATTCATTGCCATGTAGGAAAGCTGATATTATATAACAATTTAGTACTCTTTTCTTTGTTTCTAATGAAGTTTTCCTGTTTCTTAATATTTTATTTAGCATCTTTTGCTATTCCAATGCACCTCCAGATTTCTGTATTGCCTTTTCCCTCTGTTTATGCCAATGTGGAAATGTTGCATCATGTAACACAAGAGTCATTGAATTGAATTTGATCATTAGTTGAAGTTGCTAATATTGACTTTGTACTTGATGCCATTATGGAAAACTTGAATCTTCTTTTGCCTGTACTCTGTTCTAATGCCAGATATCTTGACTTGCATGTCTTATTGTTGGTATGTTTTCGATGGTTGACAGAAAAGAATGGGAAAATGAACACTTGAGTAAACTGTTCTCCCAAAACTATATTATCTGTCCAGATAGTAACAACAAAAAGCTGTTCCCTCCATTATCAACCTTGACAAGGCTGGTGCTAATAACTTATATATATATATATATATATAAAATATTTAGTTGGATTGATTCAACTAAATATGTTAGCTCTATCACTGATATTGAGCACTTTCCAATAAGTATAGCATATATATAATATATATATATATATATATATATACGCATACTGGAGAGCATATTATCTTTAAGTCTCTCCATTGCACAAGCTGGTGGATATAATTAACGACTGTCTGTTCATGCTTTAATCACAACCATCAGGCCAATGTCCACTTTTATATCTACATACACTCTCTCTCTGATACTGAGCACTTTATCTATAAATATAGCATCTAAGTATATCGTTATATATATATAAATAATAATAATAATAAAAAGTGATGACAAAGAAAACAGGAAAACTATAAGAGCTTAAAAAGAGAAGTGTTCAAATTGTGGTCAATGCAGAGAATAGAAAAACATCCACATTGTGATTGGTTCTCTGGACACCATATCTACTGAACTTCCAAATTAGCTAGAGAAGATTGAGGTCAAATGTCAAGATTGGACACTTACAAAAAACTGCACTCATAAGAACTGCTCATTTGCTCCAAAGAGTTCTTGATTCATGATGAAAATATGCCACCTCAGTTCACCAGTTGGGAATAGCTTGTACTTTTGTTCCATCACCAGCAAAACTTGCTGTGTCTAGAAATCAGTAAAACAAAAAATGAAAAATTAATAATTATTTTTATTTTTTCCTCCCACTACATGTAAAATACAATCTCTTTAACTTATTGCCTTTGAAGTCAATGAATCTTCCACTTTTTAAAATTTAAAGGGCATCAGAAATTGAAAGGAAAAGTTTCTACCCAGCAAATGACAATGCTCATATATGTTTCATAGTAACAATAGCACTGTTCACTAGTTATTTCTCTTACTGAACTGGTTGGTTATCACTAACATTTTTCTTCCTGTTAAATGTTTTTCTTTTCCTTTTATCTTCTTTTTCCACTTCAGGAGTTTTCGTTACACCCAGCTGAGGAAGAGGCTAGCATGAATATCTTCTAATGGCATATTGTGTTGCACATTGTTTTTGCAGCATCGAATTGCATCATGTGTTATTGTTTATGCCAACATTTTTAAGCAAAATATCTTCAGCTGTATGGAATTACACATTCTGTAATGCCAACCATTGGTCTTTAGGTTGCATGACTTGTGTAAATGTTTGTTTAATGCTACTTGATTGATTGTGATTTGTTTACATTAAATGATTCTGACTTAAGTGGACATTATTTTTGTCCGAAGATGGTTGCTGCTGGGGATATCGGTTCTTGGAAATAACTATTTTTGTTTTAGTTTTTGCAAGAGTAAAAAGAATTTGTGTGTGAGTGCTAATAATTTTGTTTACCTCCAAGAAATTTCTATTATTTTTGCGATGAGGACTCTCACATTGTAAGGATTTCTGTCATCCTCCGGCAGGTTTTTTTTATGCTTGGTATCATCTCTCTCTTGCAAGCTTGGCAATTACTGTTTTTTTCCAAACTTCAAAGATTTGGTGACAGAAAGGGCATCTAGCTGTAAAAATACCTACTTCTTGTCGATGCATTATCAATTCAATAGATATATATATATTAAGGAAAACCCTCATTTTAGCTGAAAAAGAAAACAAAATTCTTTGAAACAAAAATAATGATTTCTTTTTGTGATGCCATGAATAGGATAAAAATAATATTTCACTGGCTTCTTTTGTATCTTTTAACTCATTATATTCACTTCTTTTATTTTATTTTGGTACATTTCTCTGAGTATTGGACGGGAATTACCTGTAATCGCAATGTACTGAACTAGAAGAAGTGCTTAAAAAAAAAAAATAAATAAATGAAACGCCTTGTGGCTTATGTATTGGCTTCATGAATGCCTTTAAATTTCCATTAAGTATCCCAAATAGAAGTTTCCATTTTCCATTAAAAGAGGAAGAAAAAAATAATAATGGTGTTATGACCTTGGGCAGTAGCACTACGCACGTGCTTCATTTTTTTGCTTAACCCTGTTGTGCAAATAGAGTTGTCATTTTGTGAATTTGAGTGCTAGGGTGGGAGGTGAACGACATTGAGGGTTGCCAAAGAAATAGTGGTGTATCCTTTAAGGGCTTCATGAGCATATGATTGCTCTATTTTGTCACTTGATACTATTTCTGTGAATATGTGAAAGGACTTATTTTTCCTTTTTTTTTTTTTTTTTTTTTTCCTTTTCTTTTCTAACTCTGATTTTGTCCATTAAGATTGAAATTTTAGCTTATTCTGGATTGCTTATCCTTTGCAAAATCTGTGTGTACCTCTCATACACTTATTTGTCTAAACTCCTCTCAACAAAATGGACTTAAATTGTCGACCATGATGGTGCATACGCACATACATAACACATACATTTAAATGTTGGAGAAAATAGAAAAATATATAATAACTGTGTGTACATATATATATATATATATATATATATATATATATATATATGCGTGTGTGTGAGTTTGTGCATTGATATGTATCTGTATGTATAAAATATCCACTATGAAAAGATTAGCTGAAAACAAAGGGAGATAATCAAAACAAAGCATTATCAGTGGAAATGGGAAGTGGCAGAGGAGGAAGAAACAAACATAGATATAGAAAAAAGGGAAGAATAAGAGAATGAAAATGAGAGAAAGAATAATGCATAGAAAAAAATGAAAGCAATATTAACAGCATAAAACAAATAAAGGCTGAGTGATGGTAGGGATTGGCTCAGAAGCAATAAGATATTGATGGGACCTTTAATATATTGAGAAACCAGAAGGAAAAGTATCTTCAACTCTTGCCTGAGGCACATGAAAGACTGTTATTGTTGTTGTTGTCCAAGAAGAGCTAATTTTTGTGACATTGAAACCCCAAGCACAAAGGCATCTGGTATTAACCTTTACCATCACTCATCTTGGGATGCATAAAGAAAACAATGTTTCTGGGTTTTGAGAATGGTATGACCCTACTTTCTTATCTCTATTTCTTATCCCCGACTCGTACCATTATTTTCACATGGTTTCATATGCAAGAAATATGTGCAGCTTATTACCATTGGCTTTTTTTGAACCCCAGCCACTGCAAAAAGTAAAACCTTAACTGAACAAAGTGTGTATACATTTTAGTGGGGTGGTTGACTGTAGTGTCATTCCTTGACATACCTATCTGGGATTTCCTTTGTTTTACCAATTACATACTAAATTCTTTTTCTTCTCTCCATTTGGGGGAAGGGTGGAGGGAAATACGGAGGAACCTTTACCCTTAAGGAAAAAAAAAAAAAAAACGAAAACCAGAACAGAAAAAAAAATCTTAATGTAAAATAAATTAAAAAAAAAAGCCTCTTTTACCATCATAAAAATATTGTGGGGTGGTTTAGGGTAGAGAAATGGAAAGAATCTTTTATTTTTCTTAGCTCCACGACCACTACCACCTGTCACCCCTTCCACCATCTTGATCTCTTCATTTCTCTCCCATGCGCCAGTCATATTGGCATTGACAAGATTCATTTCTTTCTTTTTTTTCTTTTTTTTTTTAACTCTATTGTTTTTATTTAATCTTTCTTTATTTGTTTTTTCATCTTTGTGTGTTTTTTCTCCACCCCTCTCATTACTTTGACTGTGCTCCAAGAATTCCCTTCTTTTGTTCTGCCTGCTATCCACCCCAACCAGCCACCTCTTATTTTGTGCACTTTCAACCCAGATCTACCCTGTTCCTTGCACTCCCACCTATCTTATACCACACTTCTTTTTCCTTATTTGATTCTCACTGCAAAGTAGATAGCTCCCACCCCTTTTATTGATATTTTGCAGTTCCTTTATTGTATAACTCTCTCCCTCTCTATCTATTTATATCTATTTCTACCTTGTTCTGTTGTTCTATTTCTTTCTCTCATTCTATCTCCTTCTTTCCGTCTTGTTCCGTCGTTCTCTCTCCTTCTTTCCGTCTTGTTCCGTCGTTCTCTCTCCTCCTTTCCGTCTTGTTCCGTCGTTCTCTCTCCTCCGTTCCGTCTTGTTCCGCCGTTCTCTCTCCTCCTTTCCGTCTTGTTCCGCCGTTCTCTCTCCTCCTTTCCGTCTTGTTCCGTCATTCTTTCTATAATGTTCTGCCTATTTATTTCTATGTATTTCATGTATGTGTCTATCTCTTTCCATCAGGGCAGATTTTATTTTTTCCATAACAAAATACATGCATATATTAAAAAGAAAAAAATGGATCCTCATTTTATCATCTTACTTTTTTATAAATACTCAAAGTTAGGAACAGTAAAGTGTACTTTGAAATAGAGTTCAAGATGGCATAAAAACACTCTACATTTTTAGTTTGCACTTCTCATTTACCAACAACTGAAACCTCTTTGCGCAATCATATCAAATATGGTAATAGTTATTGTCATTTCAGTGGTTTGAACATACGATTGGAGGTCACTAGGTCTTGGGTTCAATCACTGATATCAACTAGGTGAAGCATGCTGTATGTAATTCTTTCAGTCTCTAAACAGAATCATTGGAATTCTTCAGCTTGGAATGATATCCCCATGTTTATAATAATCTTTTGGAATATTTCTATAAATTGCCGATCAATGGTTATTGCATTTTTGGGGTCATAATCTTAATGCTGTAAGGGTAATCCTTGATACTAGTTTAGCAGGTTTCATTGAAGTGAGTTCAATTTGAAAAAAATGGGGACATTTTTTTAATAGAGAAAGAATGCTGATTAGTATTTGACAATAGTCAGTTGCATTGTGTCTATATATATATATATATATCTAAAAAACGTATTAGTTAAATGAAAAAAAAACTTGAAATTTACTAAATTCAAAATAATCTTGGGATTTCCAATTTTCTTTTTTTTTTTTTGAGTTGAAAAAAATCAAGATTTTAATTTGTTTTTTTATTCAAGTTTCTCTTACATTATACAGGATTATCAGTACTGAGAGAAAATCATTAAATTTGAATCTTCAAAGATTTTTGAAACTAAATCCAAGTTGTCTGTTATAAGTGAATCTATTCATTTCAAATCATTAGTCTGATGAAAAAATACCCTGTGTTGTTAAATGAATTTAAAAAAAAAATATGCTTAATGATATTATTTTGGAACACAAAGGTGTTAAATGACATTTTATTCTAGCTTTGTCATTTGTCTTGGATATCTACTAATTATAGGTACAGACTCAATCTAAATTTTATTTATTTAGGTCAACATTGTCAGGACAAAATCAATAATCAAGCAGAAGTCAATAAATAAGAAAAAAGATAAAAATATTGAATTAAATTTTGGTTGTTCTAACAGTTTTAGATAAAGACAAATAAAGAACATAGTCATATTAACATAGTTATACTTTAAAAACTCAATGCTTACACTCTGAGCAATTAAATTTTCATGACTCTAAAAGCTGAGAGCTAATCTGTTTTGTATAAGTTTGTTCATTTTTCCTTTTCTGCTTAAATATATAACTGAAAAATTTGCTAATTGCAATCACTGAAAAAATAGTTGTATATTTGTTTTATCTTAAGTGACTTTCTCTGCTCTCTGAGTATTTTAAAATTAACATTTTATAAAAGTTTTATATTTAATTGCATTGTGAAAATATACACTTCAACATGTTCTGAATCATTCGCTCCACCCACCAAATGCAGCAAACATCAAAAGAAAATAAAAGTTCTTTCTCTATATTCAAGGGCTCATCAGCTTTTCATTTGTAGAATCAATGTCTGTGTTTACTGGAAGCTTCCATTATTGTAAGAGCGTGTGCATGAAATAAGCCGTTGCTTCTTTTGTTGCCGTGTAGAATTGGAATATTCTAGGCTTTGCTTATGTTCAGTGCATTTGTTTGATATTGATTTCCGACAAACATTTTGATGTTGCCTTAGTTTAAAAGTAAGATTTCTTAGTGCAAACATCACATTACTTTTCTGTCTTTTTGTATATAAAAACAATAACACACACACACACACAGACTGGGCATCATCCTAACCTCAGTGAAATAAATCTTGGAGATTCACCTGAGAATGGACAGTTCTCTTTGCTATGATTCTACAATGCAGATAAAATCTTAAAAGTTTTAAGAGTTTCTATTTGTATTTTCCATTTTCTTTTGGTTTTGAAATAGCAGGCAACTTTGAAGAACGTTGCTGACTCCGGTTTAAGTCTTTCTTTGTGACTCAACAATGTTTTTAAAAACTGATCTTGACAAACTTTAATATAAACATTCCAGATTTTTGTCAGTGTATCCTAAATAAATTTTCTTGGACATCATACCATTTTGTTTGCAAGAATTTGTTTATGAATATTACAGAAATTGGAGCAGGAAGTCTGCTACCATTACTTTCTGACTTTGCTCTTGAATCTTTGTATTGATGCTGGTTGAGAAACGACTTTATCATTTTAAATGTCCTGAAAGAGATCTAAGCTTTACAAAATATTCAATCTACTTTGAATATTTTTTTTTAATAAATTTCATTTCATATTTGAAAGTTTTTTTTTTCTTTGGCAGCACAGGGGGTTCCAGAATTTTCTTAGTAAACTAAACTATGCAAAGATTTAATTTTTGTTTTATATTTACAAGAAGGATTTATTAAAATTCTAAAGAAACTAACAATTACAGTGTCTGCTTAAAATTTCTCTGACAGTCTTTATTGGCAAATTCATTTTAAACTGATAACAAAGCTATTGCATTCCTCAGCATTTTAAAATAATGATGTCACTTATTTTATTATCTTCTAAGGAATTTATTTCCAAATGGGAATAACTTGAGAGATGTTATTGAAAAAGCATTAAAAAGATATATGCTAATCTCTAGTAATGGCTATAAATATCCAAGTTTTTAATCACTAGAGACATAAACTCAATTCAGAATCGTCTGGAGTGAAGAAAGGAAGGCTTCCCAAATATATATTTCATTAAGGATTTAAGTTTTCTCTACTCACCTACATCTAAATAAATATTAGTTTTATCTCTTAATTTCTCCAGATGGCATTTTTACTTCTCATGTAAACCTTTTTTTTTTTTTTTTTTTTTTTTTTTTATCATGCATTATTTGATTGCAATCTTCTTCTTAACCTTATCAACATCCTTATGCCTGCCTCTGCTTTTTCCTTACATATCCAGTCTCTGAAAGGGTTTGTTTTACTGAGAAAACTGACAATGTCTCATTCTTCATAGTTGTAAAGAGATCTTGCCACATGAGCACTCCTCTACTGGTTTGGTTCACTGAGTCAATCAAGTACAACGTTATTTCACCATTGCCAAAACATCTCTGCCAAGTGAACCAAGGTTGTGAATAAGGAGTGAAATTTTACAGGCCAGTACATCCTGGAACCCCATAATGGCTATCAGCTGTGCAAAAGGATAGTTGGATGCACATTTTGCCAAAATCTGTGTGATTACAACTTGCCCTGTATTATTTCCGTCTCCTTACCTTCCACTATCATGTAGACATGTTTATATGTCTATAAGAAATAGATATTTTCTTTCAGAAACAACAGTTTTAGTATTTTTTTCTCCTTTCTTTTGGCATTTGGGTTAGCTTACTAACTGACATCTTGAATTTTGTCACTAGAAACAGTATCAACTATGTTATCACCATTTTCTTTCCTTACGTTTTTTTTTTTTTATATTCTCTTTCCAAGAATTTTATGTTTTATTTTATTTATTTTTTATATTCACTCTAAGAATTGTATAATATCTCTTTTATTTTTTTGATATTCACTCTTTCCAAGAATTCTATGATATCACTTTTTCTTTTCTTTTTTATCTATGAAAATATTTTTTAACTGAATTATCACTGACTCCAATTGATTAAGTCCTAATAAAACATTTGCCCCTTACAAAATGACATTCTTCTCAGGTTCAAAAAATTCAACCTAAAAGCAATTGGCATAACAGTTTGCATGCAAATTTTCATAAGGTTATTCCAAAAATTATATTATGATAATTAACTCTCTGCCTCTGAGATCATTAAGTACAGATTAGAATAATATATAATGTATTATGTATTATATAATGTATTATATCATATGCCCAGAAGTCAAAACTTTCATTACAATGAAAAATAAAATGAATAATCACACTTACTGTGCATAGGATGATTGCATACAGCATTACAGATTAATATCTTTATACTTTTTTTTTTACACTCATATTTTTATCAGCCAGTAATTGAACCTTTTGTAAAAGTTGAACCTGAAGAGCTTTTTTTTGTGGACAATTAATGAAAACCTTTGTTAGTGCAAAGAATTAACAACAGTGTGCTAAATAAGAATGGAAAGAATTTAGAATTAGATTTCTCAAAAGACTTTCATAACATTAATTAATTTCAATATTTAACTTAAGGTACCCTGAAAAGAGTTGATGACATAAATGACACTATAGTCACATGATGTACACCCAATTTAAAATAATTCCAGTTATATTCCATCAGAGATAAATGAAATGGAGGCCATCTATAAATGCTCACGTTAAGATGTGTATAAAACAAAAAAAAAAAAAAAAACTATTCAGCAACTCACCAGGTTAATAAATAGTTATTGATGATAATAAACTGAAGCGTTTGTTTCTGAATTGTATTTATAACAAACTGGTAAATATTAGTAAATGATTTTTGTGTTGCTTTCTAAATTAATCATGACTATTGAGTCAAAAGGTGAAATTGTTTAGCTAGTTATTAAGCTTAAATTTAGACCTAAATTGATTGCCAATAAGTAATAGATTTTCAACCTTGTGATCAGACATCCCCTTTCATTAACTATTGTTCCTATTACAATGAATAACCCCTTTTGTAGTCATTTACACTATTTACATTATTCGGACTGTTGTCATATTCACAATGTTTCGGCTGTTTTACACTTGAGCCTTCTTCAGGTGATATACATTGGAATTTCAAACCAGGGTAGATACATGGCCCAGTGGATGAAAGCATACTTGAACCAAAGAGATCTGAGTTCAATATCTGGTCACAGCAGAGCTGAACAAAAATTTGGAAAGTTGAGTTACTAAAGGGAAATAACTGAAAATGAGATATCCAGAAAAGGCATGGCATGTGGAACTAGAACAATATACCCTGGTGGACAAAATAAAGGGTTTAGTTTGAAATTCCAATGTATAAAACCTGATGAAGACTAGAGCGTACAGTGGGCAAAACATTGTGAATGTGACAATAAAGATGAGGACAACAATGTAAATAGTGTAAATACCTCATCTAAGAAATATTGACAGATCCTGAAGAAGGTCAACAGCTGAAACGTTGTGAATATGGCAATAATGATTGGGACAACGGTCCGAACGATGTAAATAGTGTAAATAATTATAATACCTCATCTAAGAAATATAGACAAGCTTTTGTTGTCATATACAATTTGTATTTAATGTTCAAAATGGTGACCAGTTTGGAGCATTGAAATAACACATTTCTCTTTTCTATTTGAAAGAAACAAAAGCTCTTTGATAAAAATTCACTGAAAAATATTTTTCTTTATCATATTTATTTACTGATATCAGGGTATTTAATACCATTAATACCACATTAGTTCATTACTATACTGCGAAGAAATTTATAGATAATACTTAGATTTTATTTTAAAACTTTGTTTATGCACATATGTGAATGAACGCTAGTCCTTTTTTAGGACACTCTTTAATGCATATGACCCATGGTCATTTTTGGGTCATCCTTCTAGGAGAGGGAAACTTGTATATAAAACCTGAGGTTCATGAGGTTTCTTGTCTCAACCTTTGTGGTGTTATGGCAAACTGTGCTGAAAAGTGGGTTTAGCCCTGTGCAACATTTTATCCACTCTAAAAAAAAAAAAAATAAAAAAAAAAAAAAAATAAATAAATATCACGCATAAGAAAATCTTGAACAGTCATCCCTGAAATGTTCATTTGGGAATTATGATTCCTGAGGTTGGACTTAGTCAATCAAAAGTTGACTTCTATCATGCATGTATGTATGTGCATTGGTATAATTTGTTTGATTCACATATAAATTCATGCATATTCACACTCAATTTGATACATATTCACACAGATAAATTTATAATTAAGTGTATACAAGGTGGGGTGTTGAAAATTTCTTGGCTCATCTACCAAATATGACCAAATCAAAGCTTTTAGTTGTTTTATTTTTAATTCTTTCTTGGTCAGGTTGAAACTTTTCAGCATCCCCTCATATTTATATATAGATTTATTTGCCTTTGTGCATGCATGTATAGAGACGCACGGGTACGAAAACACACACACACATATATATATATATATATATATATATATGACTAGTTGGTGATTTCCAAGCACATTCATCTGCTAGGGTGTTGAGATAATCCCTTTTATAACTATGCTGAGCAGACCCCTTTGTTACAGTTTCTTAGAGAGTGCACACAATCTGGTGTGATCACTTGTTGAACAAGGTGACTACACTCAAACCCTCGTTCATGATGATTTGTGACTACTTTGTGCAATCACAATCAGTTTTGTCTACTCAATTTCACAAATTAGTAGGCTAGGGTCAACTTGTAGTATAGTTTTCCAGCACTTCCTTCTTACTGGGATTATTTCCCTGGGTTGATATTATCAAGAAGTCACCTCTCTGACAAATCAACTGTGGTGAAATTTGAATCTAGGTCTCATGGTCAGAATATGTGAGATTGTCCTGAAAAGTTCACAGACCAACTAAGAACAGATTAAAAAAAATTCTCAAGTTTAAAAAAAAAAAAAAAAAAAATTACATTTATATATTTTATCATATTTTGGGAAATGAATCAGGTCAATAACTTTTTAGAACTTCCTTTGTATATACAATTACATATACTCACACTTTAATTTTACAGAATGACATGAGTATAAATTGTGTATATGCTTATATTGCTGTTTATATATATATATATATATATATATATATACGCACACACACACAGATAAAATACACATGTAAAAATACATAGAGAAGGAAATATAGAAATGTCTAGATGCATATACACACAAAACTAAATTGATAGACGTAAATGTGTATGTAGTCTTGTGCATTTATTTCTTTGAAAAAATAAATTTCTGATTGATTTCAATTATATCATTAAATCTTATCTGTCATATTGTATTTTGTCATTTCTGACAAAGATTTTTGATTTTGGTAAGTGTATATTTCATTTTCTTTTTTTTTTTATTGTACTAATTTGGCTGTTAGTCATGAAAAGTCTTTTCATTTTTTTTATTTTCTTTTTGATTAGATTCAATTTTCTTTCTTGCCTCCAAACTTTCTTTTAGTATATTTAAATATTAAGATTTTTATTTCTATGGAAGAGAAAAATGTTTTAACATTCTATCTTTTAGAAACAATCTTTCTGCTGAACCTTTTAGGGACGTTCTCTAGATGTTTTATAAGTAATTTAATATCAGGTGAAACCTTATAAAGGAGTTTGCTGGAAATATTTTGTTATGCTCCAAATACTTTTAACCAAAGTTCGTTGTTGTCCAGGAAACGTTTTATAAGTCATTTAATATCAGGTGGAAACTTGTAAAGAAACCTTATTGAAAATACATAACAGATAATCTTTGGCAAGTCCTTTTACAAATTTCCTTCTCTGTCCATTGTCCATTCAGGACATAGGCAATAATGACTCTCCACAAATTCTTATATATTGTGGCCCGAACAGTTTTTCTCCCTTTGCTAAGGCTCCCATCATCCATTTACACAAGCTCATCAGGTAAGTGGCTCACTGCTTTCCCCTATCTCTCTTACATTCAATATGCCCTGTGAGAGTTAAGTTTTTCAAGCTTTCCTTCCTCATTATGTGTCCAAGGAATTTTAGCTTTCTTTTCCTGATTCTGAGGATATGTTATTTCCGTTACCATGTTCTTTAAAATATTTTGTTGCTTACTTGCTCTGTCCATGGAATTTTCAGTATCATTCTGTTGAACCACATCTCTATTGCTTCTAGTTTTTGCCTCTTTCATGGGGAGATTCTCCAGCATTCAATGCCATATAAGAGGATGGATAACACCTAGCAATCCAGTGCTTTTCTCTTTGTTTCTAACAAAATTTTGTCTGTTTCTCAGCACCTTGCTTAGCTTTTGGAATGCCTCTTTCATCAGTTCAATACATGTGCAGATCTTTTGGTATCACATTTTCCAGACTGACATTAAACAATCAGGAGAAGCTCACAAAAAAAGCTCAACAAACATTCACTGTCCGTTTAATTTACAAAGAAAATGCTTAAAGAGAGAATAATATTGTTTCACTGATGATGTATTTTATTAAAACAGACATTTGTAAATAATACTAATTGACAGTACAAATATTAATTTATCTTTATCAAATGTACAAATTAACATTTCTAATTCGGTTAGCAGTTAAGGTGTAATAAAAAAGGTAATTTTTCTTAAAATAGACCTTATCTTGACCTTCTAGATTGTTTTCTTTCTTTATACAAAACATACTTTGCATACATGTTTGACTTCTGCAGGCTTGTTTTAGATTTCTTTCTTTTTGAAGATTTTGAATTCTTCTTTCATTGTAAACTCATTAAATTTAGTTAAGTATTTGAGTGTATTTGTTAAGAGTTGATCTTAATATTTGATATCATGAGACATGATAGATAAATTAGCCTTGAGGAATATATTGAAATTTCACTCTTTTACAGGCATTAACTTAATAATTTAACCCCATATTATCCTGGCGTCAGTTTAAATTGATTCTTTCCTGATTCTATTTATCTAAACTATAATTATAAACTATAAATTTGTAAAGTGAACATTTCACTGAAACATGTTTGGAAGTTTTCCAAATTTTAATCTGAAATCAAGAAAATATGAGCTTTAAGCAAAATGGTCACAATAATATGGAATAAAGAAGATGCCAAAAATATATCAGCTTCAAGCAAAATGGTTGCAAAATATTAGCTGTAAGCAAAATGGTCACAATAATATGGAGTAAAGGTGTCAATTTAAACTGACAACAGGAGAATATGAGTTAAAAAATTCAAGAAAACTACATACTGTTACATTTTTCATTTTATCAGTTTTCTCTTTTTATTGCTTTATTGTAAATATGACTTTGTTTTTTAGTTTAAGTAACACATTTGAATTATATTTTATTGGCATATTTTAGTTATTTCCTTTTTTATCAGACATGTATCTGTTTTCTTTCTTTTAATCAAGATTTTTTAAAACATCCACATGAATTTATTTCTTTCCAACACCAAACCTCTACTGAATTTCCTCAACACTTTACTTTCTGGCTGATTCAGTGACTTACTGCCATCTTTTATTGCAATAATGATGTATTTCTATCCACCAAAAGCAGTCACAGCTATTTACCATAGGAGAAAAAAGAAAAAAAAATGCTTTGACACGAGATCTTTTGTGGGATCGATACTGGACAATGCCTTCATCACCAATGTAGTTTTGATTAAGCTTTGTTACACAGACACACACAAATAAAAAAAAAAAAAAGAAAAATGTTGAGGGGAAAAAAGTATCTAGCATTATTAGCTGGATATTAGATAATGAGAAGCATAGCAATAAATACTTGACCTTTTCTTTTGATAGACTCTGTATTTTTTCTTTTTGCAAAAATCCACTTGGCCCCTTTTTTTTTTTTCTCTCCACCTCACTTTCACTTTTTGTTGTCCATGTTCATTGGTCCTTCTGTTATCTGTCTGTTATGCCCCCCCACACATCTTTTGTTACTAGTACACAGTACTCTGCAAAATGTGAACACAGTGTGTAATGGAGAAATTGGTTTGTATGGATCTGCAATGAACTCTGGCTCCAAATTGCTCTCCCCGGCTGCTATGGATAATGCCAGCCATTGTGTGGTCCTCTCTTCAAGAGAGCTTCAAATCACTGTCTGAACATACTCTCACACACACATACATCAAACTGAGGCCGTGTCCTCACACTAGTTAAGCTTCTATTCAAGAGTGAAGTGAATCTTTTTATATATCATAAAAAAAAAATTCTTCTTGTCTGAGAACTGTTTTCCACAGTTTGTGTCCAATCTAGACAAAACTTTTAACTCACGCAATAGCCAGTAGCCAGAAGGAGATTCCTACACTTAGTCACACACAATAATCAATTATTTATAGGTTTTATCTGTCTTCTGTTAAACATGATATAAACTTTGTTCAGGTTTTACTGTGATTTGTATATTTTTTCTTACATACAATTCTCTCACAATAATGAGTGATTATTTAATAGTTTATTATTTTTGTTTATTTCCATAGATTCTTA
Organism: Acanthosepion lycidas; assembly: GCA_963932145.1. NCBI lineage: Eukaryota > Metazoa > Mollusca > Cephalopoda > Sepiida > Sepiidae > Acanthosepion > Acanthosepion lycidas. Next base: position 33,159,657 of record OZ010572.1, read on the forward strand.
CAAAAAATAAACCCACAGACAATTTTTCACATTTAAGTAAAATTATTTACTTCTATACCATCAAGTATCAGTCAAATTAGTTTTGCATTGGAATTTGTTAATGTTTATCATAGCTACATGTTATTAATAATGATGAAATTTATCAGTATCAGCCATTTTGTGAGCAAACAACTTGATGAACTATCTCCCTATGGTGAGAAGCCAGTCTTGCCACAGTAGCATTGTCTCAAAATATTAATTTCGTTAAGGTTAATGAAAGAGCAACATCAGTTACAGCTACACATGGGTGTGGTATATTTTGTAATGGAATCTAGTTTAGCACCCAAAGTTATAAATGCTTCAGTCTAAGAAATAGTTTTGTGATGGGATTTATAATTTGCATGCAATTTGATACTCTTATCAATGATGCTATATAAACAAAAGTTGGAGTCGAAGAAATAGATGCCCCTCATCCTGGTTTTTATTTATTCCCTGGTTGATGAGTTTTTATTTTTGGTCCTTTTCCCCACCCCCAAAGTCCTGGTAATATGTCAAGGCATTTAGTAATGGCAAAAAGGTGAAGGAAAAAGTTATTAAAATAAGGTTAATGTAAGCATTTTATATGCTTGTTGGCAAGGAAGGAAGAAGTCACAAAATGATTATTGCCATAACCTAGAAATTTTAATTCAGGAAAAGAAGTGTTTAAAAGAATAAACTCATATGAATACAGACATGTACATGCACACACACACATATTTTATAACTGGCCACTCGTATTCGAGGGTACCCATCTGCTAGGGTGGCTAGCTAATCCCTATTGCAGAACTTGGGTCAGGCACATTTGTGTTTGATCAATATCCATAGAACCCCCCTGTGGTTTATACTGCAACTACGCTGAGTAGACCTTAGAGTTTCTGGAAGAGAGCATGTTATCTAGCATGATCAACAATTTGAACAAGGCTAGCACACTCAAACCCTCAGTCACAATGACTTGTGACTTCATGCTAGCACAGCCATCGATGGCCTCCAAGGGTTCCGTCTACGCAGTCTCACTCACAAGGCTTAGGTCAACCTATGGTATGGTTTTCAGGAACTTTCCAAAGGTGCTGTATACTGACAAATCGACCATGTTGAGATTCGAACCTAGGTGTCATAGTCAGAAAGTGAATGTTTTAACCACTCAGCCATGCGCCCATACACACACATATACATATATCTATATATACACAAACACACACTTATATGTACATACACACATAATTTTATTAGCACTAGCACTCAATCTGAAATATATTTATATTCATTTATACACACATATATATATATATATATATATGTGTGTGTGTGTGTGTGTGTGTGTGTGTGTATATATATATATATACACACACACACACACACACACATGTGCGAATATGCCTAGATGTCTCTGCACCTGTGTTTGTATTTGTGTAATAATTTTATCTGTATGAGTAAAATCATCATCATCATCATCAATCCCTTGTCATAAGGTCACTGCACAGCAACTGACCAGCTCCTTCCATATGTCTCGGTTACATGCTAATGTTTGAATCACTAATCTCTAATGTTTGAATCACTGTGAAGCATCTTCCAGTTCACTCAGTGATGTCAGTCTATTTTTTCTTCTATCTGCCTCTTCTTCTTTTGCTTAAGGTGGTACCTTGCAGTGACTGTTGAATCTTAAAACTTACCATTTCCAATTTATCTTCTTGATGGGTGGTTATGGGTCCTTTCAACAGGTCTGTTTCTTGTCTGATGGCATCTCACATTGTGTCATTTATGATGTAGTCTACATAAGAGATACCAGAGATAGTTTTGTAACATTTACATATATACTCTGGCTCTAATATGTATATATAATAAATACAAAGGGTACAGACATATACGTTATGCTTTTCATAGTCATAAGTGGCACAGGGAAAATTTTACACACACACACACACATATATATACACACACACACACACACACACACACATGTCTATCCCTGATACTGAGCACTCTCACTCAATAATTTAAAATAATATATATGTTTAAAATTGTGTGTGTATATATATATATATATATATATATATATATATAGTGAAGAGGAGAGTGCTCAATATTATAGATTCGGTTTAATAGATATAAACACTGTGGACATAGGGACCAACAGTTCATGGTAACTGTTAGTTTTCCACTTCAGTACAATCTTTAGACCAGTCACCATACAGTGTTGATTCCTATGTCCACTCTCTCTCTCTCTCTCTCTCAATATGTACATATATATATATATATATATATATCTGAGTATAATTTAAAATTCTTCTGAGACCCAGTATTTTTAATAAACAATTGTAATAAGCAGCTTAATCGTCCATATGTGCCTGATGAATTGGGAAACCATGAAACTTTAAGTTGCACTACAAACATAGGTATTTATTAATATATACTTCATACATCTGTTTAATTACATTGAGCACTGTTTTGCTTGTACAATAAATTAATATTTGTTTATCTGTGTATGTATGCTGTTGCACGCATATACAGTTGCTAATATCTCTTTATTTAGTTTCTATTCATATTTATATCTATCTATCTATATATATATATATATATATATATATATAATTGTGATGTGTGTTGATTGCCTCTCTGTGATGTGATACGTCCTGGGAATGACAATAAACTACATCCACAAGGCCTCTGATCAGTAGGTTTTGAGGAGCGTAGAACCACCTCTTAATTGCTGGTGTTCTCGGGTCAACCTTGACCCAGGGTGACAGCACCTGTTAGGGTCCCAGCTATGGGTAAATAGTTAACCTCCAAACTGGAGTGAAAACACTATGAAAGTATAAAAATAGGTTTTAATACCAGAAATACCTTGTAAAAAATTATCACCAGCAATAAATTATTGAAAAAAAATATTACCAACAATAAAAATTTTGTTGGCATTAAATAACTCATTGCAGTTGATATGCCGTAAAACAAAACAAACTATGATGTGATGGTTTGCATGCTAGTTTTATAGAATATAATTACTGTTATGAGTGTTGTCTTTGGCACTGCTCATTTTTGGCCTTATGCCAGAAAAAGCAGAATAAATAACTGCATATTTTAGTAAATGAAATTTGTGTGCGTGTACATAAAAAAAATCCTGTCAGTTCTATTCTGCATACAAAAGTATCTTATAATAACTTTTTACCGAGAAGAATCTTTCTCATGAAGTGTTTTAATTATCCAGTTGTTAATTGCATAGCGGAAGTAGTTGCGCTGACACAATTTTGGTATTTATCTTTATTTGCCCTCTTTCAACTACAACTTTTAGGGTGGGATGTTGGGGGTGTGAGGACAGTATTGAAAGAACCTAGTTCAGGGGTGGCCTTACAGGTGGGTCATCTGAGTGTAAAGCAGTTGGTGTGTGTGCTTTATTTATTATAAAAATAAAGGAGATCTCTATGTAAACAGTGGTGAACTCATTTTATAAATGACTGACAATTAGAAACTAGTCTATAATCAATTAAACAGATTTATTTCAAGGGCAGTAAGTAAAGAGTTACATAAAAGGCAGAAAAAAACTTCAACAAATTTACCGTTATTTCAAATAAAGATATCTATTCTTTAAGAGAAAACATTATGCTACTTTATATTGGTCTTGTAAACTCATCTAGCCTTTATAGTAATAAGATATTCCATTGTTAGGGTAACAAAAGTTATTACTTGATGCTGATAAGTAAAGTTACCATAACGGTGGAATATCTCATGAATAATATGGGCAATGTGCTAACTGATTTTTTTTTTTTTTTTTTTTTTTACTTTAGAGATTTTTAATTTTTACTTTTAAAGATCCCAAAATCAGAATTCTACCTTAGATGTGACCTTTTAGTTTATTAGTTAACCATTGATAAAAATCCCCCATTACTCATGTATAAAAATAAAAAAATAAAACTAACATAGATGCAAAGTTACCAAAATATTACCATTATGTTATATAGTAATTTCTTTTTTATTCATTAGAATTTGCTGCATGGACAACAGCTCAGTGATTACAGAATCGGTCTGTTTGTGATGAGTTTTACGTGCAGAAAATTTTCAAAAATTACATCTTGCATTCTGTAATAAAAACTGAGAAAATGATGGTGGTATTACTCAAATCAAATTTAAATATTGATGCATACATATAAAATTTATAATTACAGAAAGATATCTTAACAAGTGCATATATGTATGTGCTGTACATGTGAATGCCTGCACCGTATGTGCACACACATCACACAAACAATAAGTTAAAAATTCAATGAAAGGTCTATAATGTAATCTATCTTGACCTGGCATCTCAACTTCATTCTCTTTCTCACTATGATGACATGGCTTCCCTCTGTCTTTTCTACAAATATTTTCATGGTAATTGTTCTCACTAAAGTCTTCTCATTCTCTTTCACTCCCTGTAATCCTCCATGCGTCTTAGTGACATTATTGCCTTGTTTGGGATGGAATGATTAAAAAAAAATAATGGAAAAATATCAAACAACTATTAAAGTTATTGTAAATCTCTAATAAAAAAATTATAAGCAGAAATTCTCATGATATATTTATCTATATGAATATTGGTATGTCCTTAAAATGTTACTAACATTGGTTAACTAATACCATTTTTATTGCTAAAACATTGACTTGCAAAATAAAAATTAAATATAGTGTACAGAAAAACATAAAAATGCTGTGAACAAGAAACTGTTTTGTATTTCAAATGAGATGCATGTCGTTTGTATTAGAATGAAAGGAAAACAAAACAGGAGTTTTTTATGTGGAGCATCTAAGTTGAAAAATCTTGGCTGAATATTCAAGTTATTCATTGCAAAGTTTTAATGTCAGCATTTTTATTCCTTGATTTTGTATGGTTATCTGTAGCACATGTATTGCCTTTAAACCATGGTGTATATGATTTTTATTTAGTTCCTTTCCTTCTCTAGAATTGGTTGTTTAATTGGTATCTAAGGTTAAAGCCTTTATTAATAATCAAACTTCAGAGACACACTGTTACAAAGACATATATGCACATATATGTGTGTGTGTTTAAATTTGTTTTCTTTCATAAATACTTTTCAAAATGGTTTTCATTTATATATAATGATGACATTTTGTTATCTGAACATGATAATAAAATTTATGTAAAGACCTTCTTTGCTTCAGCAATTAAGATTATTTTCAATGCTTGAGGAAAAAAAGGAATTCAAGTTCATATACTGACCTTACATTTTTGTATCAGCTT
>OZ010572.1:33167404-33212404 GCA_963932145.1 Acanthosepion lycidas
GTGTGCTAATTTTTTTTCTATTTCATTTCATTTGATCATATGATTGGCTGAGAAGGCCAACTAGGGCAGGTTAGTGACAACAGTGACAATGATGTTGATGAAGATGAAAGAGAAGTAAGAATAATAACAATTGATGGTGTACTAAGGCAGGTTATCATTTGGCATGAACTGACATCACCATCATTACTATTACTACTACAACAACAAATAATACTGTTATTATTAGCAGTAATAGTAGTAGTTATCATCAGTGCAATCATGTTATTTCTGCCAATGTTGCTGCTGGTGATGATGGTTTTTCCAATCATTGGCAGTATTCATCAGTTTATCAATTTCCTTACCTGCACCAACCAACCAACCAGGTTTGGGGCCTACCTTACCTCACTGCACACAAAAATAGTGGTAGCTGCAATAGCATTATAGCTAGTGTGTGTAAAATTGACATGCAATGAACAAAAGAGAGAGGGGTTAAAGAGAGTGAGGTGGGGGAGATAGAGAAGTAATTGGGATATTGGGGTAGGAGTAAGAGTTAAGAAAAACTGAGGAGGAAAAGAAATGATGAAAAGGACAGCTACCACTGTCATTGTTATATGTGTATACACTAGTTGAGCTACTTATTCTTTCCCTTTTTTTTCTCTCTTTCTCTCTCTCTCCTTCCACCTCTTGCCACCAGCTTTTGAGTCTAACCCTTCACCTTTAATGATGCCTGCTTTTATCTTCTACAGTCTTAGTGACTGCATCACTGAGCACCTGTTAAAAAAACATACAAGTCATGAGACTAACCCTTATTCCTCTCTCATCAACATCAATTTCTCTCTCTCTTTTTCTTTTTCTTATTTTCATGTACTTTCCTACACAAGAAAACAAATGAAACAGGTGAAGTGAAAAGAGGTAGACAGGTGTGTGTGTGCGCGCGCGCGCTTCTCTAATATATAATATATATATATATATATATATATAAAATATATATGTGTGTGTGTTGTATTTACTAAGATTAGTCTGGCACAAGATCACAAATGTGAGATGCTCAATTATAATCAAACTTTCTACAAAATTCTTGGTTTAGGGAGATTATCTTGCTAAATGCAATACCAAGTGAAAAACGACTTGTGTGTGTACATATTTATATATATATATATATATATATATATATGAGATAGTTTATGTGCGTATACAGGGTGCGATGGATAAACTACCATCTAAATTATACAAAAATGAGAATAACACTGGCATTTCATTTTGACAGATATATTTACAAAAATTACTGAAAAATATCTTGAAATACTAAAGACTAACTTTATTCAATAAAATTGCCATTGGCTTCAACCACGGCCTCCAAACAACTTCAGAATCTTCTGCATCTCTTCTGGATGGTCTCCTTGTTTAAGTTGGTGAATGCTGCCATAATCCTTGCCTTCAGTTTATCTTTAGTGTTACAAGGGGTTTCGTTGATCTCTCGCTCAACTGTGCCCCACATATAACAGTCAAGAGGGTTGCAGTCTAAGGAGTTAGGTGGCCATATGTAAGAGTTGATTTGATCATAGTATTGACAGATCGCCATGACTGGTTTCTTCTGCTTCTGTGGCATGGTGCAGAGTCCTGTTGCCAGACATAGGATCTTCCAGCAGCCACCCTCTCGACCCTGGGCAGCACTACCTCCTCAAGGTATATGATGTAGGCTTCTGTGTTGATTTTGAGACCCTGTGGGAAGATGAATGGAGGTATAACATTACCATGACTACTGATCACTTCAAAAACCTTCATAATCACCATTAGACTCATCCAACTCTTTCCAAATTCTCTGCACTGTCCTTAGATTGAGCAGAGTGAATTGCGTCATCATCCCCCTTTTTTTTTCTCACAGACAGTGCCCAAATGATCCTACTATACTGTGCAGTTGACAAAATCAAAAGCAAACATGCAGGCACAAAATTAAAAATATAAAATAACAATTTAGCCATTACACACTATATACACACACACACACACACACACATCTCTATATATATATATATATATATATATATATAATATTATTATTATTAAAAGAAATCAATAAAGGTTTACTTGACCTATCTTAATTTTTCAACTCAATTGTTTTGAGTCAGAATACTCTTCAACACCAGATGTTTGATTATTCTATAATTGAACACATTCTTTCCCAGAAACTGTAACTAAGGTCTACTCACCATAGTAGCAGTGTAAACAACAGACGTTGTGTCTGTGATAAGAGTTTGGCTAGCCTCTCTGGCAGCTGAGTGTGCTTATAAGTGTTGGCCATTATTTGATATATAATGGTCCAGGTTTGATTGTCAGTAGTGGATGCACACTGCTGATAAGTCCCCAAAAAGGGACAAAACAGTCATCCAGTGCTTCCTAAATTCTTTTGAGGATTCTTGTTTTAGACTCAATGAATTATTAGGGCATATATGTGTTAAGGGAAAAACAGCTACAGATTAAAGATGCTCAATGCCTAGATTGCCTTGACAGAGCAAAAGATGCTTTACAACATCAACACTGAACAAAGGACAGCCCGATTCATTACTCAAGTTTCATGCTGTCATGATCTTCAGACTAGAATGCAACAAAAAGAAGTGGGTGTCTATTATTATATACACATTGTGTGTGTGTTATCTCTTTCATAATTTTTCCTTGTATTATTCATAGTATACATAAATATACATAAAATCTAACTGGATTGTTTTACTTATGGATTGGCACTTTGCCAAGTATCAAACTATTACTATCTTGTCTTCTATTGAAGATCAGTGTACTATTAGTGTACTCTACCTAACTTAGTACATACAAGTTAATTTTACTGTGCTGTTTAAGCAGAAGAATGCGTGTATAGTCAGTATATAACTTGCCTCCAAGTTGGGAGTTGAAATTTATGCAGGATTTATTTGTTAAATTTATATATCTTTGCATTAGTGTGACAGAAATTACAGAGAAACAAAGAAACATACAGAGGGTACCTCAGTGTGGGGTAATGATTAGTGAGGCCATTCTGGTTGACCCTTTCTGCTGTGCAATGACTTCAATTCTCACTGGGTACTTCGTACTTCGACCTTGTGCACAAAAACAAAGCTGAGCTTAGAAAAGAAAGAAACATACAGAAAAAAGTTCTTATATATGATCCAAGTTTTCTTTGCATTTTGAATTCTGTAAATTACATTTATCTTAATGTTTGCAAATATAAATTATTTTAATTTTTAATAATTTCCAGTCCCATTGTTAATTTTAATGTTTTTTGTTTTTTTTTCTACCTACTTTTTGGCTTAATTAATCATCAAATTTGTCTCTTTTCACAAAATCTACTTTTATTTAACCTTTTACTGTTATAATTCTTGATATTCCCTGTTTATAGCTTTTCCATTGTCTGTACTTTATGCCTTCTCAGCCTCTCTGCATTTTTGGTATATCTTTGTAGGTTTTTTTTTTTTTTTCTTCTTTTCTTTAATCTTTTTCTTCTTCTGTTTACCTTTTCTGCACTTTTAGTCTTTTCATCTATTTCCCACTTTCAGGTTCTATATCTATCCTTACCTTCATATCTATCTATCAATCTTCCTTCTTCTTACACCTACTTTTCTCTCTGCTTCATCTGCTCCTTTATCTGCTCTCCCCAACCCTTCCCATGGGCACCCCTCCCAGTTCCCCAGCAACTAACATTTTCGCTCATTTTGTCTCTTTATCAATCTTTCCACCTTGCGCAAAAAAAAAAAAAAAAAAAAAAAAAAAATTTATTTCATCAGTGCTATGGTCACAAAATATTTCCTCTCTCTTATGACAATCTTTATCTCCACAATCAATACTATACCTCCTCCCCCTCTTTCTATTTTTTCACCCCCACTCTTTGATATATTACTATCTACATGAAGCACCAATAGGAAGACTTCTTCTTTCTGCTAATGAGCAGTTTAAACGTGTTAGCAATGGCCTTGGAAAGTCTCTTGTGTCTACTGCAACGCATTTGCAACTGTATTCTCATTTGACAGCCTTGCACACATTTAGTGTGTGTGTGTGTGTGTGTATATATATATCTCTCTCTCTCTCTCTCTCTCTATGGTTTACTGTATTGATTGTTCAGGGCTGTTTGTGTTTGCTGCATATTGTAAGAAATGTTTCTATAGAATTTAACAGGATTGTTCTCTCTCTCCCTCTCTCACTTTTCGTATCTTTCTTTCTTTAATTTTTATTATCCAACTTTTCTTTTGATGCCAAAATCCTAATTCTGAAAGGGGTTTTCAAAATATTTCTGCAATTTGCCTTAATTTTATCTCATTTTTTTACTATTTTTATTTTTGTGTGTGTGTGTGATACTAAAATAATTTTATTATCAGTAAAATGCACATCCCCATTTTGTTTGTTTCTTGTACACTCTTTTGTGCTCATTATTTTTTGTTTTCATTTATAAAACTCAAGTCATTTATTTAGAGTATAATCCTCAGACTTCGCTGACACTAGCTCATTTTTATACCAATCATTTGTGTGACTATAAATAGAGAGAAAAAGAACTCTTCAGTAAAATGAGGAAGTTTTTATTTTCAATTGTTTTATTGTTCTTTTTTTCTTCTCTCTTAGATTTCTGTGGATTTCTTCCTGGTCTTTAGTTTCAAAACTTTTCTTTACAAAGCTCTTTTTGTGGCATTTGATGAATATTTTTTTTTTGTTTAATCAATAAAATATTTTAATTAATGAAAAAGATTGTTAAAGGAAATTTTATCATCTTGACTTTATTTGATTGGAAATGATTAATTTGCAAAATTTTTTGATGTTTGAATTAAACAAACTAATCACAAACATCTACAGATACAAAAGGAATTGTTTGAAGGACAGTCACTATTTTCTTAATTGTACAACAGTCTTTAAGCCTCAAAGAGTAAAGCTTGAGGTACATGTGACAAAAACTCAAATCATGTATGGTGGATTTGTCAGTAATAAATCTTGAAAAGAGGATTTGGTAAAACTGACAAAAGCTGTTAACAAATTACAGAAAAATTGAATGACATGTGATACTTTTTTTTCATAAAGACAATTTTATGATTTGAATTTTTTTTTTCTTTTTTTAAGTACCATTTTCCTTCAGGGTAGAATTGTCCATGCCACTTAACAGACTCCTTTTTCTTTATAATCTGTTGTCAAGACAGTGGAATGGTTTCCTGTTGAATTCAGAGGTTTCCTTCTCTTAGACTGATCAGCACCTAAGGCTAGATAATTCAGTCTACCTTGCTATTTAACTCATAGCTAGAAGGAAAAGGGATGGATTCATGACTTTACCAAGCATATTTATATCAAAGTAAACACAGAAGTCTAGGCTGGAATTTGAACTCAGATTGTTTGATTTCACCTTCTATACATCTATTGTATTACCTGTACATCATTACATGAATGGATATTTAAATAAAAAAACAAAATGATTATAAAATTATCTTTAACTCACTGATATGAATTATAAAAACATGTTTTAGATTCTTTTCATCAATCTTGCAAAAAGTTTTGATTCCATGAATTTCAGTGATCTTAATAACTTATTTTAGGACAAGCAAGTATAGAAATGTTACCTATTTGTTCAAAAATATCACCATATATAAAGTCAGCTTCTCCCATACAAATACAATAAAAATCATGATATAGACTTTGGTTTCCACATATGGTCAGTGTAGTCTTTGGTTTTCCTGTTTAAAGCAAAATCTTGAAGGAAATACCAATGATGGAAAAGTCTTTTTTTAAGCCTGTAACTGAATAAAATAATCATCTCAGACTTGCTGACAGAAACCTTTTGATTACCTCCTTTCTTGTAATGTCTTAAAACATACCCAACTCTGTCCTCCTACCCAAGGCAAGGTCCCTTCTCATCTTCTTAGAAAAGAAAACACCACTGGAATGGAAAAAAAAAATTCTTACAGATGTCTCTGAGTGCTAATCTTGGAGATAAGAAAAGTCTTCATGATTTTAAAAATACTTTTCTCTTACATGGGAGATGATGGTTTTGTTTGTTCCTGAGAATTGGATGGGAAGCACTCTCTTTAATTTTTTTTTCTTTTCTTTAAGTTTACATTCCAGTGTTTATGTGTGGGTGATGATCACATCATGACTTAGAAAAAAGATTCAATATTTTTCCTGAAGTCTTTGGTATCTGCTGTTTTTCCATTTGTTAAATAAACACTCTTGATGGTGGTCCAATTTGGCACAGTTTTTTTTGTATTAATTTACTATTGTATATTTAATTTTCATTACTACTTTTGTCATTTGTGCAATTCTATTTTTCAACAAAAGTCTGCTTCCAGAATTAATATTCCTTCTGTATATGAGGATCAGATAAGAAAAATCATTTTTAACTCGTATTTTTGTTGGGCTTGAAAATATTTAAAAGATATTGAATTCATTTCAAACTGATTTTGAAAACATTCAATTTAATATAAAAACAAATAAAATTAAAGCAGTATTTTCAAAGGTGTGCTAAAAAGTTTTCATAAAAAACTAAGTAAATACACATCAAATTTTTTTCAGCATCCCTTCCTATTAGATTTGCCCTTACATTTATCTCAACTGTTTCATGTGGAATACTATAAATCTGAGCAAAATTTGCCTGAGAATTCAACATAATAATAAAAATGTACAAGAGAATTTGGAAAACTTATGTTTTGATTTGTTTGGTTGATGAATTGGTATCATCATTTTTCTGATATCAATTCATTATCAAACATGTCAAAACAGAAGTTTCCAAAATTTTCTATATAAAAAGAAAGATATTAGGATAAAAATGAGAAAATTTTAAAATTCTAGTAGTACTCTTTCAGACCTATCATAATGAAATGACAATTCTTTTACAATCACTAAAATTAAGAAACATGACTAGTATCAAGATGGGTGACCACTTAGGGATATCAGCTGCTGTCATGTTGGTGGTGTGATGGATAACGACTTGGAATTGGAAATTAGAGAGTCGGGTTTCAGTTGGATTCATTATATTGACCTATACAAATACCCTTGGGAAATGTATGAATCCACCTCTTTCCCCCAGCTATGGATTAATTAGGACTTTTTTCAACAAATCCTTATCTCCAAAAAAGATTCTTAAAATATTCTCTGGTTTTAAATAATCTGCTAAAGGGTTGATAAACTGTAAAAAAAAAAAAAAAAAAAAAAAAAAAAAAACCCAAAAAAACAACAACAATGTTCATTGATAAAAATTAACAAATAATAATTGGACTAATTTTATTTTTAGAAAGAAAGTGATCAGGCAATAAATTTTGATTGGTTACAGTATGTTGTCAGGTTTATTAAGGAATTTTCTTGTTAGATTCCAATCTGACAGGAAGCTGATATTGACCACCTTTGGTGCTGACTATAGCAGCAGGCACAAACCATTTTGGAAGACATGGTTCTGTTTTGATATACCTGGAATTCACCGAAAGAATGGCTTTAAAAAAAATGTATGAAGATATGCCAAAAAACAAAAGCAGCAGCAAGCTGGGGACTTCCAGCTGTTTATAGAAACATTTCCCTTAATGCACCTTCCTAATTCCATCTGACAGAACTCTCTATCTTTCTTTCTCCATCCAATTCTTTCTTCTGCAGTCTCAGTTGATTCTGTGTGATAACTTTGGTGGCTCAAGACCTACTCCCCACCCCAAACATCCACTGATGCTTTCTATTTTGCTTTTCTGTCTTGGAAGAATTTTATGAAGCTTCTTCTTTTTTGTTTTTTGCTTCTTTTTTTTTTTTTCATCTTTTATTTTTTTTAAATATTTTTTTATCTGTATTTATTTTCTTGAGATTGAATTTGCTTTGTGACTTAATCTTTTACATTGGTTTGTACACACATGATATTACATACATCCTAGTCCAAGAGGAAGGTTTGTGACAGGTTACAGGCATCATCCTTCTCCTTGACTGTCTTACAATAAAAACTACAAAAAAAGAAAAGCTAAGTAAACATTCACTGTATCGAACAGTAGAACTAGTCTCTGAATTTGAAATGAGAATACACAGTGAAATGTTCTAAGTTAACTTTCTGCGAGTAACAAAGTTGCTCTCAACAAAATATCAGTTTTTGTCTGTTTTCTTTTAGTTTTTATAAATATACATTTTCTTTAAATTATTTATTCTGAATATATTTCTCTTGGAAATTTTATGCATTTCTTTTATTCAATACTCTAGTTTGTCACTGTAAAATTTGATTCGGTTTATTTTCTTAAAATTATTTCAAAGGACAATGATTGTGGGCAAAAGTTCCCAACAATTGTCATTTGTTTAATTTATAAACATAGACTATACAGATGTGGCAGTAAAATACCTTTTAATAAATATAAATAAAAAAAAATGAAACTCAGGAAAACTAAAAGAAACTATGGAAACTTTTGTACACTCCTTATTATATAAATCTTTTCAGATATTATCCATTGGTAAACGCAACTTTTTCATGAAGTTGTATCAGAATATTCATGTTCTCTGCCTCAAATCCAAGTATTACACACCAAAACTCTACCACAAATCAATCGGAGTGCAATATCAGTGCAGACTGCTTTGGATCAAAGTGTCACCCTGGCATAATTTTTGCACATGATCAGAGTGTAGTATCTGTATGTACTGTCTAAGATCAAGGTGTAATATCTGTACATACATACATACACACACATATCTATATATATATATATATATATATATATATAATGTTTGAATGAATGTGACAGACAAGGAAAATTTTATAAAAAGAGCTATAAAGACATTATAAAAAGTGAAAACTTAATGAAACATAACAGAAGGATTGCATATAAATATATATATATATATATATATATATATATATATATATATATATATAGTAAAAACACTTAAAATCACATTAAAGATGGTAATAAATTTATTCCAACAGATTATTTTTATCTCTCTTCAGACTGATACATTTTAATAAATAAATTCAGCCAGATAATTCAAAATAACACACACACACATATATATATATATATATATATATATATATATATATATATATATATTATCATCACACTCTTTCTCATATATATATGAGAGAGAGAATGTTTAACTCGCATGCAACTTCATCAATCAATTCATATGCGACACCAGAATCAAAAAGTAAGAACTGTACAGAGCTATGGATGGTAGAAATATGTTCAGAAGAGTTTGTGGATGATCAGATATAGGTGTGTGTGTGTGTATATATATATATATATATATATATATATATATATATATATATATATATATATATATATATATATATATATATATTTAGGTCTCACACCATCTAAAGAGTCTTTTTGATTAATAAAGTGTTCCCTGTTTTATGAATAATATATATATATCTCCAAGTGTAAGATAGGTTAATTCCAATGTCCAAACATTATATTTTAATAAAAAGTGCTCAATACAGAGACGAGCTTAATAATATTTATTAACAATTATAAGATAAACCTCTATATAAATGCAATCACGTTTCAGCATTATAGGTGCTTCTTCAGGCACTGACAACCTCCTGAAGAAGAACCTATAGTGCTGAAACGTGATTGCATTTATGTAGTGGTTTATAAAATGGCTTTCTTATAACTGGCTTTAAGGATTGCTTAAATGTAGGTCACTTTACATTTTGAAAATTCCTGTAAATATTTTAAAAGATAATTAAAAGACAATCTGAATATTGTTAAACAATGAATTCATGTGTTTTTGTTGTAACACTAATGACAACAGAGAGTGTCAGGTAATTCAGTAAATTGAAGAATTTAAACTTTAATATCAGTAGAAAAAAAAAAAGAATGCATATTTTAACAGAAGATCTTTCAACAGTAGCACAATTATCAACATGACTTATTTCCCAATAGATTAATTTAAAATAGAATTACACACTCAGCTCAAAATTTAGTTACAAAGGAAGGATATAGACTTAATGGTATTAAATTTTAATCCAAACTTTTATTAAATTGTTCATTTTAATTTTTTTTTTTTACTTTGTTGAAATCTTCATTAATTACAATTTGGTTAAAGATTGTTCATAAAACTGTATAAGCATCAGTTAACAAAAGATAAATTTAAACATACAACTAGTTACATGAAATACCTTCTGAGCCTCTCTTTGCATGTAGTCATTTTTTATCCCTATTGAGTGAAAAGACTTCATTTTAAACAAAAACCAGGCTATTCTTACAACACACATGTGCCTGTGTATGTCATTTTTTGAGGCTTAATACTATTGTTGGTAACACAAATGGAAAATCTTCAATAATAATAAGAAAAACATGAAAGTATAGTTCATTTCTCAATATTCATGCATAATTCAGTTATTGCTTTTTTTCATATAAAATCATTGCATACACAAAGAGATTTAACATAAAAAAAGCAAATCTTAAAACATTTTGACAAACTATAAGTCTCCAAACATTCTATACATGTCAAGTATTTCTTTTTTAGTTCCAGCTTTTGAAGACATTTCTATTTCTGTCCCTCTTGTTCCTGTATATTAGACTTTTAATAAGTTGAGCGTGCCAAACTTCCTAGTCCTATAAATAATGTCAATTGCATGTCAACTGCTACTTGTGTATGCGCTTTGTTCTCCAATAACAATACAATGTGAATGGCGTATATTTTAAAGGGTACATTTCTTGCTCCTCTTGTATTTATTAGAGTTAAGCATTCAGACAATCAGTCTCTGTTTCTGAGATTAAAAAGATGTCTGTCACAAGCTATTTTTACATCTCCTGTCTCTTGGCTGCGGATAAAAATAACCTTTTCTTTATTTTATTTATTGCAGGAAACATTCTTCACACTAAATTTGACTGCATCTCTCCTGTTGAGGTTGTTTTTAGTTTCAGTGTTACAAACTTTAAGTCAATACTTACTTACTTTTTACTAGTTTATCTATGAGTAAACAAAAAATAACTACCTATTTTGTTAAGTCCTTACTAGTATTAATCCTTAAATATATTTTATTAATTATAATAATTATTATAGGGTGTCAGTAGGAAACTGTTCCCCCACTTTATGTTCACATCTTCATACTAGTTTACCCATGTCATGAAAAAATGACTGCCTATTTTGTGAAGTCCTTATTTTTATTGTGTGTTCACATGTGGATCTTTAAAAATGTTTTTTCTATCTATTATTGTCATATTTTGCTCTTTTGTGGAGTTTATAGATGACTGGCAGTAGGACTGGATAAAAAGAGAATATTTATTTAAAACCCTTTTTAAACGAAAATAAGAGCAAAAAGCTTAAGATTAAACATTACTTATTTATTTTATGTTGGTATGGTGGATTAATGGATAGCGGCTCGGATTGAGGAATCGGAGAGCTGAGTTTGAATTCCAATCAAATTCATTACATTCACTTTTGTGCTAATACCCTTAGGAGGAAAGGTATGAATTCTCTTCTTCTCCCTCTCCTCAGCTGTGGGTAAATAGCAGGACAGACAAGGTTCTATAGCCTTTGATGGCAACTAGTCTAGCTCAGAAAGAAATGGCAACCTACTGCAGGAAAAAATCTGCCTCGTCAGTCATGTATCAAAAGATACATGATCGCCTAAGCATGTATCGCACATAACTGACTGATCTGAATTAATTCATTTTCTCATCAATAGTTCGCTTTCACTGTGCATTTCAGCATGGAGTAATGGTTAATGAGCAAATCTGATTGACTGTTATTACTGTGATGTGATTTTGATCCACACTGTGTGACCAAACTAAATTGAACTTAATGACACCAGTTCTTTTTCATTTACCCATATAATGATGATGATGATATTTTTAAAGCTTATTGCAAGTTAAATTTACTGAAACCTAAATACAGAGTAAACTTACTCAATCTTTTTCTATGTGCCAAGTCTCTACAGGATGTTGGCGATCATGGTTCTCCACATTTTCCTGTTCTTTGTAGTACATAATAAATTTTGCCTTTTTGTTATCTCTCCTAAACCTTTATCCATCATCCATTTACTGAAGCTCACTGAGTAGATTATGCATTGTTTTCCTCTATTCCGCTTGCCTTCAGTATGTTTTGGGAGTATCATATTTTCCAAGCCCACTTTCCTCATTATGTCCCTTAGAAATTTCAACTGTACTTTTTTTTTTTTTTCCCATTTTCTCTAAAACACATGTTCAGTTCATGGTATTCTCTGCATCATTTGGTAGTATTCAGCTTATTTCTAAAATTTTGTTGATAAGACCAATAAGTTGTCAGGAAAAACAAATTTAAGGATTTTAAAATGCTATGCGTATTTTAAATGAACATTTTCTATACAGTCTTAAACAAAGTAAATATGTTTTTGATTTCACCATATTATTTTGGGGGTCTGGAGTAATCAATAAATAAATGAATGAATGTGTATTTACCCTGACGACCTCTTCTTTTGAACTTGCCCAATAATGAAATTCGGCAAGTAAATGAAATACACTGTAGGCTAATTTTTCTTCACCCTAGGGCCTACCAACTACAGAATTTTTTTTTTTTTTTTTTTTTTTTTTTGTTGCTACATTATATGAAAGCATTCTTCTGTATGTTTTAGAGTTTATTTTTTATGGATAGATAAAAAAAAATAATAACTTAGTAGGAAAAAAGAATAAAAAATAAAATTGCCAATTGGACTGTCATTCTTTACTACTCTGCTTTTATGTTGTCAAATACTTATGTCTAAATGAAGTTATCCGCCTTTTTTTTATTTCGTTAGATATCAGTGTCAGGGGCCAAATTCCACCCACAATTAGTGGCTATAATAGACCAGATCTAAAAAAAGAAGAAGAAAAAATGCTAGTATTTATTTACGGTGACTAGCACCAGCGCAATCACAACTACTATTAATACTACGGCTACTAAATCTGAAAGGTATGTGTTGTTGTTGTGTTGATTCCTACAAGTATAAATGTCAAAGGTGTGACATTCTGGTTTCCGTAATGGTGGTATTGACGGTAGCGGCAAGTACACTTGTAGCGACCATTTGTAAACGGTTTTTCTTTTCTTTTCCTTTTTTTTTTTTTATAATCATCTCCAATAATGGGAAAGGTTCTTTCACCTACCCACAACCCGGCCTGTCAGAAGTTTATCAACTTGTCCCAGGAGGCACAAATCATTCCGTTAAACAGAAACTAAACACACAAACACAAGTGTTCTTTCGTTGGGATTTTTGAATTCTATTTCGTTCTGTCTTGTTGTTTTCCATGTTAGTTAGAGCACAAGTAAGAAGTTTAATTAGGATTGAAAATTTCGTCCAATCGAATGACATTTCTCGGTGGGTGGGAACTGAACTTTCCGATATAATTTTTAATTTTACATCGAGAAAAGTTTTTTTTTTTTTCTCTTATTAGTGCCTACTTTGTTCTACGACACCCCCTCCGCCATTTCCCCACATGTACATCGTTTTTTTTTTTTTTTTTTTTTTTTTTTTTTTCACGATAAATATTCTGGCAGAAGAGTAAGAAATTTAATTACTAAATTTTGCAATTTTTGCCTAAAATTTCAGTAAATAAATTATCTTTTTTTTTTTTATTTGCTCAATCTTGAAAATCAACCAAGAGAAAGGGATGATCAGTGGTCAGGAATTAAATGCACAACGACCAGACAAAAAAATAGAGGGTTACTGTGTTAGTTAATTGATTATCTTAGAGAATTTCTAAGAAAGTTTTTTTTTTTAATTATTATTCTCATTCAGTACTCGTACCGCTATTTGTATCAAACAAAAATGGTAAATAAAATAATATAGTAACACTGTGGAAAAAAAAAGTAATCTAGTTTTTTGTATTTGTTCAGTTTATGAATAATGATGAAGATAATAAATGACAAATTTATTTAATTTTTAAAGTGTCTGGATTTTTCGTATGTTTACTTTAGTTTACACAAACAAAATTTACATACTCCTGCCAAGTGCCGGAGAATTATTTTTATCTTTTAATTTAGCATCGTGTTTTAGTTTTATGATTTTTTTCCCCAAAAATAAATCCAAAGAATTAAACCTTCGTCATACATGCAAAAAGTTACTTTAAAAAAAAATGTTTTAAAATCTTCAAATCAAAATTGATGTGCGTCATCGATGCCGGAAAATACTAGAATTACTGGGCATATGTTATGCAAGTTGACAGCCACCTGACTTTGCTAGGTTACCCTCCTAACAATAAAATTTCTTCTGAAAAAGTCTTCCAAATAATGCGTGTGTTTGTTTAGGCTGACAAGAGTGAACAACTGATGTAATGAATGAATTCTTTGTATGCATGATAAAAAAAAAAAAAGAATCATGTTGTTACCAGATTTTAAAACAGACAGGGTTCATAGTTGAGATTTTTTTTCAGTCACATTTTTTAACTATCAGGCTTAGTTTCCGTAGATTCATTAGATTCAGAAAATTCAGAAATTTTTGTAATTGATTAAATACCGATAATTATAGATGATTTTTTGCTCAGTTTTTACTTTTTTAGTATGAAAGCTCTGTTTGCCTACATATGTCATTGTTTTAAGTAAATGGTGATTTAATGTGCAAATAATCTGACAAAAATCTACCATTCCCTATTGATCACAATTTGTTGGAATTTTCTTCGATCACTCCTTTTGTGAATAGCAAAAAAATTATGATAGAATGAACTTTTATACATGTTTTATGCATTTTATTAAGGCATCTTTTTAAAAATATGTGACAGTCCCAACAGGACCCGATTATAATGGTTGAAGAAGAATACAATGGCTGAAAGTGAAAATTGACTAGAACATTCTTCTGATCAAATCAGTGTAGAATACCTTTGATAAAGTTAAATCTAGATATGAATAAATAATTCAATTTTTTTATTTCTAATACAATTTTAGCAAAAAAATTAGCTGTGAAAATTTCAACAACTGTGAAATTATTTGTCAAAAATGGCTTTTCTCACAAATATCATGTATTACTGTTGGGACCTAAACTTAATTGATTTGTTTCCCCACCCATTTTGAACATGCAAATCAGTCTAGGCTTCATGTTCATAGAAATTAACAAATAATGATTGGGTTGAAGAATACTCCTGGGGGTGTAATGTATTTGCTTTGTATAGTTTAAAGGTCAGCTTTAGATCATGTTTTATATTAACTTTCTTGGATGTCATATTGAAATAGAATGTTGGCTATTTGATTCAAGATGAGGAAATTAAAATGAAAGACTGACAATGAACGACCCATTTAGAAGTGACATTGGCTATAAAAATCTACAACTTTTTTTTTTTTTTTTTTTTTTTTAGTCAGTGTTATTAACTTGGATTCAGTTTTAATTATAACTTCTACTCTTCATGTGGCTGTCAATCATTGTGTTGATATTTAAACATATTTATTCATAGAATTATTATTAATTATATCAGATAATTCATTGGTGGCTTTTATTTTAAAATTTATTTTCTTGCATACAAATAACTTAACACATGAGAATGAAAGAGGACAAGGTATTTTTTTTATTTTTATTTTTTATTATTCACTGAAGTTGAAGGAATGTTGAACAAAAAATGAGATAGAATAAAAATTTATATTTGGAACTTTTAGTATAGTGAGTGTTCAAGGATATATCCTGAAAAAATGTTTAAATTCAAGGAATGTTTTATGATAGACTCTGAAGAGAAATGGATTTTTTGGTTGAATTTACTCTGTTGACTGATGACATGAGTGTGTATAGTATTAGTCCAAGCATTGTATTTTGCAAACAGGAAATTGAAATACATCCTGCATTGTTCACCATGCCATCCAATAAGGAATTTGTACTCTACTTGCCCTCAGGTTTTTGTACATACCCAGAAAGCTGAAAAGGGTAGCTGCTGCTAAAAAGGTTTTTAGTGTTTGTGTGTTTGGCCAAATTGGGTGTACTAGGTGCTATAAAAGTAGTTTACATTGTGACTTTACACAATTTGGTTCTGAAAATATTTTAACCATATAAGTTTGATTTATTTGTTAAAAAAGAATAGATTTTACAATTCAGCTTTTGCCTTCTACCTTGAAATCATTATCAAATGTTAGTGTTAGAAATTCCCCCTTGAAAGTTAATTAAAAATGCATCCAGCAAACATATATTATGTTTTTATTTCTCCTACCACCATTATTCATACACTTATTTATAAACATTATTTGTATTTTATTACTATCATTATTAGGTGAAAGTATGTTAATTCTTGTTTTTAACCTCCAATAATGCTGCTAGATTATTTGGTGATTGGGTTTTCTTATCTTTGGTCACTAATGATTTTATTACCTCTAATATTATTATTTTATTACTTTTGAATATTTTTTTTCTAACTAAAGAGATTATTTTTTAATCCTTCATTTTTTTTTTCTTCATCAAATGTACAATGTAAGTCTTCATAATAGCAAAGTAGTCAATGGTTTATGTTCAACAATTTGTAGACAAAAAAAATACTGCATTTTTCATCTATCAATAACAAGATCCAAATTTTCTGTCTTGAATACAATCTATTGATTCTGAATGTGAATGAATTATTGCTTTTACTAAGAAGGAACAGATTCACTTTGTCTATTCTCAAATTGTAGATATTGGTATTTTCTGTGTTCATCTATCTAATATATATATATATATATATATATATATATATATAATTTTTCTTTTGTTATAATGATACTGTAGACCTATTTTCTGCCTGATTATAAAGGTACTAATAATACTGATTATAATGTTAGTAATGTTACCTTTCTTTTCCTACCTCCTCCTAACTTTCTATTTGTATTTGCTTATATTTTTATTGAAGCACAGATCAATTTCAGATTCTGTAGAGTTCTTGCAATTCCTTTCTCCAGCCATGAGATATACTCTACAAAGCAACAGAGTAGATACTGATATATTCTAGTAAGCAAATTACATATATATTTGCCATTTTTTGTTTTTTCTTTGTTTTTAATAAAAAAATATTGAAAAAATAACTATTTCATTTTTTTTTATTAATATTCTTAATATGTTTTTTATTACTTTGGTACTTATTTGATAGTCATTACAATTTCTTATAGTAGAAAATTGAAAGCTTTTATATACTTTATTATACTTTTCAGTAGCTACAACATGAAGGATTTAATGAATTCAAGAAAAAATCTATAACTTGTGTTTAACTCTTAAAGTTAATTTAAGAAAAAAAAACAAAAGATTTTCAACTATTAAATTATTTTTCTTATATTGTTTCTGGCAAAATGTGAAACATGTCATCATATATTTGTTTATATCCTTGTATATAGACATATTGTATTAGAGACATCTGCATTTTCATAAGTTTTGGAAAATGGTTGGTGACTTCAAAAAAATGTTTGGAACCATTCTTAGAGTTTCACAGGCAAACTGGTACCTTGACTTTTAGTGATACTGTAAATGTTTTCCTTTAACATTATACTTTGATAATGTATGATTCTTGTTAAGCCAACCAACCATTCCACTCACATGATTAGCACCAGAAACTCGTGGAGAATCTAACACCTAAGTAATTGTGCCATCTGAGAGTACATTCCACTTTTGGTAACTGATATACATTCCCACAGACTTCCAGCCTAGCTTTTTCCTTTCAGACCTGATAGAATTTCCTCCATCCGTTTTTGATTAACACATAATCAGTGACCTAGACAAAAATGGGCTGGATTTTTTAGAATTTTTTTTTTAAACAAAATCTATTCTTTTTTATTTAATTATTTATTTTTTGGTACTGTTTTGATGTTTCAGTCTCTTTTGGTCTTTTGAAAATATACCAAAGTAATTTTAGGATTGAAGAAGTATCAGGCTCTGTGAGAAGTTTATTTTTTAGAAGATAAAATATCCTATCATTCTGGTTTTAAGATTTTCTCAGTTAAACTCTTTTACATTGTTGCCAGTTTATTATTTCACATGTTGTTGCTAACTGGAATGGTGATTTACAATGTTTTGATCTGTAAATTCTTCAGATATCTATTACTTGGGTGTCTCCCTACATAGATTCAATGGGCTTGTACTTTTTTTTTTACATCTCTAAATCTAACGTTATTGCACAAGCTATTGACCAGGTGGAGCCATCTGACTCTGCCAGGATACCCACACAGCAAAATAGACCTCAAAATTATATATAGATGTCAATTAACAAGTGTGGACAACTTGCTGCAGACTAAGATGTCTTCATATTGTGTATTGTACTTAAAAAGAATTTTTAAGCAAAAAAAAAAAAAAAAAATTATTATAATCATTAGGCAGCCCATAATTTTTTTTAATAAAATTCATCATTAAATGCTAATTTTGATAAAGCCATTTGATATAATAATAATACTGTATTGTATGAATGTTATCATGTAATCATGGTTAATAAACTGGTAAAAATTATCCAAGAATATTTAAGCTCAAAAATATCAAAATAAGCAAAGAATAACTACAAACAGATTTAACATTGTTAAATCTTATTTTTATTGAAAGTTAATGAAGAAATTACAGTTCAATTGACTCTATAGAATAATCTGATATATATAAAAAAGCAATTACGGTATTATATGGCTTCAAGAAGCAGTAAGAATCAGTCATAGTTCATTGTACCATAAGCTTTATTTCTTACCCGTATCTTTCTACTGTTAGATGCAGTGTTGGTGAGAATACTGTAAAAACAATATTAAATGCAGATCAAATATTTATAAAGTAATCAAAACTGTGGCACATTCCTAAAGTTTGGAGAACTTAAGGTGTGAAATCTTTTTCACAAAGAAAAATAGATAAAAGATGAGGTTCATTATTGCATGTTGGAGAGATTTCAGAGATGTATATAATGTCTGGTGAGACAAGGGAAACCCTGTGTAATTTGATAAATCTATTTAAACTTTCCATACTTTTATGTTGCATCTTGGAGAAATTTGTTCAAAATCCAAAGAGGAAACATTAACATTAGTCTGTGAATTATTTCAGTTGGTAGTTACCTATGATATCAAATCTAGGATCTATTATATATATATATATATATATATATATATATATAAAATCTTTCATTCAAATTATGAGAGAGTGAATATTGTACTCATACTAAAACATAAAACAGTAATGACCGTTTTATTTTAATGGCAATTACAATGGAAATGGTGAAATTAGTCATAGGAAAGATTCAGCATTCATTGACTAAACAGTTAGCATTATTGTTGGTTGAAATTTATAAAATCTCTCTCTTGAAACAGATTTTCAGGAAGATAGGCCTCCCAAATCCAATAAATATTATTGCTCTTTCTAGTACTGAGTTTGCTTCTTAATTTTTTGTTTAAGGTATTATAGAAAGCTAATATTGAGATTATATTTTTCATTTTTGTTACATGTGCTATCTATTTTGGCTGTTGCTTTTATTGCAAGTCTTTAAGTGATATGGTTTCTGCTATTTGGTAAAGTTCTTTGTGATTCTGTAATGCCAGAAAGTCTGATGAAGTATAGTTTTCTTATAGAAGATATTTTAAGCAGTAAATGTAAAAATGATTTATTAGTCAGTTTGGGTACTTAGTCTATGTTGTATAATGAAAAATGTTGCCAATGGTGGGGAATTAATGCAATTATTATTTAAAGAATTGTGCCTATATATATATATATATATATATATATATATATATATATATATATATATAATAATGTATTACAGTTTGCATACAACTTATTTTCTGTATAATTTGGTTAAATTTATTTGACTGTTGAGTTTTGGTTCAACTCAGCATGCTTTTGCCGCTTGAAAAATCTTGACAATTTTAAGAATATCTTTCAAGTTGAAATACATAAAAAAATCGGAACAATGTGTGCCTAAATTATATTTTTCTGAAATTCAATTTCAGTGTTTTCTTTGGTCATTACCAATTTTTCTTGCTCTTGTGCATATATCTATGTATTTTAAAAACATTGACTGAATTGTTTCTAGTGATGGGTGAGTCAGTGCATAAGTTATATGATCTGTCAGAATAGGCTCTTTTTTTATTCTTTACATAAAATTATATAGTTAGGGTTATCTCATTATCATATTATAGGATGACTTTTCCTTTTTGTTATATTCTTTTCAGTATAATCAGTGTCATGTGATCTACTTGTTCAGATTTCAATTACCATGGAGAATACATAGTTTTAATCTCTTCAGTTATTTCAGCCATTTCGTGTAAATCTCCTCAAACTTCATCTTCTTAGAATTATTTTCCAAAAATTTCATTAATTTTGTATTTAATGATAAGTTTTGTTCACAGACTTTATTGATTTCTTTTTTTAAGCACCAATATTAAATGATTAACATCTACCATAAAAATCTTAAATGAACCTGTAACTTTCAAGACCTAAAATTCTTTACAAACTAATTCTATCAATATAAATACTGATGTCAGTAATTCTGACAGCTGACAAGTTTGAACATTTTGACAACACAAGGTCAAAATTTCAAATTCTTATCCAGAATTGCAAAACTGACAATATTTACCAGTATAAATACCACCGAGCAGGTTCTTGTTCTTATAATTAAACAATTTTTCTTTTAAGACTTTGAGGCAAAAATAAGTGAGCTTTTTTTTTTGTTTTCTTTTTGTTCTTTGATAATTTTGATTGTTTCGATTAATTGTTTAATTAAACAGGAAAAGCTTCAAGTTGGTAAATGTTTACTTTAACTAATTAAATGCGAGGACTTTATGTCAACAATGATTAACATTTGTGTTTGGTCTAAGAATATTGTTTGAAAGCATTTAGAGTTGAAGCCTACAGCTCCCCTGCAAAGTAAAGAATGAACATGTCTGATTTTGTTTTGACAGTTTCTACAGCACTTTGCTTGGAACTTAATCAAAAATTCTAGAGGTCATTATTTCCTTGGTGACACTAGTTTGATTATTTAGTTTACTTTTTTGAATCTAAGGCTCAAGAACATATTTAAAAAAATCCTTCTACTAATTATAACATTTTCAAATGTATTTATGAGATGGTGGATCTCATTACTGTACATGTATACACTTTCCTAAAATATTACTTGTGTATGAAAATATAACAACTGTCATGGGACAGTGGTTGTATTAATTTTCAATAGTATTTTCTGTTGTTTTTATCACGGTTCCTAGATTGTCATTTAACTATCTAGCTATGCTCATGAAAATCTTTCTATATAGTCTTTATTCTTTATTTTACTTGAATGTCTCATACACCACCATCTTTGTTTACTAATAATATTAATTGTAATATTTTTTCAAATTTCTTAAATAATTTTTTTTTTTAATCCTTTCATCCCAAGCAAGATGATAAAGCCATCAAGACATGAAGGATTCATTTTTACTTGTCCTGAGTCTTATAACCCATTAGAATTATAAGAGCACCATATGTACTTCAGCATTGGAAATGGTGGGTGTGTCTAGAGCAAAATTACTTTACAGAGTCCATCCCTCTTCAGGCTTGTTTAGAATGCAGTCTACCCTGATATTTAACTCATATCTGAGAGAAGAGACTGGTTCATGCCTTTCCCAAGAGTATTTGTACAAAAGTGGACACAACAGACTAGCCTGAAATTTGAACTTTGGTCACCAGGACCATTTTTCATGCCAATATCCATGACATTAGCCACACATCCATTTAATTTTTTATTAATTCTTGACTAATATTTCTTATGTTATGACAATGTGAGAAATGTAATAAGAACCAAGAGAAATAAGATAGAAGCAATATTAGTAAAACAATTAGTCATTCTTGACAATGCTTTATCACAGTTAGTATTATTGGTTATTATTTTGACTGTGTCTGTTCATTTAGGAATTTATCATTAAATGTGTATCTACTTGACTGAATCTAGTTTTCACTTTAATGAATGTGTATATTGAATCACTAAAGAAAGGACTTGTTTCCTTTTCATATAAATCTATTATTGTTTGCTTTGTCTGTAAAATTATGAAGTCAGTTTTTTATATTAACATTAGTTTTGTTGGAAGATTAGTATAAAACAATAAAGCATTAAGGTTTGAGGAATTTCACAAATTTTTCATGCTATTTTTATTTATGGTAAATGATGGTTAAATGATTTATCTTTACTATCAAAAGTTTGTGTTTGTCTCTGGGCAAAAGCATTTCTCAAATGTTTAGTAATAGTATTGTTAACAGAACAATATCAACTAACAAGTTGACTAATGAAACATGTTCCTTGATTTATTCTACCATTTTGGACTCTAGATACAATCTGAAGATTTTAGTTACTGTAACAATTTCTGTTACTTAGAAATACTTGTTTGGTGTTTTAAGGTGGTTTTTAATATCTACCAACTACAAATTGGTTGCTGCAACAAAGAAAACAAATTGAGGCAAATCAATAGTTTACGATTTCATTAACTTTTTTAACTT
Source organism: Acanthosepion lycidas (assembly GCA_963932145.1). Taxonomy (NCBI): domain Eukaryota; kingdom Metazoa; phylum Mollusca; class Cephalopoda; order Sepiida; family Sepiidae; genus Acanthosepion; species Acanthosepion lycidas. Next base: position 33,189,681 of record OZ010572.1, read on the forward strand.
GTTTATTTGTGCAGTTAAATTACTAAACTGGATTCTATTGAAGAATTACAAGCATGAGACAAAATGATTTTCTATTTTTTTTATTATTGATTTCTGAATGCTTAAAAGCAAAAATTCCATTATTATGACCTCATAGGTAAGTTTAGTCAGGTTCTGAAGTTTGTGGTCTGAACCACAAAAGTGAAAGCTATGAGTGTTAGTTCCAGTGGTATGGAGTGTTTTCCTCCAATAAGCAGAGTTCAATTTTCTCATCGTATGGTAAATTGAATGATGGACAGCTCTGTGTCTAATGTCTGATTATTCGTAGCCAAAAACTCAAATCTGGCACATAATTATACAGTCAGTGAGTGAAAGGTCATGTGACCATGACCTTTTGAGTAAGGTAGCCCTCCCCGGGAGGATTTGGTTTCAACTTTAATGTCAGGATATGGGATCAGTGGATTTATTTGTATTCTTGCTTTCATGATGTTCTGTTCAATTGAACCGAACACAGGTTTGAGTCACTGTTCAAATGTTTTCACATCAAGAAAAAAAGGTCTGTTTCAGGGAAAATATTTTGGAATGCCTATCTTTCAACCATTTTAATCTTTTCAATATTAGACTTGATCAGTTCATAAATAAAATATTCATGCAAGTTCCAGTGATTACAGGAATTGATATTGTTCTTGGTTCACATCACCAGTGACTATTTTTTTTCTTTTGTACTCATACAGTACTAAAACTTTGTTTACTTGATGGTTATGATTAAAAAAAAAAACTATAATGTTACAAAAATTTAATTTTAGTTGGTAATGTTATATTTAAACACCAACCAAGATGTATGTTACTTTATCATTACTGATTACCTATTCTGATTTTAGTGATCTTTTTTGGCTTTTCTCATATTTTGTATCTTTTTTGCTGTTTTTCTCAAATCTTTATATTTTTTTTTCTTAAATCTCGCATCTGTTGTGGATATAGTTATATAACTTTAATTTGCGTTGCCTGCTTTCAATGTATATATAAGTTTTCAAGACATGGAGGAATGTTGGTCAATAGCACTTTCTGATGTATTTTATTATATTTTGTGTTGGGTGGGGGGTACAAAATGGCAATGTCATCAGCATCTTTATGGTCATTTATTTCCAGTAAATAGCAATTAATTACTTTTTCCAAAATGGACCGGTACAACCAGGTATCAATATTTATAAGAATGCAATGTTTATAATGGATGGAGGTTTGTGTGATAGAGATATAGTTGGTGTTGTTTTTATCAGATTGGAAAATGGAATTGATTAGCCAAGTTCAAATGACGACAAAGACTGCTTGTATACACTTTACACTAATTTGGGAGGCTGTACCCTTTTAAACTTTTTTTAAGACAACTAATCTCAGAGAAGTGCAAAATCATGGATACTATCAGGCCATTGTGCTTGTGCTTAGGACACTCCTACTGCTGTGTGTGTGCATATATATATATATATATATATATATATATATATATATATGCATGGTACTTATTGAAAAGTGATCAATATCTGTGTAGAGCTAAAATGTGAAAATGTCACCCCAAACAAACACATGAGAAAATTCTCCCCTCCACTACACACAAATAAGCATAAATAGATTCACTTTTTAAAAATAAACCAGTTTGTCTGATGATCACAAAAGTGCAAAACCCAGGGTTACAAACTAACTCCTTTGTAAACAGCTGTAGTCTAATTTGACTAAATCTTAAGCAATTACAGCACTAACATTAGGCTGGCTTAAGTAACTCCAAAAAAGAAGAATAAACAGAAAAATGCAAAATTAGACTAAATACATTATTTTATACAAAATTCAAGATTTCTGATAATTTTGTTACATTGAAATGTCTTCTTTTTTTTCTCTATTTATTAGCTGCAAGCCTAACATATTAAGTCACTTTAGTCTTGTACAAAAGCAGAATTTCTTGCTACCTTACAGTTTTAACGCTGGTTGTTTACTGTAGACAGTTTAGAATTGCTGCTTACTTAGTGTTAATTTATATGTTCTTTAGAATGATAATCTTTTTGGTAAAAACAAAGTTGGTAATTTCTTCAACATTTTCTGTAAAGAAAAAAATATATAGCCACTACTGTGAAAACATATTCCTATTTATTGATCAGTTACCTTGGCACTGAAATAATTTCCAATGTAGAATAGAAAAAAAAAAGTTTCATCCTTAAAAGAATCTTGAGAAAATTTAAAAAATAAAACACTCATTTTGACTATAAAATTTTCTTTTTCAGAGAAGGAAAATTGAACCAATAAAATAAAGTAGAAGTCATTTAATCTTTTTAAATTTATTTTTTAAGTGTTTGAAAGTACTGATAACATTTTTTTTCTATCTTAGGTTTTGAACATTTTCTTTTAAAACCATCCAATTGTCCATCATTAGGATCAAAAACATTTTGGCAAGAATTTGCTTCCAAATTTATTCATCAGCCAATCAGATAGAAAGGAGAAAAAATTGTTGGCATAAATAGCATGACAGTTTATATTGACGAGGTTTTATATAGATAAACTTTAAAATGCCTTTTATTTAAAAAAATATATTTTTGTTGCTTCTGGAAAAAATTTGCTTTGATATTTTGGTGCATGTCATGAATAGATAATTTGTAAGTTTTCATATAAATTTGCATTTATTTTTGTTTGATTTTAGATTGAAAATTTTGATTGTAAGATTATATAAGTTTGGTTTGTAGAGCTAAATCTTGCATAAATCATATGGGTTAGTCTTGAAAGATTTAATTCAACTACAAATCAAGCAAGATGACAGGTTCTGTCCATTATGCCATCTGCTTTAACCGCAATCCTATAAATCAAAACTAAAGAAAAGATATTGAACAAATCAAAATTAAAAAAAAAAATATCCTATTCTTATTTCCTTTATAATTTGTAACTGATTTTTCTCTTCATAATTTCTTTTTTACTTTGTTATTTATCAGAAGAGATTACTTTGACATTCATTAACAATAGATGAGTTTGCAGTTAATAAGGCAGATATGCGTTTTGTATTGAAACAGAGAAACACACAAGAAAAGAAATGTTATTTGAGAAAATATAAATTATTCTAAAAAAATAGAAAATAAAAACGTTTGTATTTATTAAACCAATAATTTTTTCCTTAAAATGTGATACAGTAACCTGGATACCTTTTGGTAAAGTTTCTCAATAAAAATTGTAGCAGTGATTAATGATTATAATAATTAAACCAAATCTGATAGTTAAGAATTTTGATGAGAAAAATTTGTAAAGACAGTAAAGCAATGATAAAAAAAGGCTTTCTGCTTTAAAATAGTTTTGAGGTTTGTTCTTGAAATTTGGGGGCTTAAAACTCAAAAGTCAATGAGCTATAATAGAAGTAGTTAGGAACTGAGGAATTTCAGGTCAAAAAAAGAGGCTTAATAAAAAAAAAAAAAAAAAATTTCCAGTTTTTAAATATTATTATAAAAACGAGCACCTTTAGAATATTACTTAGATGTACACTGTTAGATTATATTTTATACCGTCTAATAAAATTAGTATTAACTAACCAATATAAAATTTTCTGGATACATATATATGAGAAATATTTCATATTAGTTGCATCTTATAAAAATCTATCTTTACTAAAAATATTGATAACTTCTTTCAGGATATCAGGTTTTATTATGTAAACTAAATGCAATATATGGTTTTATTTACAAATGGTACCAGCCACAGAAATATATATTTGATGAACACAGTATCCCATATACATATATATGTATCTATGTGTGTGCAGCATTTCTGAGGGAGGTGTTTCTGTTAGATATATGTAAATACCTCCCACATATAAGTCCTGCATAATGATAAGACATTAGTGTCTTTGTCTAACTAATGTCTTACTATTATGAGGAAGGTATTACTAGCATTATCAAAAAAATATCATGATTAAGCACTAAATTTTGAAATTTATGATGTAAAATTTATTTCAGCATGTTTTGGCATTAAAGTTAAACATTATGCTCTGAAAATCAAGAAGAAAGGGATTATCAGTGGTCAGGATCTAGTTTAATTGTTACAGGGAAAATAAAGTTATTATTATGTGTATAATTTAGTCTGTTGACTCTGTTAATGGTTCATTATGTTTAGAAAAAAAGATAAGCTCGTTTGTAATGTTTTTATGCTAAATCTAAATCAAAATCCAATTGAAAATTTATTACAATAAATCAATTGATAAAACAATATAGAAAATAACCAGCCCATCTAATGTCAACTGTCACATTTTTTTTGACAAAGTAGAAGTCATCTGTCTCATCTTCTCCAACAAATAACGAACTCCTGTAGCTAGTCACTTTGTAATCTCTTGCTTCAGTAAGACTGGCCTGTATTTCCCAGAAAAAGTAAAGCAGTTCCCTCCTACCACAGTTTCCAAAATTTATTAATCTTGCATAAATGGTTCTTAGATTTTGGCAAATTATTTGTAACTTGGGTGCCATACAGATAAATAAATATGATTTGGTTAACCTTGAATGAACCTCATATGGTAAAACATTAGTATGTATACTAGTGTTGTATTAGTTTAACTACATTGCAAATGAAATTCTATTCCAGCAAAAAATGACCCTCTCCCCACAACTCCATTCAATGTGATCATTTCTCTGTCAGGCATAAGATAAACGGCTGGACTCTTCTTAACCTTGCCAACTTAACTCCTGTCTGACCCCAACACAGTGGCCACTGGACAGATTTACTGCTTATATAGCACTTTATCAATTTGAGAGCTGAGTCATTTTCTTATGAAAAATTGAGCTAAGATCAGGTTAAGCCTGGTTCAATACTGCCAGTGATGTTTGGCCTCTTCTTAGCTTTCTCAATCACTCAGAATTCTAGAGTGAACATATTCTCCAGTCTACACAGCAGAGTTTTAATGTAGGGTTGGGGATGGCCTAGCATGGAAAAAGATTGATTCTTTCTCTAAAGGGAACTTTTGGTAGAATGATTTCTTGCCCTGTGGATCAAACCCATTAAGCTAATTCTCAAAATGGTAGTTTAGCTCATCTGGCAAACAAGTTGATTCTTTACATAAGTTATATTATATTGATAAGCATGTCAAATGAGTATCATGGATTTTACACAAAACAATAACTAATGTCAGAATTGGTTTTCTTTCAGTGAGTAGAATTAAAAAAAAAAACCCTCACCTATTCAGCAGAACTGTTTTGTTTATAGATCATTGATCCACACATGTGGAATTATTTTTTTATATAATAAATTCATCCCAAGCAAGGTGATAATGCCACTAAGATGCAAGTGGCTACTGGGAGTGAAAGAGAATAAAAAGATTTTAGAAGGAATTGGAAACTTAATCCTAAACAGGAAACAAAATATAAACCTCTACATCACTTTCAAAAACTCAGAAAGACTCCAACTACTTGGGATATATATATATATATATATATATAGATATGTGTGTGTGTTTATACATTCTTTTTATAGATACAAATATTTAAGTAAATGCTCTGTTTATAATAAACAGTATTAAACAACATTTATCGGCCTGAATGTCTGAGAAATTTTCACAGAAAATATTCGTCTTCCGAAAAATATTCGTCCTCTGTACAAATTTCTCAGACATTCAGGCCAGTAAATGTTGTTTAATACTGTTTATTTTAAACAGAGCATTTCCTTAAATATTTGTATCTATAAAAAGAACGTATAAACATAAAAATGTCTTAAAATAATTGTCGGAGTTTGTCCATTTCATATATATATATGAAATGTGAGAGACAGTGACTTAATTCTGCTGCCTCATTCCCACAGACACAACTCTGAAAACCTCTTGCTACTCTATTGCTATATTCATGGCAAATGTCCCAGATGAACTCTGTTCTTTAGTTCCACCAGTTCAGACCTTTACAACCATGGTACACTATGCTACTTCCACAAAGTTGAATCACTCTTATTTCCTTCATATTCCAAATGTAAGCAGAAAGTGCCACTCTGAAAGATGTTTCACAAAAAAAACTGCTACCGTATAGAACAGATTGTTGTGTGTTTATAGTTCCTTAAACTCTTCAAGTCAAGGTCCAATCATTATCTAAGCAGTTTAACAATAACCCTCTACCTTGAGTGGCTCTCTGTACTGGGTGAACCTTAATCTAAAAATAAAATGTCACTACCAAAGGATTTTCCATGAAAAAATAATCTAAACACGAGAATTTATTTTGAGCTGCTGACCATTAATTTCTATTTGTTACTGAAATCACAGCAATAACAATGTGCATGGTGAAGCTGTCGCATTATACTTTATACAGATTTAACATGCATATCTATTTTATTATTTTTATAATTAAGAATAAGTTCTATTATTTAAATTAAGATATCTTTGAAAATACATTTTGTAAAAGATAAACAATCATGAAGAAATGGATCTTTTTTAACATTTAGTCCAAGAATAAATGGAACCAAAACAAAATAACATAAAAGAGGAGAGAAAAGAATCGGGTTTCAAACTATGGCCATTTTTCCCACATGCTTAATATTTGTGCATCATTGGGCATGTGTTCTTTTTTTTTTTTTTTATTTTTTTTTTTTCTCACACTAAGCTTATTCTTTTTTGTCTGGTCTCCTGACTGTGTTGTCCATGGTTGCATTGAATTTTGAATAATGAAGATGCTGTCCAATCATGCCTTCAGCTATTTGTTGACCCCAAACGATTGGTGGCAAGGGAGACAGTAACTCTTGCCAGCATTAAGCTTTTTATCTCTTTGGTCTGGTCTGTCTTGGCTCTTCCATCCACAAGAATACTTTCTTCTCTGCTGATTGGGTCACCCTGAGATTTTAAGCTTAGGCATGTGTTTTTAAGAATGATTAGAAAGATTGACAACAGAAATCTTACCTCGACTTAGATTTCTATCATTTGACCTGTTTTTGGTAAGAAGTTCAAAGGGTCAGTGCATTACCCAATCCTTAACCACAATACAATTTATCATGTTTGCAACCATATTTATTTATTTTTTTTATTTTTATTTTTTTACCACATCCTCTTGATATTTTTTTTTTTAATTTCTTTTTTGGTGTTACCTAGCCATTATTTGTTTTCTCATCAAGTAGCATTGTAGATGAAAGCATCTGGGAAAACAAACACAATGTTATTTGCAAGCTGACACTATGGGGAAATTTCCCCCTTTTTAAATTCATTCAATTTTAAGAAAATTCCTTTGTTCTGTGATAACATTTTTAAGGAAAATTACATTTTGGAAATGTACATTTTCTCGCTAACTACTTCGCAAAAATGTCTAAATTTGAAAAAAATTAAAATTATTAAATACATCTTTCTCTTGTTTTCAAATTAAAATTAGAAATATTTTGACTTATCTTTTAATAACTATCACTAAAATTAACCAAACAGTACTAATTAATAGAAACAAAAAAAATAACTAAAAAAAAAATAACTCACTGTTTGGATCTAATTCTTGACTTTACCAAATTTGGAGTGGGGGGTATGTTTTACCATTTTCAAAACAAAACTTTGGAATTCTCACTTTGATATTCTGTCATGTTATTGTGAAAAAATATGTGCAATTTAATTACAGTGTTCATACTTAACAAACTACTCAGCTCTGCCATAAGAAAAATTTGATTAAAATACTCTTGTTGGGGAAAGTTGTCCAACCGTAATATAAGAAATGACACTTCCACAATCATCCATAAGTATCACTTGTCTATATAATGTAATTAGGAAGTTTTATGTGTACATATATTCATACTAATACAATTAGGAAATATTTTACAGAATAGTGGCCCCTATTTTATTTTACAAACAAATAAATAACACTGGGTATGTTTTTGTGTCATTGTTTTGTTTCTTTAACAATTACAGCATTTTTGTAAATTATAAATAAGCATTCTGCTTTATAAATGTGTTATACAGTCCCTACCCTGTACACAGCAATGCTTTTGCATTCAGTTTGAAAATAGTAAAAACCTTCATTTGTAGGTTCTTTTTATATTAGGTTTGTCATTGTTTCCTGCTTTTATAATTTGGCAGCATATAGTACTCACAGGACAGATTGAAAGCAAGAGGGACGCGAAGGAAAACAATGCATAATCTACATGGTGAGCTTGAGTAAATGGATGGCAGAACAGGGTTTGGGAGAGATAACAAAAAGACAAAATTTATTAAGAGCTGCAAAGGACAGAAAATTGTTGAGAGCCATGATTACTAACATCCTAAAAGCACACAGCACATAGAAGAAAAAAAAGCAGCATCAGTAGAAGTAGCCATATTGACATATACCATACTATATATATATATATATATATATATATATATATATATATATATATATATATATATATATATATATACATACACACACACACACACACACACACACACACACACACATGCATACAGGTAAGTTGACACATATATATCTGCATATAGTCCGATATACATGCATATATAGTAATCTTATCCTTCGTATTTCTTATTTTAGAAAATGTTTTAAAAAATTGATCATAGCATATCAAGGTAAAATGCTTGACTGAGTAAACACTAATTTTCAAAACTGTTTATTTTAAAATATTTTCCACTATCTTATGGGTCAAATATAATAACACACTTTACAGAACAATACTGGTTGGATTAAAAATCACTATTTTTTTGTTTTCTGATTCGAAATCTCTCTTTTCATTATTTATATAACATAATCTGAGTATATTTAGCTCTTCCGTCTCAAACAGAATGATGGTGGTTTTATATTTTATATATTATTAGATAACTGATTATATATTTTTGGGCTGGTCTTAAGCCATGCTCAAGAAAAACAAATCAAGCAAGAAAATAAACTTAGAAGAGTTTACCTGATTTTTTAGTTAATATTAAAGATGGAGAAAAATATTAGACAAAACATAATCTAAGCTTTTTTAGTAACTAGGTTAGTATGCATTTATATACTGTGTAGGCCTTGAAGTCATAGTAGCTTAAAACTGTATTGTGTTTTTGGTAGTATGCTGGATGGCTTGCTTTTATATTAAGACTGCTGCCTGTCTCTTGTAGAATTTTTCAAGTGATTGCTTCAAAGAAAACTCCACTGATGGGGAAACGCATATCAAGATGCTTCAGGTTTTACCAAACTCATGAGCAGTTGTTGAACATGTACAAAAAGATCAGCTCTTTTAAAGTGGGAAAAACATAAACAAAATGGTGATGACTTTGAGATTGTAAACTTTGAATAAAGTAACACAAGGTTGAATGTGAAACAATTTCTAAGAAAAGCAGAGTAGAATATTATTTCAGATTTAAATCTGGATGAACGTAAGAAGGTGCTAATAAAATCCCGTAACTCTCTTATATTATTTGGACAGAACTAAGCATTTAAACACCCCCTCTATATTGTGACTATCTACCCTCCAAGTTTTAAGGTAACTACTAAATTTATTTTCTCATTTTTTAATACTTGCTGATAAACTGTGATAAGCTGCTCTATATGTGACTTCATTTGCTGTACAAAACATTTATTCTGCCACTGAAGGTGACTCTGTGTTTGAATTTCATAGTTGTGTTGTCATATCCTGCTATGGCATCAGAAAACATCTTTGAGTGAAATTAACAATAAGGATACTGCAGCTAAAAGGCCTTGAAAATGAATGTAATAGAAAAGAAAGTAATATTAATAATGCAGAGTGTGAAAATGTTAAATGGATTCAACTTGGCAAAGATGGTTATACAAATATGCTACCTGAAATACAGGCTAACTAGTTTGTATCAAAAATAACTTTTAATTTGTTTGCTTATAATAAATTTTTAAAATGTCTTCTGTGAATTTTAAAGTACAATGGCACTCTGAAAGTAATGTCTCTTGTTAGTGGCCTATGACAGTAAAGGCTGAACTTTCCTATCAATAACCTAAATTTAATAAGTAAATTATTAAATGTAAAAGAGTTTTAGAATTTTACCATGCTAATCTTGTGAAGAACCTTATCAGGTTTGTTTGAAGTAATTTTGATTATAAATGTCTTACAGAATAAAACCTTTTATTCCCAATAAATTTATTATTTAGGAATTTCCCATTTGGAATAATTTTCTTTTGTCTCTTAGTTTAAAAAAAAAAAAAAAAAAAAGTGAATTTGAATCCAAACAGGACATCAAGCATACTCTCCACCCAACCAACAATAGTTATATATAAAATAATAAAGTATGTGTGCAGAAATATACTTCCATGTAGATTTTTGTCTTTTTTTAATCAACCTGAATGCTATCTCGAATAATAGCCAGTCTTTGTGCACTCTCCTTTATTTTGTAAAGAATACAACAGCTGGACCATTCCAAGAACAGAACTGTTAGGGCCATTACAATACTTCCTTTGCCACCATATTCCTTTGTCCATGAGGCTATAAGATCCCTTTGCAATACAAACACACAAAAGCAGAAGAAATACCCCAATTACAAAGCATTTCCCAAGAAGACAGGTGATTCTTATCTATTGCATGTCCAAATTAAAGCAGGATCATGCCGTTATGCTTTTGTTATTTACCAAACAGGGCAACCACAATGCCTACCAGAATGAACTCATCTCAATATCTCGATAGACAGATAAATGCTAAGATAACCCGCCCAGTATTAAACTGCTAATTCAATAGTGCATTGTGGGTAATCTGTATGAGATCATGCCTATTGCTCGTTTTTCTTTGAGCTGCCCAATCTCTCCATAGGCTTGTCTCTGATACGATGTATGCAGCTGGCAGACTCCTGATACCATATCAACTGAGTTCTATCTTCAGACGATGACTGGACAGTTCTTTTATTTCCACCCACCATCTGCACCACCCCAGTTCCTGTCTGTCACAGTCACCATTCATAAGTTCATTGGGATGGCTTTTTACCAGATGTGCTACTGTTTCTTCTTGACAGCATCTGCATGTTTGCAGCAAGTGAAGACATTGTTGTTTCTATTGAGAGCAGTAATACTGCTTTCAGGTCCTCATGAGATTGTCTGTATTGGAAAACAAAACTCTGTCTGACAGTGGCTGCCATTGATTCCATGCTTTCTTCTTGGGATGACGGTTTCAACACATCTCTTCCTGAAAAGGAAACTCCAAAGTTCTCTTCAACGTTTACCTTTTCTTTTACTTTTGTAAACTTTGTTGACGGATTTTTATACAAGAATGCTCTTCAGATGACAACTGACATTGTTCACTCTCTGTGAGTGTTTGTGGATGTTTCTTGCTTAGAATCAAGTAAATGCATTCCCATGTTCATTAAATAAAGTACTGGATTAAAATACAAATATATGCATAAGCATCTTGTTTCTCATGCAGACACACAAGAGAATCGATTAAGAATTGTGTTAGAAAATATAATAAGCACCATTTTCTAAATATTTGTAACCTTCACAGTGTAAATATTCGCCACAAGAGAAGATAAGACAAAAACTGATATCTTCTATTTCTCATACTGTATCTGACAGGTCACTTTAAAAAGCAAATAGTTTTCTAGTGAGATTCTTTTGGTGTAAAGTCTTAAATTAAAATTGCTATAACATTTTCGTGTATATGCTGTATCCCTTGGTGATCAAGGCTCTCCACAAATTCCTCTCTTTCATAGCTCTTAATAAATATCTCTCCCAAACCCCACCCACAATCCATTCACTCATGCTTAGCAGGTAGGTTATGTACTGTTTTCCTCTATCACTCTTGCTATCAATAAATCCCGTGAGTATCAAATTTTTCAAACCCTCTTCCTCATTATGTGCCCTACAAATTTCAACTATTCCTTTTTGATGTTAAGTATGTCCTTTTTGTTTCTATTTCCCTATAACTTCCTCATTACTAATATGTTCAGTTCATGGTATTCTCAGCATCCTTTTGTAGGATCATATTCCTGTTGCTTCAAGTCTCTTAGGAGATTGCCCAGCATTCACTACTATATAGGAAGACTGGTATTGCATAATTTTTTTCTTTGATAACATTGCAAATTAAAAATTATACTGCCTAATTTAAGCTTAAAGATATTTGTGTTCATGGTTATAAACAAAACCCCCTTAAAAATCACACAAAAGGCTACACATAATCATAATCTATGCTAACTGATATTGGCAGTTTTTTTTTTTTTTTTTTTTTTTTTGTTAACCTCATAGACTACCTTAATGGGTTTAGGGCCACACCCTCACCACACTAGGTGTTGCTACCAAGTTTTTCCATAACTAGCATGTCCATTTTCCTTTTATCCTTCTCTTAGAGTGGTTACCAACCAAAGCTAGAAAGCTTGGTCTGCCCTGCCATTGGGTATTTTCGAAGATATTTGAACTTTTATCCTGTTGAGTTCCACTAGAATTTCATTTCTGTGGAATTTTAAGGATTTCTTTCATTTTGGAATTTAAATTTAAAATGTATTATACTTTATTTTGACCTTCTTATTTATAATTTATATATCAAGAGATAGACTGCACATCAGATGGGATGATAATGGCTTTCTTGGGAACAAGAGAAGAATAAAAATCCATGATATAAACAATCATTTAAAATAAATTTGAAGTAAATATTAAAAAATATTTAGCCTTTGTTTATACTGAAAAGGTCGAAAAAGTGGTGTCTATTTAGTAGCAAGTGGAGAGAAAGGTTTTGTATATACATTGCTAGAGAGCTAACCTTCAGCCTATGAGGTTTTCTAACGGGGAGTAGTGGATGAAAGTCTTTTCAAGTAAGAGTGCATGGAAGAAGGTCTTTTGGGGAATATTTCCTTTTGAATAATAAAAAAAAATAGCTGGTGGGGTGGGGGCTACCTGTTTATTTGAATGCCAGTTCAGTGGAGGTCATTGATATGATGGCTTTGATTTCCTGCAGGGCCCTGTCTGTAATGACTGCCCACAAGAGTCTCACCACTCCCTGCTTGTTCTACAATTGCCAGACCACTGACCTGAACAGACATGCCTGCTTCCCAGACAGAAATTTAGAAACTAAGGATAAAGTCAAATTCTTGAATAAAAGAGGAAGATGAACCAGGCTTTCTCCCTCTAGTTTAAACCATGTAAAGCATAGCATTTTCTTTGGGTTTTTTTTTTTTTTTTTTTATTCCATTCTATGTTTACAGATGGTTTTTTTTTTTTTTTTTTTTTTTTTCATTTAATTATTATTGTTTTGTTTCTATTTCTACAATCCTTTTCATATGACATTGTCTTTGAAAGACAGTAATCTTTTCACTTTTTCTGATCTATGAAGCTCCAGTAAATCACTTGGTACAGATTGTCATCTTTAGTGTTCAGTAGTCAATTTTTATTACTTATTCCATACAGTTGATTTACTAAATTTTGCTTCAGTCTATTTGTGTCTCTTGGTCACCTACCTTAGTACCAATCATATTCAATATTGCTTACCTTTTGAAATCAGCTGAGAGCTCCTAGTACTTTAAGCATTATTTAACAATAAGCATCCTGGTTAAACCTTGTGGAATCATCACTCAACAAAGTGTCTTGTAGAATCTTCACAATATTAATTTTGCAGTTTTTGTAAGGTGATGAGAATTTTACAGTTAAAACATTGTATGGCAAAAAAAAAAAAATGTAGAATTTAAAAATTTTTGGAACTATTTTTTTATATAATTTTTTTTTCTTTCTCTATTTAAATTGATTTTTAGTTTTGATATGAATGCAATTATTTTGAAGTAAAAAGCAAAAAAACATTATTAAATATTAGATGTTGATAGGCAGGAAAAAACGTCTTGAAATATGCAAAAAATCCACAGTATTTCAATAGCATAATCATATTCTCCTGTTACTGCTTGCTGTTTTAATTCAGATTTTAACTGCTTTCTTTATCCTTTTCCTTAACCTTTTCAACAAAAAATTTCTTAACAACATTGTTTAACATCAGATTTTTCTCACTCTTTCATTCATACATACATACATACATACAGATTTATGTGTTTTATATATATATATATATATATATATATAAAACACATAAATCTATAAATCCATTTCTGTAGAATTTTCCCCTGCTCTGTTGAAAATTACATTTCAGAAAGCTGGATGATTCAATAACCAAATTCAGTTTCAATTCTTTATTTTGGAAAATGTGTTTGAAGTAGTGAAGTGGATTTCATTTTTATAGCAATTCTAAATTTAGCACTTCTGCCAAATTGCATTTTTCCTTTTTTTTTTTTTTTTCTCTACAGGTCTTATTGACCTTTCTAAAAAAAATCTTTCAGTAATCTTCTTTTTTTTTTTTTTTCTTTTTCATACCTGGTTCTTTTTTAATATTTATATTCCCCAAAAGCAAATAATTTAATTAGTCTTGTCAGTAATTCAAAATGAATGAAGGTTTTCACATTTATCATTTTCATATTTTATTAATTTATTTCAGCAGTGCGTCTTATGTATTCCCCAGCTTTTAGTTTGAAAAATAAACTCAACAGAAAGTATTGTGCAAAAACATACGCATTATAAACTTAATGTTTTTTTTTTTATTTGTTTTTTTTAAATGCAATTTCACTTTGTCAGTGAATGAAACATGACTATTGGAAGACGTTATCTGTTCTGTTTCATGGAAGTATTTTTCCAGATAGGTTTGAAAATTATTCATCAGAAATTCAAAAAAATATATATCACCATTTTATGAAAAACGTGAAATATTTAAAAAAAAATGATTAACTGTTTGGCTTTTTTTGTCTCTAACTAATAATACTTTTAGTCTATTAAAATAAGAGTTACTTCCCTTGATCATATCGTCAGTATTCATAGGTCTCTGTTTATTTAATATGGCACCAAGACATGCAAAATAGACAGGAAAGTAAGAAGAAAGGCCTAAACATCAACTTCAAGAAGATAAAATGCATGGTTGTTAGCAAAAGAAACAGCCCAAAATGCAAATCACAAATCAGGGATACCAAAATCAAACAAGTACAAAAATTTAAATATCTGGGAAGTGTTTTAACAGAGGATGGAGAGGGCAGCACAGAAATCTGAAGGCATATTGGGATAACAAATGATGCTTTTCCAAAAGCTAAGCTGATTACTAACAAATAGTAAAACTTCCCTAGAAAGAAGAAAAACAGTACTAAACTGTTATGTGATATCTGTCCTCCTGTATGGCAGTGTGTGCTGGACAATCTCTTCAAAGATGAAGAAGAGACTTGAAGCAACAGAAATATAGTTCTACAGAATGATGCTGAGGATACCATGGACAGAATATGTGAGCAGTGACGAAGTTTTAGAGAAAATGGAAACAAAAAAGAAACTTATACTTAACACCAGGAAGAAACAGTTGAGGTTTCTAGGACACATAATGAGGAAAGAGGGCTTGGAAAATCTGATACTCACAGGACAGATTGAAGGCAAGAGAGACAGGAAAACAATGCATAACATATTTAAGGAGCTTGAATAAATGGATAATGGAACAGTGTTTAGGAAAAATAACAAAGAAAAAATTTACAAGGGGCATGGCAGAAAGTGAGTCAAACTGAAGTCTCTTTAGCAACCACTTGTGTGTGTGTGTGTGTGTGTGTGTGTGTTTCTTTTGAAAATTTTTTATTTAGTTTTTGTGTTTTTCTTACAAGTTTTTTGCTGATGGTTCAGAATTATAGATGTATTTCCTGATATTATTTCAAAAGGATTTTAAGACCCAGTATCGCCAAATACATCTATAATATTAAGCAATTATTAAAATACTTGTTGCTATGTGATATCTGTCCTCCTTCATGCCAGCAAATGTTGGATGGTCTCCTCAAAGATGAAAAGGAGACTCAAGGCAACAAGGTATGGTTCTACAGAAGGATGCTAAATAGATATATATATATAATATATATTATATATATATATATATATATATATATATATATATATATATATATATATATATTACATATATATATTATATTATATATATATATTACATATATATAAATATATTATATTATATATATATATTACATATATATATTATATTATATATATATATTACATATATATAAATATATTATATTATATATATATATTACATATATATATTATATTATATATATATATATATATTACATATATATAAATATATTATATTATATATATATTATATTATATATATATATTATATTATATATATATATTATATATATATATATTATATATATATATATATTTTATATATATATATTTTATATATATTTTATATATATATATTATATATATATATTTTATATATATATATTATATATATATTTTATATATATAATAGCTAGCCCATCCCTATTGTAGACGCTTGCTCAGGCATATTTGTGTTTGCTCAACAACCATAGAGCCCACCTGTGGTTTATACTGCAACTATGCTGAGCAGACCGTAGTTACAGTTTCTGGGAGAGAGAGTGTCATCTAGCGTGATCAACAATTTGAACAAGGCCAGCACACTCAAGTCCTCAGCCACAATGACTTGTGTCTTTGTGCTAGCACAGGTATCGATGACCCCCAAGGGTTCTGCATACCCAATTTCACTCACAAGGCTTGGGTCAACCCGTGGCATGGTTTTCAGGCACTTTCCAAAGGTGCTACATGCTGGGATCAACCTCAACCTATTCTGATAACATAAGGAAGTCTCCTTGACAAATCAACCAATGTGAGATTCGAAACCGGGTCTCATGGTCGGAAAGTGAACTTTCTAACCACTCAGCCACACACCCAACAAATAGTATGTGTGTGTTATATATATATATATATATATATATATATATATATATATATATATATATATATATATTGGTTAGGCTAAGAATATTCAGTGTGATATTTTTCTTTCCTATCTCAAACACATATTACTTTCATGCTGTTAAAATAATCGATAAGCTTGATAATTTTTTTTTTTTTTTTTTTTTACAAGTGTTTTTTATTCTTAACTTTTTTATTTCAAAAGTTAAATAAATGTTAAGATATGGCATTAATTAACTCAACATTGTGGCTCAACTATTTGTGTATCAATTTTTCTAGACTCTGCCTTCTTAGTAAACTAAATCCAAATAAAATAGAATGTCACAATATTTTTTTTATGTATCCCAATGTGTCTTCACTCTTTGGATTTTACTTTTGTAATGATAATCTTCAAGAAATCAGTTGACTATTTGCTCATGAACCCCCCCACCCGCCAAAAATATATAAACATTTGTCTTAAACACATTTTTCAACAGCACAAATTATATTATTTCTTATTTTGTTGAAATGACACATGGATTATTATTTTGTTGAAATGTCACATGGATTATTATTTTGTTGAAATGACACATGGATTATTATTATTATTATTGAAATGACATATGGATTACAGTTATCAACACCTTAAAGCAAGATTATTTATTTTCTCTGAAAATAGTGAAATATTTTCAACCCTGGAGGGAAGCTTAATAATTATCACGTAAACATTGTTATTCTGTGATCTTCATTCGATATGAGACGAATAAGCATTAGAGAAGATAGAAAGAAAAGAAAACATAATCATGCTCAGGAACTTTTCTAATACTTTTATAGAAAGAAAAATGGAAATATTTAGCCTGAAGGTTTAATTTATCATGAAGAATTCCTGATTTATCAGCTTTTAAAAAAAATTTACAGCAAGTAATCTTTTCTTGGTTGAGAACCAGATATGTGTTTCTATATGTATTCTGTAAATGCTAACTTTTAATTAAGTATAATTTTTAATTATAAGTATATTATAAGTATAACTTTTAATTAAGTATAATTTAATTCCAGGCATAACTTAGAATTGTTTTTTTTTTTTTTTTTTGTTTTTTGTTCAGTTTTCTAATCCTTTGTTTTCATTTATTTATTTTTTTTAATTCAAAGGAATTCAAGGAATAAGACTATGTCCATTACTTTGGACAGGCCTCTTTGATATAATAAAAAGCTGAGGTGGGAGGAGTTGCTCAAGTGCAAAATGGTTGATGTTTGTCTTAAATTCTTGGCTTTGTCTTTGACATTTTTTTCTTTTTAATATTACATAGCAAGTTTCTGCTGCTCAATGAAGGATTCCTTGTTTAGGGAGATCTTGCTTTGTTTGAATTTAATTCTAGTTCTGCTGCAACATTGGCTTGATTTTAAATAGCTCCCCTCGACTCCTTCTTTGCCAAAGCTGTCATCAAGAATTTATTGAAATAGTCATTTGCATTGAATTGCATTAAAATGTGTGTTTATTTGCTTTATATAAGGAATTTGAAAAGCTTAGTAGTGAAAAAAAATGTCTTGTCACATAATATAGATTTTGAGAGGTTTCAGTTGAAGAAAAGTTGTAAATAAGTTTTGGCTGAATATTGTTTCATACCAGAAAACAATAGTTTTATAATAAAAATTAATCTTCAGACAAAACTTAGAATTGAATTCAGGTAAATTTGATAGTTTAATTGTTCTTAAAAATTTAATGTATTTTTTTTAGATTTTAAAATATTGAAATAATCTACAGTGATTTGTAAATATTATAGTTCATAGCAACATCAAAGTCAAACATAAATCAAGCTGAATTCAATACAAATAGTAAATATAAGTACAAAAGGGTTTTGTTAGCAGATTCTTTGTGTATGTTGTAGACATTTACAGTACAAAGCAATATAATGTTATTTTTGAGTTGATTCTAGTGGTTGAAGGTAATTCTTTATATAAATTAAATTATGGTAGGTTTGGGTGCAAAAATTTATCAGTGTTTTCTATATTTAAAAAAATATCTTTTATGACCTCGAATCATTATGTACAACTGGTGTAATTTCCAAAACATGGCTGGAAATATATTTTATTTTCCAAATGCTATTCACTTTTTTTCATAATGGCATTCTGATAGTGCATTGTTTCAATAGATCTCTGTTTGTTTTTAGTGATATTTTCTTTCTTTGCTACCTTTATTCACTGAATTCAAACATAAGCCATCATTTTTATGGAGATTTGAAAGAACGTGAAATGCAGTTGGCTATTTAAAGCTGGTATATATTCTTAAAAAAATACCTTCTGAAACAGAAGTTAAACTTTGCCTCAAGAAAGATCTTAAACATAGAGCATCGGTAAAAATAAAATTTTATTTTTATGCTTAATGTATTTATTGAAGACAAGAGAAACGGTGGGATGGAATAGCAAGTAACCTACTTAACGAGTTTCTGTGAATGGGGACTAGAAGACTAGAACGACAATGTTAAAGGGCCAGAACAAAAGATTGGAAGTTATAAAAAGCCATAATCATCCACATCTTTTGGGAACATAATACATCTTTTTCTATGTGCCATGCCCCTTCAGGATGTAGGCAATCATGGATCTCCACCATTTCCTATCCTTTGTAACTCTTGGTAAATTTTGTCTTTTTGTTATCTCTCCTAAGCTTTGTTCTGCTATCTATTCACACTAGCTTATTCACTATTTTCCTTTGTCCCTCTTGTTTTCAATATGTATTGTGAGTGTCAAATTTTCCAAGCCCTCTTATGTTTCATTAGATGTTTAGTTCATTTTGTTTCCATTATCGTTGCTCACATGATCCTGTCTATGGCATTCTCAGCATCCTTCTGAAGAACCACATAAGTTATTATAAATACTCATATCTAATAAATGGTAAAATAGTGAACATAAGAAGTACTAAAAAGCTTTTGCGTTTTTATTTTCTCACTTGTCTTATTCCTTTTGATTTTAAAACATCATTGCCATATCTCATGAAGATGGAATTCATCAAGAGAAACAATTAAAATCAATAAAAATAATAATAATCAGGATTTTATTTCAGAAGTAAAATATGACAATCATTGCATAAAAGATATTAGTCAATTTTTGTGGAATATTCTTTGTCATTTTGGGCTTGAAATTCTGAGAAATTTCCTTGATCTCTAATTCTTATTAGAAAGACACTAAGCTGTTAGTGTCTGAAAATCAAACCCAAAATTTAAAATTACTGCAATTTTTTTTAAATGTCTTTGTATATTCGAGGGATGCACATTCATTTGATTGATAATTGAACAAAACTTTTACTGATGAATACCATTTCTGATACCAACACGTTCAGATTTGTTCATTTTAATTTCTTTCTTTGTGAATATAGAGTTTTGCTCTTGACTAGGAATGTAAATCTTTAGAGCCTGATGCCTCTCTGGGATTTACCATTTTATTACTGCTTACCGACCCTCATGTTTAATGTTTCAAAATATTATAAAGAATTTTACTTTCTTCCATTTCTTAATATCTTCCTATCATCCCTTCCAGGGAAACTGAATACTGATAGGTCTATTTTGATCTTCTTGAGATAAAGTTATCTTCATATTTTTATTTTCCACTCTTTTTCGTTGAGGGTTTGAAAGGAATTAAGACGAGAAGACTGAATGCACAGTTTTTCTGCCAATCATAAAAGCTTCCCATTTCATTGAACCTCTCTTTTTTTTTTTTTTTTTTTTTTTTTTTCTATGACTTGGCTCCTCCTTGAAGTTTATTAGATTACTTATGATTAACTGGGCACTTTACTAATTCAATTGCTTACAGTAAAGCACCTGCTTTCATCTCAATCTGGACCTGTCTGCACTGCAAATTGATCTCATACTTTTGACAGCACTCTGCTTTTGATAAGTTTTTGAACCACTGCTTTTTGAACCACTCCATGTGCATTCTGTTGGGTTTTTATCATTTGATTAGCCTCTCCTTTCAGTAAGCCCCCCCCCCACTGCCACAAAGAATGGCATCGAAACATTGATTAAAACAAGACGACATAAAAGTGAAAGGGACAAAAACACATGCATTCATAGAATAAAGCTGGTTTCAGATTCTAAAATAGAAGTTGGGTTTAATAGTAGAAAATAAGAATAATTTGAGGAACAGTGTATTTTTGTGTTTCATTTCATGCTACTTCTTGCCACCCTGTGCATCCATTGGGATTGCATCTTTTACTGTATTAAGAGATAAACAAAAAGAAGCAGAAATAAGAAAATAAAGCTCTAAAAACAAAAGGTAGAATAAGTATTTCAACACATTCTATTTTATTTATTTATCTGTAGAATCTTCAAACCATACTTGTTTTTGGTGCTTTGCATTTGGTCAGGCAAAAATGCAGTTCTTCATTGGCATTATTGTAACGCCAATCACCCAACTCCGAACTTTTGCTATTATTAGTTGAACATTGTTTGAATTATCGTTGTTTTTGGTTTCTCTTTTGGCACTATTTCCTCTTCTTCAAAGAATACATTTTATTTTTTATTTTTGGCCCAACCTTTATGGTGCAATCCTATAAAGAGATTATATCATGCTGTGTTGTAATTGAATTTCTTCTATCCTTCAACTTCAGCTACTTCTGCTGGATAAATCTTGTTTCATGATTGGTAGATATGGAGAGTTTCGTCCAGATTCAATTGGTAAACTAAAACACTTAGTTTTGTTTCTATATTCTTATCACTTTTATTCACTTTTCATTTTCTTTCCCTCTATCTTCAAAGATTCAGGGAACGGTTTAGTTGATAAAGTATCAAGTTGGTTGTCATGAGATTAGTAATCTGTGCAATGGTTTGCATATGTATGTACATGTAAATGCATAATGTATGGAAATGCAATTGACTCTATCACCAGCCTCAGTTAACTTACTATGATTTCAAATTAAGATCAGTGATTGGAATTGGATTTCAAGGTATATATGGTAAAGACAGAAATCTAATCTCATCTGACTCTTACTAGTGTCAAGATGACTGGCAATAGGACAAGAGCCAGTAGAAAGCAAACAACTAAATAGATTGATAATCCATTTCATCAGAACAGTTTTTTTCTGCTATATCCATTGTTAGTTATGACAGAAACTAACAGCCATACATACACACACACACACACACACATATATGAATTGAAATACAAATATCGGCTGGAAAGTTCATAGGCTGACCAAGAAATAAATGTAGTTAGACACACGAGTTGGTAAACTAAAAGACATGCAAGTGTACCAAGATATAACATCTGGCCAATTGGTCAGCTTAGGACCCACATATATGGATTAGAGCATTAACAAGAATGGGAAATTTACAGGTGAAAAATACTTGAACATGTTGGACTATTCTCCTCATAACAACTCTCCAGAAGGAATTTGCAATCACCAATCAGCAGGGCATCTTTTGTTAGTTTTTGGGATTGAAAATTGATAAATTCTTGGCTTATTATAATGGGAACATTGATTTAAGCAGCAAGATCCTGTGATATCGTACATAAATATATTTTTCTTTAGTGTTGTATTAAAAACATTATTTGCAACAGGAAACTTAAACCATTTTATGATTTAAAATATTTCATTAATGAAGTGGCAAGATCAAAGTGTGAAAATGCTATTCAAAATTTTCATTGACAATGGTGACTCAACTGTTGAGAAATATAATCTATACTTATTGTTTAATTTGTTAAGAAAAGATATTCCTTTATATATTAGTTTTCTTTTATTGTATTTTGGTTCTCAAATGTGGTAGTTATTTTATTTAAACTCGTGTGTCTGTGAAATTAGACAAACTGAAATTGCAAATTACCCAAGTATGTATTTTCAGACTTTCAAGTTTGAAGAAACAAATTGAAATCATCTATTTATTGCCAGGTATTCATTTTGAGTCATTTATATTTCTGTCTTAGAAATTTTAGAGACTGCAATGTATTTCAATTAATAAAAAGTTGGAAATATTATTCCAACTTCTTTTGTGTTTTTTTTAATAGTCTATTTTTTTCAGCAGCTTGTTCATATTGACCCCTACAATTACCAACATTTCCCAGAATGCTTTATACTTTCTGCATATTGATTTG
>OZ010572.1:33219904-33337404 GCA_963932145.1 Acanthosepion lycidas
ATAACACTACTTTTAATTATTTTTACTTTATCTTTGACACTCAGAGCCGAAAAAGAAAGGAAAAGGCATAGAGAGAGAGAGAGAGAGAGAAAAAAAGGAGAAATAATCATGATATTCTACATATGGGTATATATATATATATATATATATACACACACACGCACACACACAAAGAAAATCAACGTAACAAGAATAAGTAGGTTATAAATTATTTTTTAACTTATTACAAAAATAACAAAGTCCACAGATAATTGCTGAAACCTCCTAATCAGTGAACCAAACGATTACTAAAAGGGGTTCATCTATGAAACTCTGGGGTCAAGGTGCTTAATATAACATCAATCAAATCAGCTAAGTGAAAAGTTTTATATTTGTATTAATCCTATATATATATATATATATATATATATATATATATATATATATAAGCACTACCATCATCTGCCTCCTGTACCAGTCTGGAAGAGTTCGATATTATCAATGAATAGAATATTTAAGTATCATAAATAACTTCAGTTTGAATGCAAATCTTTTAAATTGCATTGTTATTACTGAAATGATCTTCCTCACCAAGCAATTTAAATGCATAAATTAGGAAATAATATTTATTTCATTTTTAGAATAAGTTAAAGTAAAATAAAATCTGAAAGCCTTCAAAAATTATTTTCTTTCGACTGTATATGTTACTTTCTCATTAGAGCATTATGTTCAGTTATTTTAAGAGTTGATTTTAAGTCTCATCATCATCATAATAATAATAATAAGCGAGCTGTGAATTTTAATGTGATATAAATGGGTGTATAAAATATCAATAACAAGAATATAATTTAACACCGAGACTCATGTATGTATATATCTTACCAATTTACTCTAATTCATAATGGGATAAGTTATTCTACTCAATTACTAGAGAGTTCATGCAGATAGGAACACTTAGAAACATTAACACCCATGTCACTTCTCATTTCTTAATAATGTTATTGTTTTTTGTTTATTTTCATAATTCTCTGCCCTATAATCAATTATTAGCTTCTCTCAAGGTTGATTCTCATGGTAATACCTTTTTGCTGCCACCTAAGCAGGTAAGATGGATTGTAGGAGATATGTTTGCCCAAATACTTATTCATTCAATTTTTCTTATCAAATATGGTGTGCAGGTGATAAGAGATTTTGTCAAGATATCTGGTGATGAGATGGAGGTTAGGGAAAATGTAGATTCATGCCTTTTACAATAGTATTAGTATGAAATAAACATAAAATTTAAAACTCATTTTTCTGGTTTCATATTTCATATAAATCATGATTATGTCTCTTTGCATTATACTAAAATCAATTATAAATAACTGATTTCTTTTTTTTTTTTTTTCCCTCAATAAGTTCTTCACAATTATGGCACTGTGCCAGACTAACCTAAACTTAATCTGTGATATACCTTGTATATGTTTGTAAATTTATCTATATGTAAATCTGTTTCAATAAAAGAGTTAATGTGTGTGTGTATCTGTGTGTATATATATATATATATATATATATATATATATATACACACACACGTGTGTGTGTATATGTTTATATATTAGTCGCATAGCAAACTTCTATGTAAACATAACATGATGTCATCTTTGATGGTGAACGTCTGTTGTAATGTCCATATAACCATTTTGATGATGGCTCATGTGAGCTGAAAGCTTAGATCAAGGAACAGCATAATAAAAAAAAAAATATCCAAATGTTGGACAGTTTTTATTTTCTCCCAAATCTATAACCACTATACAAGACATAATAGACATTCGTTGTCTGTTATATTTAATATATATATATATATATATATATATATATATATATATATATATATATATATATATATAAACAACTAGAAATACATTCAGGCTGTAACACTGAGTGTTTCATGCAAATCAATCTGTGATCATCAGATGATTAATATTCATGGCTTTGGCTCAGAGTTATGATTATAGGTCAGTGTCTTTGGATATATTTCTGGTGCTTATTATTACAACTGTTTTGGTCTAGTTTCCCATTTTGGGTTTCTTTATACCATAGCTATTGAACTTTGTCAGTTTTTCAATAAGGCAGGTTCCTGTTTTATTTTTCAGCATTTGTATATATTTTTTATGTTTTCCCTTTACCTTTTAGTTAGTTTATATATATAATTGTTGTCACTATATGAAGGGAGATTTTGAGGAGATCTTCCCTATCTGTTGAAGGCTGTCATAAGTCCCATACAGAAGAGGTGTGATTTACTGCATTGGCTGGAGAAGAGAATCTGGCAGCTGATAGAGGCTCCAAACGTATAGAAATCTCGCTTTTCCATTTGATTCTGCAAAGAAGGTTGCCTGATATATATCTTGCATATTGTTGGCTGCTTCTTTTTATTCAATGATGCTGATTGAATCCACAAGTCTTTTTTCAGGGAGTCCTTACCCCCACATCTCTATTGGCGCTTAATTATCTTTCTCTGTCCAATCTATCACATCTGCGTCTTTTGTAATTTAGTTTCAATACTTATTATGGCTCTGACTGTGTCTAGAACCACAGTGGCAAAGATGAAGCTATTCTGCTTTTATCATGATGCAGAAAGATCACTGGTGGAAGTGCTTGAGTAGCTGCAGATGGCAGGATGACCAAAGACTCAGGACCATTTAGAAGTGGCAAACATTAATACAATGCCTTTGTAGATTCTAATTTCATGTCTTCTTTGAGGTTGCACCAGACATGATTGTTTAGTCGTTCTCTCTCTCTCTCTCTCTCTATATATATATATATATATATATATATAAGGTTGGTGCAAAAATAATGTCGTTTTCTCACATATTAACATATGTGAGAAAACGACATTATTTTTGCACCAACCTCATATATATATACACATATAAAAGTGAACATAGCTGCCAGATTCTCTTCTCCAGCCAATGCAGTAAATCACACCTCTTCTACAGTGATTTTCCAAGCGTAGCTTAGATGTGGCACTCACACCTCTTCTGTATGGGACTTATGACAGCCTTCAACAGATAGGGAAGATCTCCTCAAAATCTCCCTTCATACATAAATTCACCTGATAGTTCAGAGGAAAAAATCTCTGACTGATGCCACATTAATTGGGTTTCGATCCTGGCTTGTAACAGTCAGACATCTAGCCACACTGATGAGCTGTGAAACAGTCTGTCTGTGAATCACACACACACACACACATATATATATATATATATATATATATATATATATATATATATATATATATATAGTTGCTTTTGATTTTTTTTTTTATGGCTTAACAACTTTTTTATTTAAAGCCAGAAAATATCTTTAGATCGTAAGAATTTTGTGGGGAGATAATGGTTTAGTGATACAGGTCTTACTAATTAACCCATAGCCCAGGGAGAACAGGTGAATTCATACCTTTCACAAGAGTATTTGCACATAAGTGAATATAACAAATTCGACTGTCTGATTTCCAACTCTGTCTCATTATCCATTACACCACCCACAAATCCAAGCTTACCAACATCTGATCACCTATCTAGGCACTGACCAGGCTCAACATTGCTTAACTTCAGTGATCATATATCTCCCTTTGTAGGAGAAACCACCATCTGATCCAGCATGCTTTAGACCACTCAGATATGGAGTGTGTCACAATCCCACGGTTTAAGTACACTTGATCAGATCCCTACAAAAAGGGTACCTTTTCTTTAAGTTCTCTTGAGGGCATAGGCTTGTAGACATAATAAAAACTGTTTGAAAAAACAAAACAAAAAGAAACGGTGCAAATATGGGTATCCACTAAAAATGACATTTGAAGTAATAAAGATCTTTCTCTCTCTCATATATATTCACACACACACACACACAATTGTAAAACACATAATGTGAGGATCAAACTGACTGCAGTTAGATCTGCATGTCAAGCTTGCCAGTCACAATTTCATGGAAAGATATTCTTGTAAATTTAGGTTTTGATCAACTAATTAGCATAAAATTTGATCTTAAGCTTCTTGTCGATATACAATATCCAAAATTCATTGAAAATGAAAATAAAACAATAGATAATTCATTGATTCATATTGCAGAAGGCATTGACAAACCACTGCTGTAGCATATTTAAGCAAATAATTTTTTAAAATGGCTGCTACAAATTTTAAAGTGGATATATAGATATTGATGATCATTTGTATTATCCAGTAAAAGCTTTCACTTTGGTTTTTGCAATATTTATCGATATGATCTTTACCATCTTAAACTGAGTTGCTATTGATTTAACCTAGTCTGACACAAGGCCACAATAGACCCATTTAATACCAAACTTGTTAGCAGTGGGTTGAAGGACGATTTCTTTTACAGGCAATTTAAGATCTGGGACTGGATGTTTGTCTCCACTACTCTTACCCAATTTTTGATTATTAAAGGATAAAAATCTTTTGTATAAATCTGAACAATAATCCGATTCTGATTCAAACTACATTTGTAAAGTATGAGACAATGATTGTTTAAAAACAAAGTAGTCTATGTTTTTCAAGAAAAGGGTTTAGATGAATGTGTTCTTTTTTTCTTCAAAATTTCAGGGAATCAAGTGAAGCATTACTTTCTCTCAGTGATATGTTGATTTTCTTATATGCCCACATTTTCCTTTTATATTATGCTAAAATGCATGAAGTCTTGATCCGAGATTGCACTTTAAGGAATATTTGAGAAAAATAAAATTCACTCAGCTGGCTTTTAAAAAAAAGAATGAATGAGATGATTCGATAAAAGTTCTTTGAAACTTTTTTCTCTCTTTTTCCCCTCTGCAATGTTCTATCAGTTAACTTATTACAAATTAAGAGTATGGCGGAAATAAAAGAAAACTAAATTATTCCTATAAAGCTAATACACTGTTCACCAGATTCTTGTTCTTTTGTGAAAAGAAGCTCTCTCTCTCTCTCTCTCTCTCTCTCTCTCTGAGAATGGTTGTCATCTTTATTCACTACTCCGGTTGACCCAAGTCGGGAATCATTGTCAATTAAAGAATTTGAATTAATTTGTCCTTCACTGGATGGCAAACTTAATAAAATCATTCTGCATTTCAACTTCTACCCTAAGATTTTATCTCTATTTTTTTTTTCTTCTCTTAATTTGGAAGGTTTTGTGCCAGGACTTTTGTGTTTTATGAAAACCATTATTCAGACCCCTGAAATGACGATGATTTTCTATATCCTTTTCAAAGAAGTAACAGTTCCAAACAAATTTTCTCTGTGTATGTGTGTGTAAAAAAAAAAAAAAAAAAAAAAAAAAAAAATATATATGTGCGTGTATATCTCTTTATATATATATATACATACACACACACACACGTGTGTGTGTGTGTGTGAGAAAGAGAGTTGGTTAGAATTTATGTATGTAACTTGTTTCATTTTGTACCTGTTCATTCATTTAAATTCTTGCACAAATTTATTGCCTCTTCATTTTATTGAACTCTCTGATCTCCATCTTTATTGTTATCACCTGATCAACTTCTGTCTGAATTTCATGGCTGATGAGTTATCATTATTTACATTTGGGCTATTGTCCTCATCTTTTTTGTTATTATCCTCTGATTGCCTTCTGACTAAATTTCTGGAATAAGGAGTTACCTTTATTTCTGTTAAGGATATTGTCATCATTTTTTTGGGTATTGTGATATTTTGGCACCTCTGCATTCTCTGAAAGTTACCCAGATTGACAAGAACCCAAAGAAGGCCAGAGAGCACAGCGGCCTAAACATTTTGATAATAACATAGATGTGAACAATAGTTCAAATGTCAATAATATAAGTATACACTTTTCAATTTTTATTTACTTATTGGAATTTATTCCCTTTTATGTGGATTATAGACTAAGTAATTTGTAGTTTGTCTCCCCCCCCTCTCTATTATTCATATTGCTTTTCTCTCACCCTTCTTCTATTCACTCTTGCATCTCTATCCATATACATACATGCACACACATTTTTAGGCTGCAATGTTTCTTAATATACTGGCCTGAAAACCCAGTGCACCAACTCACTGCAGCAGCCGAAGCAGCAGTTGTGGCACTGTCTTTCTCTACTTTCACTTAAAGCAGAACTGATCTTCTCCTGCCACTACTTCTTGTCTGTCTGTTTGTCCATCTATCCATCCATGTCTGTCTGTACATTGTCTTACTCCTTTTACATAGTTGACTCCTTCCTAATCAATGAATGTTAGCTGCTCTCCCATGAGACCTCATCAGAACTCTTTGTGTGTACAACAAGATAGGCTCTTATCAATATAATTATCGATACACGCTAAATAAAAGAACATAAGTATATAAATGTCTTTCTTTTTTGTATCATTATCAGAAAGTGACAAAGATTTATTATTTTGGAGAGAATAGTGTTAGAATAAATCACCTTCTTTGTCAAAGGATACTTTTATATATGAACCTTTATGTAGAAATAGTTATTTTATTGAAGTAAATTTTTTTTTGAATAAGTGAGACTATCTTTGCTGTCTGGTGGTACTTTTTTTTTTTTTTTTTTTTTTTTAGTGCTTTAAAATAAAAATATAAAAAGATTTTTTTGTGAAAATTACTTAGTTATTTTTTTAAATATTAGTAAAAGTTGTCCAGGCTAGATGTGTTACAATTTCATGTTAGGAAGAATCAAGTAATTTTTATAACAATTATTATCCCCCTTGATGAATAAAGAAAACTACTTTGTTCCTTTGATTCAATATAAAGACCTTTTTCTTTATCAACTTGTTCTGATAGACACAATAATTAATCCTTTAATGATCAAATCAACAAGGACTAATCATAATTGTTTCAACTTGAGTGTAACTTTATTCTATGGAATAATTCTGTTGGAATCATTTCCCCACAGCAAAAAAGACCTACTTAGATTTTCAAGGCTCACCAGTGTGTACAGTTATTCTAAAATGCTATTTTAAATCTTGCATTTCACTTTACTATGAAACGATTAAGCATTTAATTTGTGAGTCTCGGGTGACTTAAAAATTAAAGTAATGTTTTTAATATTTTATAAAGTTTGAATTTTTTTTTTTTTTTTTTTTTTTCGTTTTAATCAAACTAGCAGTAATGATTAATATACTTGACCATTCTTGAAGAAATTGTTTATAATATTTCACCTGAGACCTTTTAACCTACAAAATGCTGTATTTCCTTTAGTCTCGTCTTGAACAATCCTCTGCCTCTGGTGACATTAAGTGCATTGCTGTCATTGTAAACCGTTTTTCCCCCATTGTCTGACAATCTGCTGCACCTTTTCTTCCCCCCCCGCCTCATCTTAACACAAATATTCCCAAAATTCTCTCTCTCTTTCTCTTCAAGAAGTGTAAGGCGAAAGACGGCTACTTCATTTTCATTCAAATATCATCCAATGAATTGTCACTTTATTCATATCAATAATTAGTTTATTTTTCTTTTAATCTTTTTTTTTTTTTTTTTTTTTTTCTAGGTTATTTATTTTCTTTTAAAATTTTATTCAGGCAGGCAGCTATTCTTTCTCACTTTCTTTAAAAACCTTTTCAGTCCACTAAAAAAAACCCAAAAAAACCTTTTCGTCAATTTCTGTGGCCATTACTAATTAATTTCAGATATCTGATAGTTTTATAAACTGCAACAACAATCCATACACTTTTTTTTTTTTTTTTTTTTTTTTTTTTTTTTGGTGATTGTTACTTCAGTTTTACAGCTGATCGGTCTATGTGAGCACCTTAAAATTTCACCTTACACTGAAGAACTGAATTCTTCACAACTGTTTGTTATTTGAGTGCAAATCTACTTCTTACGGCACATCTCCAACCCGACCAATACTCACAACTGAGCGCAATTGTTTGTCTCAAGTAAGACAATCAAACAAGTAGCGGAAAGATAATAAGGTTGTGTGAGTGTCTTTAAAAAGAATGCAACATTCTTACTACTTTGATTCCAGCTTCCAATCACTAAATGAGAGCATATAAGAAGAGGTTATGGATTTCTGTCGTTTTATGAAAAACCTTTCTCTCCGTCTTCTTTCAACCATTTTACTAACAGATACATCTGAAGCATCAGCTTTAGTATTCTGCAATGAACGCTTTTTTTTTTCTTTCTTTTCCAATATGTTTCTCTCTCTCTCTTTTCTTCACTTTTCAACCTTTTTTTTTTCCCCCTATATTTTCTTTTCGCTCTTTCTCTCTGCCAACCCCTGATATATATTTTTTCTTTTCTTTTGGCATATTCAGTTTATCAGAAGGAAATATCTATTCTACACTGTGATTATTTTTGTGATATTACGAATCTCTTTCTTTTCTTTTAGGTAAGTATCAACTCCTGACATACTACAACAAACAGATGATTTCACTTAGCCCCACCCCAGCTCATTTTTCAATAACCTGAAGGTAAGAAAGTAGTGGTTATCAGAAGGTGGGGGATGCTGAAATCTGAAGTAAGTGAGATCTTCTCCTTTCCTTTGTTTATTTTATGACAGGTGGCGGAGAGCGAGGGGAATGAAACAGAATTGTGTGTTTCTCCATGGGTAAAGAAATGATTACAACAAACTTAAAAGAAAATCGGGCTAGGGCATGGTGAAAAAAAAATAAAATAAAAATAACTTTAAAACTGTGCAGATTAAAAAAGAAAAAAAAAAAAAAGAGAAAACCTATCAACCTACGATACCTTTTCTCTCGTTCTCAATTAGTTAATACAGTTACACACATTTTGCGGTGTGAAACTTGGCTTATGTTCAACTATAGATTTGTAATGGATACTTTGTAAATTTTTGCTCCTCTGTCTCGTATGATAAGGCATAATACTCTTTGAAAACTTGGTAAATGAAAAGAAATATTCCTTCAACCCTCTAATTTTGTTAAAAATATTTTCCCACCTCCTTTCACATCTAGAAGTCGCACCAACTGAACTACGATTATTTGGCTTATGCTTAAGAAGCTAACACTGTTAAAACAGATTCTAGTATGCTTGCAATTTTCTAAATCTTTATATATATATATATATATAAAAGTTGGAATGAATGGTAAAGTTGCTGATATTTTTAAGCAAATACGAAGAATTCTACTTAGTAAAAATCTAAATTCTAGCATTTATGTCATTTTGTCTTCATCTTGGAATGTGTAAAAGATGCCCATATGCCTCTAAACACTTTTGGCCCAACAATAGATTTATTGAGTCAAGACACCATCACAAATGAAGATTATAATTGCAAATGAAATTTACACAACTCCAAATGTCAAGATGCAAGGTAGAAATTATTTCATGCTCAAATTATTTAGATAGTGCTTGCTATAGCGATATTAAATTGAAATTTCCCCCTACAAAATAGTTTCTTTTTCTTTTTTATTTAATGATTTAATTAGGATAAAAGAACTTAAGACAGTAATCTATCCTAAATTTGATAGTCTTTAACACAATAGATTTTATAAAACTGATATTGATGAAATTCAAAACCATAATCCATATTTTGCATGGATGGATGGTAGAACAAGAACAAAAAAAAAAAAATTGTGAAGAGTCAAAAGGCAACAAAAGAAAGGAATTGATGATTAAACAATAAACCTGTAGAGCTAACTAGGATCTTCAGCCTTGATAGGCAACCAGTAGAGTAGAAGTAAACACTCCAAATTCCTAAACTCAGAAGAAACAGAGAGTGATCTCAGGGAAGGAAAACCCCAATAAAACACCAATTCCTCCTCAGAATACAAAGGTTGGACATGTGGGTCAATCACCACACTCTATGAAATGATTTGATCACAGAACCTTCACTAAGAGACTGTATGCTTCTAAGAGTCAGTTAAGTAATCAGAAAACATTTAATTTTAGAACTTTGTCATCTAAAATATATTTAGACAAATTTTGCCATTTAATTGGGAGGTTATGCATTGAAAATGAGAAGAAAAAAAAAGGATTGTCAATTGTTAATTGGGTTATTATAGGGATAATAAAAAAGGCTCTAGGTATTATACTATCATATTAATTTTTAATGAAAATATTGTATATAGGGATGAATTAAAAACTATTAAATGTCTATTTTGAATAAATAAGAAATATTAGTGAGTTCATATGAAGGCTTATTAGAAAGAGTTCACAGGATGACCAAGAAGCTCTTCCAAAAAATTGGAATCTCCTGTTTAGTCTTTTGGTCAGATTTTGGAAAGTTTGTCAGGCTGAGACTTTTTCAGAACTCCTTTGTAATTAAAATAAAGTTCAGGTCAGATTCCATTTCTCTAAGCAGGACACAAAAATATGGTTCACAACAAATTTGAGAATTTCGATCTTTTTAGAGCTCCTGACAAACATTTTTGTTTTCCTCTTCCCTTTTGACCTCAGAAAATAGACATTGAAACTCACTAAAAGAATTTAGAATTAAATTTAATGGTAGAAAAGACTATAAAAATCATATTGTGTGCTCATTTTAAAGGGTCCATATTTTCTCTGTAGTTTTTTGATTGTATTTGTGTTGCAGTTAGAGAAAAAAAAATACTAGGTTGTTACAGGGTGCATTTACTCTCTGCAACATAAATTAAATACTGACCCAACTGATTTATATTCCCTTTATTTTTATTATTTTTATTTTATTTTACTGTAATCCACGAACACCAAAAATAATGAATTACGTTGCCAGTGTTTTTGGGAAAGCCATTTAATTGTAATAATTGATTTTCCTGATAATTGTAATTAATTAAGATAATTATAATTTTCAAATGCTCTATTTTTCTTGCAACTCTCATAAAATAAATTGGTAATCAAAGAATTTTATTTTCTGCACTTTTTACATTGGGAAATAGCTTTATAGTTAAAGATCTGGTCTGGAGGCTGCATCTCTAGCTCAAGTAAAAAACGGTTTTAATCTGAAATGGAAACAAACATAATTTGGTAGCATGAAAATCATTTGAAGATTAGCTGATCTTTATAAGCCATCAATATTTGTTTCCTATGGTTGTTGGCTGCAAAAGGTTCATGGGAAAGAACGATAGTTGAAATAAGGACATTATCATGGTACTCTATTGAAGTACCGGTACTCTAATTGTTATTTACAAAGCTTAGTTTGGCATAACAGCACAAATATGGGGCACCCAGTGAGGAATGATCTCACTACTCAACTGGATTATCTTGCTAATTATTATCCAGTGTTGAGGCATCCAGCCAGGTGTGTAGTTGATGATAAAGAAAGTCTAAAATTGATTCTGTAGGATATTATTTTTTTTAATTTTCAACCCATTCTTCCTATAACTTGTACTTAACTTTATAGGGATCATTATTAGTCATCACATTATGGTCATGAATTGAAACATCATAGCAGTGTGGATGATAAGTCTGACTTGAAGAAATAGAATCATATATTAAATAATGCCAACTTTTTATTGCCCGTATTGGCTTCCATACAGAAAATTTTTTTTTTTTTTTTTTTCTCCCCTTCTCATTTCTAAAGCAAATATAAACTCAAATAGCATCTATTTACAAAGCTTTTTGCCACTTGACTTTGCAGTAATCAATATATCATTGAAGCATGAATTATATTTTTTTTTTTTTTTTTTTTTTTTACACCTGACTGATGAAAAGTATAATTCTTTCAGTGGTGGATTTATAGATATTTGCAGCCTAGGAAGATTTTACTTACAAGGTAGAGAAGCAAAAGGAAAAATCACGGGCATTTTCCAGAGATGTCTAAATGACATACTTGTATAGTCGTGAATAGGGCTTATTTGCTTGATTCAAGGTAAAGCATTCAGTTTAATGAAACCTGATTGGCTATGAACTGACCAATGAGGTAACATTTCTTACTTTCTACAAACATAATTGACAGGTTCCTTCAGCAAGGTACATGTATTAATGGGATTTAATTTGTGTAAATGTAATTATTTTGCTTTTATTTTTTTCTAAACCAAAGACTCTGTCTTTTTTTATATTTTAGATAGTTTTGAAATTTTATATTTATACGAGTGGATATATTTAGATTTTTTTGCTTTTGAAGAGTTAAGCATTTTATATACATTTTGTTAAGTTTTCTACATCATATTTACCGAGTAGTTGTTATTTTACTTCAAATGTTTTCTTTTTAATGTATCTAAATGTAGGTAAATAATCTTAAGTATCTTTTTATCTCATTACTTTTTTTTAAATTATCATCTTCAATATTTTTATGGGCTTGATTTTTCTGTATATATCTTTATATTGAGGGTATATTTCATAATTCCCAAATGTCTTAAGATTTTTCTATTTTGGTTATTTTCATATTGCAAACACATTTTGAAGTTTGCTTGTCTCTTTTTGCTTTTAGATATAACTTTGTATCAATTGAAACTTTCGGGTTTATACCTTCCCCAACTGTATTACATTGAAATAATTCTTATTTACATTCAGACTAATGTCGTCATTACCAGAAAATTTTACCATTGTGCTCTCCCCCTTTGTTAAGTGTCTGTTAATCTGGGTAAACTTCAAGTAATTTCAAATTCCTATGGTGGTAAATTGTTCTTGTTTGTCTAATAAAAACAAGCATACTAAAAGGTCATTCAGAGCAAAAAAAGTGTGGTAACAAAAAATATATATTATCAAAAATTGGTAATACCAAAATACAATGGTGAAAAACAGCTAAACATTGTTTAGCTATTTTTAACCATTTTGGTTAACCATAACTGTTATTGGTCCTCTCTCATAAGAGCAAAAAACAAGGACAAAATATGTGTACAGTAACTAAAAAAAAATCCAAGAATAATGTTATATATGAACAAAAAAATATAACATTAAAGACTAATTATCTTTAAGCCAACCAAACACTACTGCTTAAAGAGAGATGGTTGGTAGGACTTAATATAAACTGATTTCAAAATTTTCAAGTGATACTCAGTATTAGCCTTACTCAGCACTAAGACTGAGCACACTGCTCATTTGTTAATCAAATGTTCAGCTATTACTGAACCTGATAAATCATTATACCTATGTAAATTATCCAACTTTCCCTCACAAATATTGGCTCATATGTGTTGGTTGATTCACGTCTCCAACTTTTGACCTGTTCTGAATTTGTAAGTTGTTCTTGTTTCACTGTTATTGCTCACCCTGTTGCAACCAAGTCTAAATCTGCACTAACCAGCCCAGAGATTAAACTTACATAATAACAACAATAAGGTAGGGGCACATTCATAAATCATTACTTTAATCCACTAGCCTATTGTTCTGTAGGATAATACTGAGTGTAGAACTTGAGGCCTTAAACTCTTATTGCCTTTCTCTGCTGCTGTAAATAATGTTAATTCTTCATCCAAGAAATTGACTGAAACAATTCTAATAAAGAGACCAACAACTTTTAATCATTTTTATCAACTGTTTTTGAATGTCTCATCCAGTGAGCTACCACACACATTCATAATCTTACCCTTCTTTTTAAACATAGGTAAATTCTTAGCAAGGAATATATTTCTCACTGACAAAAGCCTTTTTACTTGATGCCTTTTTACTGTAATAACCACAAAGAAATTCGATATGTATTTTTAAATATTTTGATTATTGTATTTTTTTATGTTTTTATTTTCATTCTTTATAGGTAATTTGACTTTCATACAAACATTGCAATTTTTATTTTGGCTGGAAATTAATTTTCTTAAAACATCTTTTTGGTTTTTACTGTGAATGGTCATGTTCTGCTTTAAGAAAAAAAATATTTTTATTTGGCTTAAAATAAACATGACTACCCAACTTCACTGTTAGAACCGATACATTTTTAATAGCCACTGAAAACGGAATAAGACCTGCGTTGCATCTTTTTATCTTCTTTCCAAGCAAGTAACAAATAATATAAGAAGCAGAAACGTTCCAATATATTAAAAAAAAAAAAACTTAACATTTTATGACCCACATATGTTTTTCATAGACTCATTCGATTTCACATTGATTCGTGGTTTTGGTTAACGGGAGATTTCTCCCCCCCCCCCAAGGTGAGAGTATCTTTTCATTTATTTGCCTGCAGCATGTTATTTTCCCTGAAGCTTTTATAAATGGAACCATTTCTATATTCTGACCCGTGGGTGTGGGTGTTATTTCCTTTCCCTCAATGTTTTTATACTGTTCTCCATATTTTCAACTTCTCATTGATCTCCTGGAGCCACTACCCCGAGTTAGTGATGTAGAACATATTCCTTCATTTATCCTCCCTATAACAAGCCAATTTCATGTTTACGCTTCTGTGACCAAACAGGACTGTAGCAGGATTATGTCGTTGCCATGATGCTTTCTCTGATAGAAATGTTTCCCAAATTGTGCACCCTAAAATGAAATTAGGTATGCTGCAAAAGAGCAAAATAATATTTGAAAATGTAAAATAATACAAACTGAAACATAACATAATATATATATATATATATATATATATATACATACATATAGTATAGGTCAAAAATTTGGTGCCACCTTCTGGAGTTTGAAGGATATTTTTTTTTTTTTATTGAGATCAAGTAAAGTATTAGGTTGGTGCAAAAATAATGACGTAATAATGTCGTTTTTTGAGATATTTTTAAACGTCAAAAAACGACATTATTACGTCATTATTTTTGCACCAACCTAATACTAAAGCTACTAAGATACAAGGTGTTATTTTGCTTGTGGAAGGATTTAGAAAACAGAA
The DNA here is from genome assembly GCA_963932145.1 of Acanthosepion lycidas. Taxonomy (NCBI): domain Eukaryota; kingdom Metazoa; phylum Mollusca; class Cephalopoda; order Sepiida; family Sepiidae; genus Acanthosepion; species Acanthosepion lycidas. The sequence goes on from OZ010572.1 coordinate 33,234,531, forward strand.
ACTATTATTAAAGAGTAAGAACAAAAGAAGAGTAATTGGAAGGACAGTAGATAGTGATTGAAATTGTATTTAAATTTTAGAAGATTAAAGTTGGCCAGAAAGCATGAGCCAAAAGGGAGTTCCACAAGTGAGACATGCGAGAAAAGAAACTGTTAGCATAGAACTTAGTTACATCTAGCCAACTCAACTGTAAATCAGTGAGACCTCATTGCCAGTCTAGTACTGCTCTTAAATTCATAAAGTCTAGAAACCATAGCGAAGAGTTCAATTACCATGAAAATATTTATAGAAAAGGCACAGGGAGGCAACTTTATGGTGGTGGGAAGGTCACTAAAGCCAAGATGCCAGATCAGGACCAATAATATTGCTGATTCTAATTTGGATTTTATCAAGGATCTCTAGATATATAGCAGGAGCACTGCACCATATGTGACAACAATATTCTAAGCATGGATTGATAGTAGGCATTGATATGTAAGATAGATTCTTGAGAGTTTTGCCTAAAAATTGAAGGTTGTATCCCTTTATTAAAACTAATTTAACATACTTCAGGGAAGAAGAACTTTCTCTTCCTAAACGGTTTTATCATATATTCATTGATAATTTTAATAAAATATGAAATTCGCCCAGTAATGTGTGAAGTTTCCTTAACATCTTTTGCTTAATCTACCTTACTGGCTAATGGTAATCTTTAGGTCATCAGATTTTAAATTTTATGTAAAGTCCTCAAAAAAAAAAAAAAGAAAATTGGATGCCATACACTAATGAGTTAAATAGTTTAATCACCCTACTTTAGTAGGAGTAATTTAAACCACAGAAGGTATGAAACTCACTATTTATTAAATATATAAATCTTCTTGTACCCTTAACCTCAGAAGGAATCATTGAGATATTGATGTGCTGAACTGTCTGCCATCTGTTATGGTTGTGTGCCAGAGCCTGGGTCTCCATAAATGGTGTGCTTGTCATGTGGATGTTTTAACTTGGTGGAGCTCGTCCCTCTCCAGATTAGACCACAGCTGATAATCTCCAACTAGATGGCTCACCTTGGTCATAAACATTTGGCCATTGTAGTTAATCTGAGGAACCCTTCTGCTCTGGCTGGTTACTTGTGTTGAAGAGGTCCTTCGCCCAGAGGTGCTGTGTTAACACTACCTCTTCATGTAAGTTTAGCCCACCAGCTGTAATGGTTTTTGTTAGGGCCATCACATGAAAGATTTAGGAGATAGTTGAGGACCAATGATGCCTGTTCACCCAAGGGTGCAGCATGCCAGACATCAAAGGTACTACCTCTATTAAGAGCCTCTTATGCCCAAAATATAATTATAGTTATTCATTTGATTTTAAAAATGGCATCCTCCAGATGGTGGCCTCTATTTGCCATCCACTGGTGTAGATGATTGGTAAAGTTTTCCATCACCCAGAAGTACAAGAAATTTGTGATCTTCCAGGTGGCTTACTTTTAAGCACCGAATCTCTAACCCTGAAATTTCTAACCCATAGTAGTCTCAGTTTTCTATTCGGAATGTGATTCTGACATAACATAAATAGTAAGACATTAGCTAGATGAAGACATCATTACCATTTTCCTAAGTTCACTAACACCACACAGGTGACAGTTTAAAATGTGAGAGGTATATCTGTCACACATTATATATAAATCATTGTATACTCTGCTTTCATTTTCGACTGATATTAAAACAAAAGAAGTTAGGAGGGGGAAAAATTTTAAATTATAGAAGAAAGTTTTAATTTTGACTAAAATCTCATAAAAGTGGTTTGGCATTTGACAAAAGTTTTAGATTTGAGGTGGCTATTGGTATTGATTTTATATACAAGAATTTATTGATTTTGTTTGAATTTATGTTCTCTTCTCTTTTAGGATTTTCTTCCATAATTTTTTTTGTATTACTTCAATTGTTACTATTCATGTTTTATAAACTTTTTTTTTTTTTTTTTTTATAATTTGAAACATTTTTTTTCCTTTCTTCTTTTAGGGTCATTTGGTCAATACCCTGATAGTATGATTATTATCAACATAACTTACTTCCCATTATTGTTTTTATGTGATACTTGATAGTTTCAAAGTATTAAATAGTCATATGGTATATTTTAGTTTAATATTTTCATGAAGTTAAATCTATTAGCTATTACTTTTATTATTGCTATAATTAATAACTTGTTTTTAATGCTGATGCTAACTAAATTCACTTTAATATTCAACAAATTATTTTTTAATGTCAATATTGTTTTTGATTTGAACATAGACAGCAGTTTTGTATTCTAACCAATAAATACCACTTAACGAGGTCATATCATTAATGGTGCTACTTTCTAACTGTTATTATAATTATTTTTTATGACCCAGCTTTTAGGTTTACATATTGACAATTTTTTATAGATTTTTTTCTAAAAATTTACAGAGAATATGTAATGCCAGCTATATTTGACATTAGAAGCATTCTGGTGTTTGATAATAAAATCAAAGAGTTTCATTTTTGATATTTTGGTAACCTTTCATGTCAGGATAGAATTGAAACAGGAGAGGAAAAAGGGAGATTGATTTTTAGAAGCATTAAATCACTTTTGATCAGTATTCATAATGTTTGGAGTTATTGATCCTTTATAAGTTCAATTGATTCTTTTATTTTTGTTTATTTACTTTTTAATTTCTCTTAGAAAAAATGTATCAGAACCTTTTTTTTTTTTTTTTTTTTTTTTTTTTTTTTGGTCAAAGGAAAAATATATACAATTTTAAACAGATGGATAGGAGTTTATTTTTAATTATCTTTTAATCAATATCATTTTTTTTTTCTTTTTAAAGTCTTTGCTAAAAATAGAAAAATGATGCTTCTTTTCATTCATACCATTTCTTCTTCTCATGTGATCTTTGTTAGAATAAGACTGATGATAGGAAATGGTTTATCTTTTTACTCTGTATTTGCATGTGTTTTTTTTTTTGTTTTTTTTTGTTTTTTTTAAGGACATATATAAAAACATTTTTAAGACTCTAGAAATATAGCCATGTTTTATGAGCTTTCCACCAAGCTTTAATATTTAAAGACAGTGATGAGTCAGATGTTGAATATTTTTGAGTGTCTATCATTGTAAACTAATCTAAATTTCTGTCTGGGATTTTTAGATGTTCTTATTCACTTATACCAATTTCCTCATCTTTGCTGAACATTGCAATTACTACATCTTCTAGTGTTCCTGCATTTTTTTTTTTTGCATTCAGCAAGTTTCAGGAAATTATAAATCTGCATATTGAGTTTGAAATAAAAGAATTGAACTTGTAACAGATTAATGACATTCCTTTATCCATCAGAGCCAATGTCCTTTATTGAGAATTTCACCACTTGTATCCCAGCTCTGCCTATCCACTAAACTGGTTTATATTTTCTGTACTGCCTGATACAGGAATTGGATTTAAAATTTCAAATACCACCTTTACAATCAGAAGTTCAAGAATTGCCTCTGAATGATAAGTATGGAATGAGAACTATATACCTGCTAAATGGAATAAAGAGTTCATATTCCCCTGCAACAAAAGCCTGAGGAAGGCTGTACAGTAATAACTGAAATGTGATAAACAGCAAAGATAAACTTAAAGAACTATGGCATAATTGTAAATCTAATTGATTTTTCTTTTAATTTTTTATGTACAAAAATAAACAACTCTTAGCCCATGTAAATGTTGATGTGCAAAGAAAGAAGAAAATGTTTATCATATATTTATATACTTGTATAAATCATATACTGTCTTGTACTTTCATTGATTCCTTTTTGATTAAATAATAATCGAGATTACTTACTCTACACATGAGAGATTCAGATGACAGCATGAAGGGAAAAAAAATCTAAAGAAATTCTTGATATGAACTTGAAAATAGCAACTGAAGGAAAAAGTGCTCACTAAAAGCAACATATGATAGTTTGGATTGTTATTGTAAAGTAGGCTGATAACATGCCTGAATTACTTACACGATGGATAGCTCTTCAAATTCAAATTATGCTTCTTCCTGCAAAAGTGTATTGATTATTTTGATCTATATTTTCTCTTTCTTATCCAGCTGTTGAATCCAAGTTTACTGGATGATTAATAATAAAAATAATAAATGAATATGTTGATAATTTAAAAATAATAGTGATATAATTGTCATGAGCTTTATTTTTTTTTCTTCTTTAATTGGGAACTTAAAGGAATAATAATGAAAATAATGACAAAGCTGAAGAAAAATGATTTCTTCAGAAGAATCATTATCTCATCTCTTGTTGATCATTGATTTATATATATATATATATATATATATATATATATTCAAAAGTTCTTGAGGAATGAAGGATTCCTCTTATAATTTCTTACTGATACTTGTTCAACAGGTCTGAGTCTGAAGCTGTCTTTAAATATGGCTGTGTTCACTTTGATAAAAAAAAAGAACAAGTCTTGTTTCCATCTCCTTTTTTTTTAATTTAGAGGCAATGGATTCTTGTTTCTGAGTACATTGGCACACTTAAACTTGAAATATCTGTTCTAAACTTACTGATCTTCTTTTGTTCTTGTTGATGAATGTTAGTGAAAAGTGATTATAGTAAGAAAAAAAAAATGGAGGCTGGATGATGTTATTAATGATAAGGACAGAAGGAAGAAGAGTTAGCAGAGATCAAAGTTTGTGATATCATTATCTATAGTCTATGCTCAGTTAGTTTAACAAGTTTATTTTGAAAAAAAAAAAAATGACAAAAGATTTTTCATCTTTTATAGGTGTGTTCAAGTTTTTTATTTTTACAAAAACTGAGTGGGGAAGTTAGCTTTACTATTTCTACCTTTTATTACATTCATTCCAGAGTGATTTATCATTATTGATCTTGAAAATGGTAAATTCTAGAAACTGTTAATTTGATGAAGATTGAAAATAGATTAGCTAATCTTTTCAAACCTGAAGTATTGTTTGTTTTAATACTTTTTTTTGTCTTTTTTAGTACCTAATAACTTTTCTTATCAGTCACATCCTTTGTCTTTCATTTCATTTTTCCATCACCAATGTTTACTCCTCATAAGATTTCCACCCCATTGCTTTTGTCATCTAATTTTAAGCATCCACATTGGAAGGAAAAGTAAAAAAATTCTTTTTATCTTTGACATTGGAAGAAGTTAAAATAATGAGCTTATTTATTTATTTATTTATTTTCTTCAAGATAATCTGAAAAACTTCAAATCTAAGAAATATCTTACCAACTCCATTTTTGTAAAAATAATCTTTTGTTTGAAAGGAAAATTTGTTTCTTCCTTCTCTCTTTCACCTTCACAAAGGAAAAATCAATCCATCTATTCATTTATCTATCTATCACCTTCACCTTCAAAAAGCGCACACACACATTTGTGTGTCACTAACTTGCTGCAGATATCTCATTGACTGTTTAGTTGACAATGAGCTGAGAATGGATGTGTCAGATAATTTCAAAAACCCCCCAATCATCACTCATGTCATATCTGACTATTAGCTCTTCGTGTTAGTTCCATCTTCAGTACATAGCAACACAAAACAAGCTGAACTCCCTCCCGTGCACTGATGATTTGCCACAGGGGAACTCTACAGAGATCCACGCCTGCTCAACTGGAATACTTATGTAAAGAACCAATTGAGTATCCCAGCTTGACTCTCCTCATTTGGTTCGCAAGTCTTCATACTGTGTTTGTTTGCAAACAGTGGGAATGTAGTGACAGGGACTTTATAAACACCATGAATCAATTTTCTTCTTACATGTATGTAAATACACTAACATTTTGCATCTGAGTAACTTTCTCTACAAGAAATATGTATGAAGTGAGAGAAATTTATTCTATAACATACACTGATTGAAAATAAAATTGCAACACCCTAAAGGAGAATGCTGTTATTCACCTAGCTAATATATATGTATACTAGTTTGTAGTAAGACATTTTTAAATTCTTCAGCCATCTGGTGATACAGTAACACTCATAACAGTTCACCATGTGTGTCTGAGATTTAGACTATACTACAATAAAGTTCAGTATAGTGAAAGAGTAAAGTACAAGTAGACGTCATTCCCCAGAGGTGCACACATGTAATTTTGTGTTCAATTAGAGCCATTTGAGAAGGACTTGACTATGGCTTTTCTAAGAGGTTAATGTGAAATGAACATTTATGCAATAATAGACCAGGTTCTGGATGGTTACATAGTCCATATACTTGGTAAGATTGACTGCTGTCTTTAAGATGTTGCAATGTCCATAGCGTATTATAATCAGTCCCGTGACCAAGTGTCATCATAGGGTTGATGACCACCAGACCAGATCTCTCTTGGTTGAAAGATGGAGAGGTATTCATTCATTCAGGCATAGTACATCTTGGCCAATTAGACCTGGTGGAATCCAGGTCAAACCACAGCAATTATCCTCCAATGTTAAGTCTTGCCTTGGTCATTGACATGTGCAAACCCTCCACCCTGGGTGTTTTCAGTCTAGAAAGTTCTCCACCCAACAATGTGATGCCATTTCATCACTGTACTAGATGGCTATTGGCTCTACAATAAGGTTCATACATCCTTTGACCAAGGCTACAACAATGACACAAACATCAAATGTGCCCCAACAAAAATACAATGTATTATATGCAACATTGCAAGAATGTTCAGTGTTAACTGGGAGATTTTCTTGATTATTTAAATGTTTTCATTTTTTATGCAAATTTTTTTTTAACTTCTTCCTTGTATCTTAAAAAGTATGATGTTCTTTTCATTGTGTGCAGTAACTCAAAATCAGAGAAAACTTGCTTATTCTGGTTTTATTTTTTTTTTTTTCATATCACAAATATATTAAAGCATTTATCACATTCATTGGTGTTTCTTGCTTGGTCATTGATAATATTATTGTTACTATATATAAAGTTTTTTATGACCGTTTAAATAGGGCCATCCCCCCAAATCCCCTAAGAATTCAGATTTTTTACAAAACACTCAAAATCTACTTCCACCTCACTGAAACAGTCAGTTGTTAAGAATTTAAAAGGAACACTGACTGTGTTAGAGTTGTTTGTCTTCAACTACCCACAACTCTTCATCAAATCCAAGGGGCCTGTCAGAGACAGGTCCCTTGGATTTTATTGTCCTCCTTGGATTCTTTCAATTAGCCTCCCCCCGAAAAAGAAAAAAAAGAAAAAATGAGGGAATGTTTTCTTCAGTTCAATCAATCAATCTGTAAGAATTGTAGACAAATATAATGCTTTAACCTTGTATGACTTCAGTTCTTTACAGTGACATCCGAGAAGTTTACCTTTGACAAATCATCTATGTTGTACTTTTTCTTTGCTATCTTAGGTAAGAGAAAACATGATTCTCGTTAAATGCGTAGCAATGCAAAGAAATGTCTTATCAAAAACTTTCCAAGAAAATATAAAGAATCAGCCTTTTCCTCAAGAAGAGGAAAAAATTAACACGCAAGCAGCCATATAGCTTTTTTAAAATTTGAATTTTCTATTTCACCTTTCTTCTATTGAAACGAGCAGAAGGATTTAATTAAACTTAGTGCTTATCATAAACAACAAATACTTACCAGTTCTAGAGAACCTTTTTTTGCCAACGGGTTACTTACAACCAGCCCTTTAATAAGCAAAAATGAAAAACAAAAATTTAAATGAATATCTAACTAAATACATATGTAAAAACATCCCTCCCCACCAAAAAAAACGACATCCTCTTCTTTTGTGACAAACTTTGAGTATGCCACCTACAGGATTGTTTTTAGATATCCATCATATGTCAATGTGATGCCATGACCATGGCTATGCTAAGCCAAAATTCCAAAACCCAATGAAAAGGAATGTTACGGTAATAAGAATCTCTCAAAGAAATTTTCTTTGCTTGCAATTCTTTTGTGGTGATGTTCTTTTATTCTTATAGATAACAACACAATTTCTATCTCTCACTTTTTCTTTTCATTTCTTTCTTTCTATTCTCTCACCATTTCTTTTTCCCCTGCCTCTCACTCTTCCCAATTCCTTTTTCTTCCCACGTCTCTCTCTTCCTTACCACTCTCTTTCACTTTGTTTTCCTCTTTCCCTTTTTAATATCATTTTCTTCAGTTTCTCCATTTCACTCTCTCTTTCCTCAACCTTATTTATTTCTTTCTTCTCTTTGATTTCCCTCCTCTATTTTATTCTCTTCTAGCTCACTCTTTCCATCCCCCACAACACTTAATTTCTCTCTTTCTTTCTCAGTATTCATCCAACACTCTCTCTCTTTAATTGGTTATTTGTTCAATTCTCTGGACTCTTTTTTTTTTTTTCTTTTTACATATTTGTAGTCAATCGCTCTTCTCTCTTACAGCTTTCCTCTCTCTTACAGTTGTTTCTTTTCAATTCATCTATTGTTTTTCTTAGTCACCTTTTATTATTATGCAAGTGAAGTGACGAACATCGTTTCTAGCCAAGCAACTTGAAGGCGGGAAAGGAGATCGTTGGCGCTGGGGTTGGCGGTGTAGAGGAGTGTGTGTGGGGGAGGAATAAAAGTTTTTTGGTTTTTTTCGTGTAGTGGTGGTGGAAGGGGACAGCAGAAATGTCTTTTATTGTTGTGTGTATGTGTGTGTGATCTTTTTGTATGTGAGGGAATCCATTGTCTTTGATATGCGTGTGTATATATACCACTTTTCTTCTATTTCAAACTGTTGTGCGTGTGTGTTTTCGTGTGTAATAATTTGATTGCATACGTGCTTGTGTGACTGTGAAATGTTAAATATTTCTCATTCTAAGGAAGGTGTTCCTTTTCCATTAACCGGAATTATGTGTGTGTGTAACCTAATATTTTGGTTTAAAATTATAAGTGTGCAATTTTATTTACTAGTATTTTTTAAATTTTGTATAATACCACTTTTAGTGGTTGCTTTGAGATCTTCCTTCAATACACGAGTGTATTTATGCAATACTCAAACTGTCAGTGTATGTATATTTGTATACGTGTGTGTATATATATCTATATATAAATAATTTATATTTTCATACATACAAAAGTGTGCAAAGAGAGTGTGATTGGCAGTGTTTTTTTTTTGTTTTTTTTTTTTTGTTTTTTTTAATTTTGTCTTGATTAAAAATATTTCAAATTTAAGATGTCATTTCAGGTTTAATAACCCATTTAACGATCTCTGTATAATTGGCTTCTTTTTCATCGTTTTTGTCTCTGCACCAGTTTCTTTAAAAATGAATATGGACAACCATTTTTTATCTATGTTAGGTGTACTGGACAAATCCACTATAAACATAGTTTTAAACATGCCTGTCTGAGATTATTCGCATCTCTCTATCTTTCATGCGACTGCCAAATAGTGTTAAAAACCTTTCGGGTTACTTAGGAATTTTGCTATTCACCTTTAAAGTGTTTTACCATCTAATCATGTACAAAATGTCAGTGCCAACTAGACACAAAATGAAAATGAAACGAAGTGTATCTCAAGGAAAGAATTGGGCTAGAAGAAAAGTGCAAGGATTACTGGTAGGGGTAGAGATGGTGGTTCTATTGTCTGTTAGCAGATAGAGAGGTTCATAAACCTATTGTCTGTTTGTCTATCAATGTCAATTTTCTCACTTGTACAATTACTTGATTCTCTAACACACTTTAAGGTTCATTCTGTTATTTGAACAGAAATGGTGGTCTATATATATTTTTTGTTTATATTGAAAATTAGGACAAGAGTATCCAGTTCAAATGTTTCAGATGTGTGTGTGTTTTGTGTTTTTTAATATTTAGAAAGTGTTTCCAACCTGTTTATTCTATTCCATGTGTTGTTTTTTTTTTCTCTTCGAAAAATTCATCAAACACAAAACCCAATAAACATTCAAAACACAACTGATTGAAGTTTATAGGCATAAGAGGAAGAAATAAATTTACTACGTTATAAGAATATGTAGCATAGATCACACCTGACCCTTGACTTGTAGAAGTTAAGATTATAGTGAGCAAGGAAGCATCTTCTTGGGAGCCTGCTCCACAAAGTTGGAAAGAGGCTGACTACAATGGAATACAATGAGAATTTAGAATGGTTTGACCTTGTGCAAATCACATGGCATGCCCTTGCTGTAAAGGTCTGAACTGGTAGAACTAAGGAACATAGTTTGTCTGAATTTTGCCCTGGAAACAACAATATAGTAGTGATGTTTTTATATTTGAGAAGAGAGTACAAGTTTTGAAAATTTTGGGAATTTCCTAAATATCATGTATTGTAAAGTTGAAACGTGTTTGTGTGTGTATATAGACAGTGTGGACATAGAAATCAACACTGCATGGTAACTGTTAGCATCAATATGATCAAATGTCACTTTTGTTTTATCAAGCTGTAGATGTTGTCTAGATAGGTCACAGAGGGAATTGAAGATTTAGGTAGGCATAAATATTGATACATTAATACTCTTTATGAAATGTCTCTCTATCTATCTCTCTTTCTCACACACACACACATATATATATATATATATATATATATATATAAAACTTAGTGGAACTCTCAAGAACTTTCTGTCTATCAAGTCATACCAATATTTAGATTGCACAAAACAGCCTGTCACACTGCTTATATCTATACATTTGCTCTGTATTTTGTTTTACATTTTACATTCAGCACCCTCATCTTATAATGTTGGGACTTTTTTTTGCATGTATTTTATATTTAATATTGTATGTGACACTTCACAGTGACCTAAGATAAAAGTGCTTACGGATACATAAGCAAATAATTCTGTGATAGTCTTCAATAAATAGACAGATTTGAATCCTCATACTGTTTTTCTCTCTCTCTCACACACACACACATACATACATATATATATATATATATATATATATATGTGTGTGTATATATATATATATATATATAGAGAGAGAGAGTGTAAAATTTGCTATATTTTAGAAGAGTACTCTAATAATGAGACATAGTGTTTGTGATTATAGGAATCAGCATATTGTATATATCTGTCTATATCCAACATTTGTTTGGGACCTTGTCTCTGTTCTTTATATATTTGCTTTTGGTTACACAATGTTTTGGCTGAACAATTCCTCAGCTGTCATCAAGTGTTAATCTGTGAAGAAAAGGAAACCTCTTAACTGATGAGAGCTGAAGAATGGATTTCTTGTAAGATTGTGCCAACAATAGCAAATGTACAATGATGAATAATTTTCTCAAAATTATAGACAATGCAATAACATTTTATCTACATATGTATTTCATAGACATTCTCACGTTCATACAAATTTATGTAGATAACTTAGTATCATGAGAAAATCACCTTTGCAAATATAGATTTTTCTCATCTTCAAAAAAAAAAAAAAAAAAAAAAAGCAAATTTTCTGCAATATCAGAGGAGAGACAAACTGGTTATAGTTTCAGTTTATAACAACTTCATTGACAAATGGCTGACTTATTATATTCCCTTCTTTTTATTACTTATAATTAACATTTCTCATGACTTGCTTCAATTATCTATCAGAAGAATCATGTTTACTGACTTCGATTTTGGCGTTAATTGTACGTTATCTATAGAACTTACAATTTATCATTATTGGTAATTATCTGTTTTTATCATCTACAAAGAAAGTCAGGCTAACATTGACCCCTAAAAATGAGCTTATATTTCTTCCAATGAGATTTTACAAGTGCATACATGTATAGTTCAGAATGAGATCAAAAAAAGAAATGACTTGTTTTTTATTTTGTAATAAGTTTCTGAAAGACTTAAACTTTGATCCAGCTGTTTAAGAAATCAATGTCTATCATGTTTCTTTTAATCTAAGGAGGAATTTGTTCTTGCTACTAAATGATCATGTGCAAAGAGCAAGAAATATTGTACATAGATGGGAATTAAATATATACATTTATGCAAATGGATGTGTGAGTACTTTAACAGTGAGAGGGTAAGAGAAGTTGGTAAGTCATGTTAGAATTTCGGCTAAGTTTATTATATTCACTTTAGCATCAAAGCTCTTTAAAAAAAACGTGTATTCATCTATCTCCCTCCAGGGTTGGCCGGGCTTTTTTAACCTTGGGTGGCAACCAGCCAAGGAGAAGGATGGGTTCTGAATTTAAAATCTGAGGAAGGCTGTTTGAAGACTTTCTTGTCACTCTGTACACCATTTGTCTGTTATCAGTTCTACATAATGTTTTCACCACTATAATTAAATCAATCATATAGTCTGGTAGTTCATTTCTAAGAACTGTATTGTTAGGCTTTCATGCATTTAAATTGATAGTGTATTATATGTGGCTTCAATGATTTTGATTATTACCCTTGAAAAATAGATGTAGGTTGGTCTTTTAAAATTTACATCTAATCCAATAAATGATTGAGTTATGTTTTTATATTGTAACATAGACTCTACAATCAAATATCCATTTTACTTTGCTGTTTCTATGTTGAAATGCCTCCAAAATGTTTATATATAAAATCAGATTTTATCTTAGAAATTGACATCTTTGGAATGTACCATTTATTTATTTTTTTTCAAAGAATATTTGAAAAGTTCTTTTGAAAATGTTTTGCTTTTATGTTGGCCTTTCAGAAAATTCTTTAAAAATCCTGACTTGTGTACAAATCAACCCTAGAAGTACTTAGTTTATAAATTAAGTATATTATTTGACCAGCTTATTTTTTTTTTAATAAACTAGCTTACGCAATGAAAATTTTGGTAAGTATTCCTGCTTCACTTTAGATAAAATAATTAAGTGGATGAATCTATGAAGATGCAATTGTTTTCATCTTGAAATAGGTGATATCTTAGTTACAGTGGCTTTTATGTGAGAAGATTCAATACCTGTAGAGAAATGGGTTTGAAAATTATCAAGCTGCAAATATCAGTAAATGTTTTCTTGTGTGTGTGGAAATTTTCCAAATTCTAATGAATTATAATTCTAAGGAAAATTGCCTTCTTAAATTGCTTGGCAGCATCCCACAAAGAGCAAAGACACATTTCTCTTTGTCTTTTCACTTTCTTTTCTCTCCAATTCCATTTTGTAATTTTTCCATCACAAAAATTGGCATCTTTTAAGCAGACAGTTAAGTAAATATATGTACATATAAATATTTGATAAGATATCAACATCTATTTCATATCCATCTTTACAAAGGTATAAGGCATTCTTGAAAAGTTCTTCAGTCAGTTATGTGCCATGCATGATACACACTTGGCGATCATGTATCTTTTGATACATGACTGACGAGGCAGGTTTTTTTCCACAGTAGGTTGCCATTTCTTTCTGTGGTAGACCAGCGGAGGCACAGTGGACTAGTGGATAACAGCTCACATTAAGGAATCAGAGAGCTGAGTTCAAACTCCAATTAAATCCATTACATTCACTTACATTGGAAAGGTATGAATCCTCCTCTTCTCCTCCCAGCTATGGGTAAATAGTAGGACAGACCAGGTTTTGTAACCTTGGATGGCAACTGATCTACCACAGAAAGAAAGAAATGGCAACCTATTGCAGGGAAAAAAATCTGCCTCATCAGTCACATATCGCAAGTTACATGATCGTCTAAGCATATATCACACATGGCACATAACTGAAAAGTTAGTTTGACCGAATTTTCAAACTCAGTACTATAATGTTTGTTCTTTAGAATACTGATTTTTGCCGAGCCAGGCTGACAATTTTCAGCACCCTTTGTATTAATGAAAATAAAACACATGTTTAAGATTATTCATTGTACACATATTGATGCACTTAGAAATTTCCTATGTTTTTGTAGATATAAAAATATCTATTCATACACATATACAAGAGTTGATCAACTCTTGTATATGTGTATGAGTAGATATTTTTATATCTACGAAAACATATATCTACTTGCTAGCCTAGATATTGCAAGTAGATATTAGCAGAATTTTGATCTGAAATGTTTACTGTATAATATGTGATTAATATTCACCATTGAATTAAGGGCAGTGAGAAAGGAAATTCTTGTGCAAAATAAATGCCTTATTCATGATTATTGATGTATTGACAAATATAGCATTCTAATTTGTGTTATATGAAAAAATGTGAAGAAGAAAATTGAGTGATAATAAATATATATATCTATAAGTTATTACTTATCACTGGTAACAATCATTGGTTGTGTCAACAGCAAGAGAATATGATGGTATCTTCTTAGTGCACAAAGTAGGGAGGTTCCTCAAGGAAATAGCAGAAATGACAATTTTTTTTTTTGTGAATATCACCTCAAAAAAAGTTTTTCTCTTTTTTTAACAATACTTAATGTTTCAGCTTCAAGGAAAAAAAAATAAATTAACTTTATACTTACACCAGTGTCTTAAATAATAAACTTAATTAATCCAATGTTAAAATGTAGAGATTTCTTTTTAAAAAGGCTAAAATTATAATTGTACATGCCCACTCCCAGTCATAGGCCTCAGTTGCATGGCTACCAGGCCTGTTATTGGTTTATTCTATTAACACAATTAACACAATGCCTAAATTCAACAGGGTCTTGAACATTGTCTTTCTCTCTCTCTCTCTCTCTCTCTCTCTATATATATATATATATATATATATATATATATATATATATATATATGAAATACTTTTTTTTCTTTTTTTTTTTTTTACTGCTCCAGAGGTTAGGGGCTATTTATTTTTCTTGGGCTCTTTCCTTTTCTTCTCACTTTGTTGGTCTCTGCTTTTTTTCCCTTTTTTTCCTCTTAACCTTCTTCCTTTTCCTCTCCTCTGTATCATCAGCAGATATTTTTCAATATCTGCTGCTCCCCCACCCAATCTTTCTCTGACCCTTTTAGAGTCCTCCCTCCCTCCCTCCTTTAACGAGAGCCAATGAATAATATTTGGAACTCTGCTAAGAAATTTGTGCCTTGTAAATAACCCACATCTATGGACTGATAAGGAAGATGTCATTAACTGCCACCTGGTGCTTATTAGCTCAACTTGCTGCCATTGAGTCTTAGAGATTTCCATCATTCATGCACATACAGTAGCACCAGTCTCACCACTATCAATTATCTTCTGCCCCTAAACCAATCAGTGGTCATCTCTTCTAGTTGTTTTCAACACAAATGTCCAGCATTTTGAGTGGCTCAATTACATGCTCTGTCCCTTCTTCTGTTGATAACTCTTTCACTCCTTGCTGCACCCACTTGCTCAATTTGCTACTCTAGGGGAATTATTTTTTCCATACAAGGATGACTCATTACCAGTTTCTACCAGCTTCATCTTTTTCTTTCTTTGAGTTCATCAGGCACTGGCGTCTCTTATGTATTGGCTAATCTTTCCTAGAATTTTAATATATTCTAGTCGATGTAATTTTTGTTAATTTCTCACATGTTTACCTGTTAGAAAATTTTCTGAAATTGCCCTTAAAAATATCATTTATCTATATTCTGCATGTTACCAATGCATGAAGAATTTCCCTAAGTTCAAACTTTACCAAGAAAATAGTTTGTCAGAAAATAATTTCTCTCTGAATAGTAAACATTAAGAAGCCATATCTAAATATAGGTACATAATTCAAATTGCTTAATCTACCTACCTTCTTTTTCAGTTAAATTCAAAAGGGCTTTTAAGTTACTTTACATTAAAACAAATATGTGATTTTAAAGTCTAAGTTTTATATGAAGATTTTACTTATGTTCATTATTTTCAATAATTGAATGGAAATTTTTGCTTAGAACATTTTTAGTGCTTTTAAATATTGAAGTAACTAATACAGCTATTGGGGATATCCTGCAATAAATCTCCACATGGATATTGAAAGTTTCTGAGTGTTTTATCACCAATTGAATCACACGTATCAAGATAGATCTCTGATGCTCTTTAACACTTTGTCCTCCATGTCTGATTGTCGTTAAACTCATATGTAATTTTAATGAAACTTTTTAAATAAAATCTTAACTAAAAAACTTTAGAAAAAAAATATCTGACTTTTTTTGGTCCTTCTTACAATAAAAATTTAAAATATGTCCATTTGTGGGTGTGAAAACATTTCCTTTAATAAATATTAATTTCAACAGTCTTCTTCTTTGCTACTACAACTGATTCAGTCCTGAATATTAATCATATACTGTCTATATTTAATAAATTTTTAAAAGCTACTCAAAAAAAAAATTTCTCTCTATTTTTTATATATATATATATATATATATATATATATATGTGTGTATGTGTGTGCAGATATGTAGAATAATAGGAAAGAACATGTTAGGTAAATAAGCCGGAGTTCTTTAGTATTTTTGTTTTTATTTTTAAAAAACAGTGCTCCATACAGAAGTAGAGCTTAAATTATTATTTTTTAAAAAATATGATTCCTTTGCTACATAAGAGTTCTCATGTTTCAAAAACGAGACCCAAAAACCTCAATATAATTATTAAAATTAAATTGAGTTAAAGTATCAAGCCCTGTTTCATCCTCAAGTGAAAATTTAGGAAGGTTCCTAAATTTTCGCTTGAGGATGAGATTACATGAGAACTCTTATGTAGTGAAGGAATCATATTTTTTTTGAAATAATTATAATATATATATATATATGTGTGTGTGTGTATTTATTTTATGATATATAGAGGAAAAGAATATATAAATTTTTTATATATCAAGAATAATTTTAGGGAAAAAGGTATAAGAAAGTAAAGAAAGTTTTTGTGTACAACATTTTGTCTTATAGAACTGGATCGGACTAAGACATATATATATATATATATATATATATATATATATACACACACACACACACGCATGTGTGTAATATTCCCAAGAGGATAGAATCCAGGTAGAACTCAATGTCCAGGACAGAGTAAGAATTTCCAATTTCTTTTTGAATTTGTAGGTCTGATGAATTGTATTGTGATTACAATTCCAATGTAATAAATTATAACCATGGAATATTAGTGTTTGAGCCTTTTATATTACATATATAAGTTTCCTATCAAATTTGCATTCAGTTAAGAATAAAAATATTATCTTTCTACAATTATAATCCAACGTATTGATTTTTCTTTGGATTTGGTTCAAAGAGAAAATATTCCTGAAATTTCCTAGTAAATATTTCCCATGACTTTCATTTGATCAAACGGTGCTGTAGTTCCATTAACAGCATTACAAGGTCTTTTTCCACACAATCAAATCAAGCCTTTGTGCTTTCTGTTGGACCCAGCCCCTTTGTTACTCTAGTTACTTTCTAAATCTTGAATGCCAGTCTATTGACCACAATTCTTGTAAACCTGAAAGTTTCCCTTTTATGTTAAAATTGGGCTAAGAGGTTGCTCGACTTGCTTTTGGAATTGTGCAATTTTCATTACTATTAAGCCAAGAACAATTGTCATCATTTAGCTTTTAATTCTTCATACATTCGCTGAAATGGTACATGCATGCAATTCCTCTCCCTCAATCCGTTCTCTGCAATGCCATTACAACTCTGACCATTCTTTTTCCATCACTTACTCTTCTTGCAGATGGCCTTGTGTTCAGGCAGATGGTTCCATCATTGGAATTGGTCAATGTTTACTCTCAGATGCTTACTTCTAATAATTCCTCTCTTCTCTTCTTTGAATTGTCCTACAAATTGTAATCATCATTTGGCTTTTTCATCGGTGGCGGCGTGGTCTTCATTCCCCCCTCCCACTTCCTTTCTTCAAAGATGACAGACAGACAGACGGATGGACCGACAGATGGTTTTGCTGTACTGGTCAGTGCTTTCGGTTTCAGCAGAATTAAGATGATGGTGGTGGTGGGGTTGAAGTGCTTGGCTAATAGCTGTACCCCCACCCCATCATTTGAATTCTAATCTCAACTGACCCCCTTGTAGCCCTAAGCTTCTCATTGCTGTTTTCTTAAAAGGCTGCAGAAGCAGATGGTTCATAAGTTAATTACAAGGCATTGTGCAATGTTCTTGTAGTGTTCTTCACTAGCTTTTCATGGAGGATGTAGATGGAGAAGGAAGAGGAAGTGAATAAGGAAGAAGAAAATACCAGTTACGATGATGATGATGATGATGATGATTGTTAGAAATGTGGCAGTAATAGTTTGGTGAATCATGTTTGCCTTTTAGGAAGCCAAAATAATGGCACCTTCAAAAACAGGTAGTTTACTGGCAAAATCAAATTCCCAAAAACCAAGATGATTGTTTTTTAACAATATTTATACCGACGGGAGAAGATAAATCTGAATGCTGTCGAAACAGATCTTAGATGAAGAAATAAAAAGAAAAAAACAATTCACTGAAAGTGTTTTTCTTTATATTAATGTTTCAGTTTCAAGATAAGAACATGTTTATTATGAAAATTTATTTAAGCCTTATTTATTTATTATTAATTAATTTTTAGTAATAAATATGATTAAATTTAAGGTAATATTTATTCACCATTTTTTGTATATATTATATAATTACTGTAATTACAGGATTTCCAGCAAAAATGTACTCGCTTTTTAAATGACAACAAATGCAGTGTTTATTGACTTACAAAGAGGATTAATGGTTTAAATTAAATACTAAATGAAATTAGATAAATGAATTTGAAAGAAGGAAAAATTCAATAAGTCAAAAAAGTGAGTACATTTTTGGGGGATACCTATATTGGCTTGTCAGATAAATTTTGGTAATTTTTTTTTTTTTTTTCCAGTGTATATTTATATTAACACACAAAACATTTTTACCATAGTATTTCATGGTGTTTGGCTGCTCTATTCTTCCTCTACAAATTTTGTTTAGCATTTTATATTATTAATTTGTTAAAAAACGATCAAATTTATCTGACAACCCCTTTTATAAGTCTACTGAATTGTCAGATAAATACTTTCATTTTTTTTTTTTTTCCCAATGTTATTTGATTACCACAAAATATTTTTGCAGCTCTATTCTCCCTCTACAACTTTTGCTTATTGTTTTATATTATTGACTAATTTGTTAAAATAGGAGTTAAAATAAATGGGGGGGGGGAAAAAAAAACGATAAAATTTATCTAACAACCATATATATATATATATATATATATATATATATATATATATATATATTAGGTTGGTGCAAAAATATTGTTTTTGCCGTATTTTTAACATCAAAAAACGATATTATTTTTGCACCAACCAATATATATATATATATATATATATATATATATATATAGTCATCCACAGACAAACTGTTTCACTGTATCACAGCTCATCAGTGTAACTAGACATCTGGTTGCTTCTAGCTAGGATTGAAACCTGACTAAACTGACGTCACTCAGAGATTCTACCACTAAGCCATTAACACATGGCAGGGATGAAGGTGAATTTGAGCACATTTATTTTTAGATAAACACAGTAACTGAGAAGACTCGATTTGCTTTACCGAAGAGTCTTGCGTTGTTAGCAGTAATAGTCACTGTTTACAAACTCACATTCCCTCCCCAGATATATATATATATATATATATATATATATATATAATAGGTGTATCAATATATCCACAGATTTGCAAATTTCAATCTGAAATTTTCACTGTATATAGTGTTGAACTATGAGATTAATATTCACTATTGAATCAAATGCATTGACAAACAAGAAATCTACTTTTATGAATTTATATATTTTGTTTGACAAATAATTACCAGAATATATTTGGTCAGACAAAATAAAAATTTTAGGATATAACAATGTTGTATTTGACAAAAAACAACAAAAATAGTGCATGGTATAAAAATGTCAACCCACCAATCAAGCATAAGGTTTATGGTGTTTCTGTAGAGGTCATGGTTAAATGTGACTGGCAGAAATACCCAACAAATAGAATTGACAAAGTTTGCAATAAATAATAACAAAAGATAGAAAAGAACAGGGCAGAAATAATATGAAGCAAACAATATATGCAAAGTAGGCAAAGCAACAGGAATAAGGTAAAAATTTCACAAAATGCTGTTAACACACAAAAGGGATACAGACAAGTAATTGTAGCATTCTGGCTTCAATCCAAGAAAGTACAAAAATATGGCAGATAAGAACAAGAAGTGGTTTTATCTTATTAGCTAGGAAGAAATCCCAGCATGCATCTGTACAATTTGTCTGTAAATTTGGGGAGGAGTGTATTTTTGTAGTCATTCCCCTTAGATTGGAACTAATAATTACTTTAGCACAGCAAGTACCAGAAAACTTAGCAGAACTGTAGGTTTGGGGTGGAAGATGGATTTGCCAAAATATCAGTTCATTTATTTTTTTTAATCTTTAAACTTCTGCTATTTAGCTTAGACAAGCGATCCATCTTCCAACATGACAACAACCCAAAACATTCTTTGAAAACCACTTCGGCATGGTTTAAGAAGAGTAATAAGGTGAGGGTAATGAAACAGCCTTCTGAATTGCACTTGACTTAAATCCAATTGAACATTTGTGGAATGAATCGAAAATTGCTGTTCATAAATGAAAGCAATTGAATCTGAATGATTCTGCATAGAAAATGATTGAAAATATACATTGGGAGATGCAGAAGCCTTATCAAAGGCAAAAGAAAACTTTTATGAACAATGATTGTTCACAAGAGCCTCAACTTGGTTAAGGAGGTTGAATATCTATGCAAATGTCTTCATAGTAAATAATGGTAATTATGGAAATAAAATAATATTGATTCTCTCTTATTTATTATCAATTATTAAACTAATTTACTTAACTACTTATATGGTGGCAAATTTTAAGAGAAGGAAAAGTTATTTCAACATTTATTCAGTAGATTATAATTTTATTCAAGCAGCAAATTGAGCAATTTGTTTATTCTTAATATAAGAAGACATTTAAATAATGTCTCTTTTTAAGTTTGTGTAATAAAGTCCTTGTCTATTGTCATATATTTCTGACACACTCCAACAAACTCTTTCTTCTTTACTTTATTTTTATCTGAGTTAACATAATACTTCTCAGAACAGAAAAAGAATTGGCCAATAAAAGGTTTAGTGGACTAATACCCCTGGAAAAGTCATGAACACAATTTTTCCTGAAGACTCATTGTCAGTTTTTTTTATGCTATTGTTCACCTGACACAAGGCTCTAAAACCACTCAAAGTAGAGGGTTATTGAATAAAGTTGTTAAGGGCATAAAGGAAGAAAATAAGAAGAGGGAATATATAGGATAGATAACAGTTGACCCCAGATTTGAAGAGGTTAAAATCCTCTTGGGGGAATCTGTTCCACAAAATAACAGTTATTTGACAACGTGTTTCATCTTTGTTGTTCAATGATAGTCGACAGAAACAAATAAACTGATAACACCAAACAACCTTACTATACAGGCAGTAGGGATAAAAACTGTAACACCTGTTATCACCCTTGACATAAACCAATCTTACATACACACCACATATGGTTGGTTGATATGTTATCACTGATGTAACATTATTTTTATTTTGTATCCGAAAAGTTTGATATAATCAAAACATTTTCTCAGTATAGTAATAATTATTTTACACTTTTATCATTGATCTCCATCTAACAGAATTTATTAGGTTCTTTATAGAGAGAGAAAGATAAAGCCACACACAGTAAAACCAGTTGAGAGCAGAAGATTAACTGACAATTTCTGATTTTTATCATTACTTACTCAGTTTCAATTTTCGTAAGCTTCTCTCAAGTGCAATTGATGAAGTTGCTATCTGAACCAGCCGTCAATACTTGATCCATTTTCATCTGGTGTAATGGGCTTGATTGGTCAGTATCAAAATATGGGCTCTGGCCACTGAGATAAACAAACTGATTAGAAATTGGTTTGGCATTATTGATTGATGAAACCTGCTTTCCATGGTTGCCTGGCCATAAATATATTGGGAAATTAACTTCAGCTCTTGACTAGATGCTGTTTTTTTTTCTCTTTTCAACTTGCTTTGATGATATAAGATTTATGCCTTCTCATATATATATATATATATATATATATATATATATGAGAGAGAAAAAGCCTACACACCTCTCTTTTCTCTAAACTATTCTCCATGTAGAGAAAGATGATACACACACACACACACACACACACACACACATACATATATATATATATATATATATATATATATATATATATATAGTGTGTGTGTTATATTTACAGGAATACAGGTTTGATTCCTGCTGGTAGATATATTTTCTTTAGTAAGACTTTCAATCTCTGCTTGTAGACATGATTTTCACTGTTTAAATAAAGGTGGAATGTCTACACAAACATATGCACCCACCAAATATTGTATTTATAGCAATATATATATATATATATATGAGAGAGAGAGATATCTAAAAGTGGACATTGAAGTCAACACCCAGAGCAAAAGTCTGTTTCATGCTAAATGCAATCATCAAGCCATGACAATTATGTTTAGCACTGGGTGTTGACTTCAGTATTCACTTTTATATTTACATCCACTCTATATTGAAAACTTTAACCCATAAATATAGCATACTTTAAAACTATATATATATATTTATTTATTTATATATATATATATATATATATATATATATATATCTGTGCATACAGGTAAAATACAGAGATGTGTGTACATGTTCAAGTATTTATTTTTCAGGTTATATATATGTGTGTGTGTGTGTGTATTTATTAATATATATCATCTTCATAGAGAGGGCATTATCTGAGTAAGAAATTATTTTGTATATGTGCATATACGTTTGGATGAGTGTGTATTTCAGTCAAAACTATGACTTTGATACACATGTATAATGTGTGAACATCAAAATTATATATACACACAAATTTTTAGATATTTTTTGTTGGTAATTGGTATTGCCTATAAAGTAAAAGTTATTTAATAAGCATTATGAACATTTCAAAAGAAAATATGTTTAGTTAATGAGATAATTAATGAGATGCAAGATAAGGAAAAGGAGAAAAAGGGAGGAAAATACACAAAACAATGCAGTAAAGACCTGATCGTTAATGGATATGTGCGATTAAAATCGTTAAGGGACTCCCAATAGAACTTCATTAGAACAATATAAAAGTTTCCCTATGCAGCAAACAGGCAATTATCTTGTATGCTTAATAACCTTGATTAAATATCAAAAATATCTATGGCACTCTATACTGGAAAAGTTGTTAGAATTTGTCAAAATTTAGCAACCACAATGTTTCTATCAGAATAAATCTTTGCCACTATACAAGTTAAACTCACCCCTTTCAATAAGTGCCATTCAGTGGGAGGGAAAAATTTTTTTTACAATTATATTTATAATTATGTCTACTAGAAAGACTACTAGAAATATCCATGAAAATTTAATCGTTTTCCTCTTTGAATTTTCTTATTAATCTTAATTTTTAAGTTCATGATCAATTCAGCAAGTTCTAGACAATAAAATATCCATAGTAATTCCCCTATCGCATTGTTAAATATTTGAGCTTAACAAATTTAACAAAATATTACAAATAAATATGAATGCTGGACATTATTTAAAGAAGTAAGGGGATACAAATGAAAAGATTTAAAAATGACAACTTTTTTCATTTCGCTGAAACAGCCATTAAACACTTTTATCTACCTTTCTTTTGTTTTTTTTTTTTTTTTTTTGTTTTTTTTTTTCTGAAACAAGTAGCATCGATGGGGCATAACAGTCATGCTAAGTAACTAAGGGTGGGACAAGCAGAACTTTAATAAGATATACCTGTTTGTCTACACCTCTTTATCTGTTTTTACCTATCTTTCTATCTACTAGCTTTATCACTCATTCGCACACACACACACACACACACACACACACACACTCTCTCTCTCTCTCTCTCTATATATATATATATATATATATATATAAAAAATCTGTAGATATTTATCAGTTTCTTTATATCTATGATCCTATCTCTTGATAGTTGTGATGCTGAAAAGTTATCACTTCAACAAATTTTTCTACATCCAAAAAAAAAAAAAGTATCTTTTTTTAATTTTAAAGATTTTTTAGTGGGATCAAAAACTTTTCAGCACACCTTCCTTAATCTATTTATGTGCATGTATGTAATTCTTTCAATTTACCTACATATTTATCTGTCAGTATGAATTTATTTGAAAGCCTATGTCTCATTCTGTTTCTCTTTTATATGAATGTAACAAACTACCTATATGTTTTTTTTGGGGGGTGGGGGTTGTGAAGGTCAAGATTTTTATTTCTTTTTAAGATACTGTATTACAAATGTGGCATTAAGGAAAGCTGAATGTGTTACTTCATTTTCTGCAAGTCAGTAATCTACTCTCAGGTAATGAAATTATGATTTCTCTTCCTTATGAAGATCAAGTTATTATTCTAATCAGATAAGAGTTACACTTTTGGCATTAGAATGGAACTCTATTCTACAATTATGACTGCTTTTATGAGAATAAAGCAATTAAAACATTACTTTTATTTACTGTAAAAGCTGTGTGGCCAAATTAGTTTTATTAAAATTAAAGAACACACTGTGTTCTATTGGGTTATTTTAAACACCTGTTTAATGTAAATTTACTGGCTTTCCAGTAAAATAGTCAAAAATTTGATTTCCTATATGCTACAAAAGAGTAATCTTTTACCATACATGGTCTTGTTCAGATTAATCAAAATTATTCTTTGCAACATACCTACTTATGATGATGGTGGTGCCACTGCCACCATATTTAGAGTTTGTAGACAAAAACAGAACATGTGGAATAATGGATTTTTCTGTTCCATCAGATCATAAGAGTAAATCTAAAAAAAAAGAAAAATAATGGAATGTAAAAGTGACGGTAGTGCCTGTTGTGGCTGGGGCACTGTGAACAGTGTTTAGGAGTCTGACAAAGAGGCTGGAATAATCATTCAAAAGACAAAATGACTAACATCAACTAGATGAGGGAGTCTTGGAGAATTAAGATTTTCTCTTAGTGGATCCCCAGTAAAATCCAACAGTAACTACTGGTGTGAAAGTTCCAGGATGATGAAGACGATGACAACTACTACAATAACAACTATTATAAACATTTTTTTTGTTGTTGTTGATGATGCCACATCCCTTCCAGAAGATAGTTGATCATGACTCTTTGCAGATTCCCTTTATTTATTATCTGTGAATCACCATGACTTCTCAGGAAATATAGCAAAATGGTTTTCCTGTTAGCTTCTTCATGGTTTGGAATTCAGAATTTTCTTCGACAAACTCTTCACAAATTCCTTTTATTTATTATCTGTGAATTGCTTTGACTCCTTTAGAAAGGTAGTGCTTATCTATTGCCATCTCTAGTTTGAATTCAGAGTTTTCCTTCTCTTACACTGGTTGCCATTCAAAGCTTGAAAGCCCAGTCTGTCTTGTTATTAAACCCATGGCAGAAAAGGTAAAATATGGATTCATGCCTTTCTCAAGTGAATTAGTGTGAAAGGTAATGCACCAAATATGCATCGCTCTACCCACATATTCATTATTAGTTTCTGTAAATTTGTCAGCTCAATAATTTTTGGAGAATTCTTGATTGGAAATCTGTGACCTCTTTGGATATTTCAATATTTTCAATAGTTACTTTAATTTCTGAAAAAAAAAAAACAATTTTAGAGGAAATGGCTGGTGGCATTAATTAGACAAAGTTGGAAACTCGGTGGCAGAAGTAGAAATGAAAATCATTATTTATTCGTCTATTTATTGAAGGACAGTTGATGTTCGTAAAAATTCCCATTTTTGTCCTTTTAGTCTAGCCGAATCCTAGCAATTAATTTTTGATTAACGTTTACCTTATTTAAAACTTTTCCAATCAAGCAGTGATGACGAGATTGTGTGTGTGTGTTTTTTTTTTCTCAGGCACTGAAGCAAAATGAAACAAGACGCCTTTGTTTGAATATCCAAAAGCATCCTTTTATGACAACAGAATTCTTGTGAAATATTCCACCTCCTGTTATACTTCGGAAAATTCTCCCTTCACTTTTGTTTGTCTCATATGTGGAGTGAGCACTCTAACAGAAACAGTAGGGGTTATCTCAGTGTATGCTTGTATTCTCTGCACACATATTTTTGCGTTTATAATACGTATAATGTGTATGTGCTGCATATGCCCCTCCCTGTTCCTTTTGCTTATTCCAACTTGAATTTGTGCATTCTCCTTTCTTCTCTCTTTCTATTCTTTTTCTTTTTGTATGCGTGTCTGTGTAACTTTTATTCACTATGATCATCCATTGAAAAATCTGTTTTCCTTGTCCTCATTTTTCTTTCTGTCTTTTTTGAACTTGTAAGCACTTACTCTTTGGAGTTACACATAGTGAAGGAAATAAGAAAAAGAAAGGAATAAAGAAAGCAAATACAAAAGGAAAGAAAGAAAATATCAAAGAAAGAAAGAAAGCAAATACAAAGGAGAAAAAAGGAAGGAAGGAAGGAAGGAAAGAAAGAAAGTAAATACAAAAAGAGAAAAGGAAGGAAAGAAAATACAAAGGGAAAAAAAAGAAAATATAAAGAAAGGAAAGGCTTCTTGTTAGATGATGAGAAATGGTACTCATTTCTCATGAATTTAAAAGAAAGCGTTACTTGAAAAATTGTGAATCCTCAGCTTTATTTTCTTGCTACTATAGACCCCTTTTCCAAGAGAACTATGTGTTAACGGAACATTTTCTTAGAAGTGGGGAATCTGTACAGATTTTCAGTGAATATATTCTTCATGAGTACATTTATTTTAGAGTTTGTGTTTAAGAATTATTTCTTCTCCACCTCCCTTTTTCTTTTTACTCCTTCCTTCTCTCTCTCTCATCGTCTCTTCTCTTCCCGTCACATCATATTTCTATATTCTTTCCCTTGTAAAATAATAATAATAATAATAAAAAAAAGTATTCTATTTTTCCTCAAACAAGAAAGTAATCGTTTTTAAATTTAATTTAACCCACTGAAAAATCATCAGCTCAATTCTCCTCTTACTAAAAACAAATGTCCAAACATTTTAAAAAAATTCTTTCTTGATCGGTTCAAGAACTTTTTCAGTCCCTCATGTGAAGGGTTCCTCTCTAATTCGTATGAATGAACATCATGCATGTCATTCTTCTTATTATTTTATTTTATGTTGATGTGCATACCTTTTTTTCTACTACTGTTATACCTCACTTCATCCCTCCTCCCTCTCTCTCCGTCTCAAAGTCTGCAGTGTCATCTGTATTTAACAAAAAAAAAAATAAATAAATAAATAAAATAAAAGCAAGGGGAAGAGTAAACATCAATTTGCGTAGGAGTGTGCCGGTTTTATGACTACTTTGGTAGTTAAAAATATGCCTTTGTAAATGTAGTAACTTGCATCTTTGCTCCCGTTTTTCAGTTATAGTATTTCTTCTTCCTTAAAACCACCTTTAGAACCGGTTGTTATATCAACAGAGAAGGGATCCCCTGACGTGTGTGTGACCACAAATCTGTGAATGAATGAATAAAAATCGATATTCCTGCCTACATAAATTCATTTTTCTCTTTTTCTCTCTGCTTTCCGATGGTGTTTTTTTTTGTTTCGAGTTTTTTTGTTTTTTTTTGTTCCCCACCCCCACTTTCTTTCTTATTCCATTTGTGTGCCTCTCCTCCTTTGAACCAGATACGATCTCCGGCAAAAGAACAAAAAAAACAAAAAAACAAAAAAAATCTGGTGTGTGTAGGAATGAATGAACACTTAACTTTTATCTTTTTTTTTTTTTTTTTTTTTTTTTTTTTTTTTTTTTTTAATCTACAGCTAAATTCTTTTATCCTCTCTTTGTTTTCTTAGAGCTAGTTAAATTACTCTTTTAGAATAGATTTTCAATACGTAGGTAAGATTTGCATTTTTTTTTTTTCCGTTTTATTTTTACTCTTCTTACCTCACTATTTTTTCGATTTTGTTCCTTTATTTTATTTTTTCTTTCTTTTATTTTATTTTTTCTTTCTTTAATCTTATATTCTTTCTTTCTTTATTTTTTCTTTCTTTGATTTTATTTTTTCTTTCTTTTAATTTTAAAAAATCTATTTTAAAAACTGGTTGCTTTCTCTTTTCTTTTCACTGTCGTCTACGAAGGGAAACAAAATTAAAGAAAAAGGTAAAAAGTATAAGAATACTGCTGCTTGTTTCTTTACGTTCTGTGAATGAACTATCTACCTATCGACCAGGCATTTTTCTATCTCCCTATCGATTTATTGAATCACTGAATCAGGCATATATCGATCTGTGTATGTGTGCCATTTTCTCTTGTTAGCCACCTTTTTCTTTATTTCTACTGTTCCTTACTTCCGAAGAAAGTGACAAAAAAAGGGTTCGGGTTTAACTGTCTTGCGTATATTACTTGTGTAATTGTACTCACTTCACTAAATATGAATGAACATGCGCGCGTTACGCTATTTTCACACCCTCCCTAATTAACCCTTGTTTGCCTCTTACCCCCTTTCTCTCTCTTCCAACTGTGTATTTCTTATTCCTACTTGTCACCCTATTATTCCCTCCTTCCTTAAATTTCTCCCTCTCTTTTTGCACTGCTAACCGTGAAGTGACAAAGAATGAAAATCAATGCTGCTGCTGCTGCTGCTGCAAGGGTTCACTCGTGCATTATCGTCAGTGTACAGAGAGAGTGAAATGAAATTGTAAAAAGAAAAAAAAAAAAAAAAAAAAAGAAGAGGTACAGGTTCTGGTAGTAATCTCCACCCACTGCCTATATGATGGTGGATCTGCTTGTCATTGTCGTCAACTATCTGATCATTATTGTTGCAGTGTATGAAGGAGGAGGAGGAGGAAGAAGATGATGATGACGACGACGACAACCTAGTCAGGTCTTTTGTAAAGCTAGCAAGCAAGTCTGCACTGATACACTAACTTGTAAGCTAGCCGACCTTTGATAAAAGATTCACCAGATGTACATACACACACACACACACATCAAAATACTTTTGGTTTAAAGTGTGTATTTATGTGTTGCACATCTGTTCAGTTCAATACTATGTTAAATAAAGTATATTTTGTATTCCTTAATTTTTGAAGTCTTTGTAAAATTGCAATGTTATATGCCAATCGCATTACAAATATTTAGCATCTGGGTGTATACACTCTTCTTCACATTCTAATGTTTTTTGTAATAATTCATATCAGCAGGATTCATAAAAGTGAAACTAACAAATTCATATTCATGAATAAAAGTTTTTGACCTAAGTTTAAGTTCTCTGCCCACTGACTTTACCCTTACTCTCCCACTTGTATTTGTTATCAAATTTCTGCATAAGTCCATTGGAAATGGGGGATGCAAAAGATATTTAGTGTTCAAGAATTAATGGAAGCTTTACACCGACAGGGTTATTGTATGTATGATTTTGTTTGTCTTCTCAAAGACATTCTTGTGAAACTGTCTTTGAGAGTTGTGACTCTTTGTGTGCATATTTTTTAAAGAGTATTTCTTTTAAAAGTCAGAAAATATTTTGAAGAAAGTATTTTTTTTTAAATTAAAAGACTTAAAAGGAAAAATAGAAAAATTAGTAGTCTGGTTGTAAATTTTCTTTTAAGTTGTTGGAATTTCTAAAACGGAAATGTCCACAAACAGTTCTCTGATCTTCAGAAACATTGAAATGAAAAAAATTTTTTTTTTTTTAATTGTAATGCATATCATTTTTTTTCTGGTTTGTCTGGATAAAGAGAGAACTTTGTAGATTGGGCCAAATTATTTTAAGAATATAGACTTTAACCAATTTGTTAAAAATTCAACTGCCTGTATCTTAATTATAATCGTTTAGTACACCTTACTTTTATTTCTAATTATTTCTCTGCACCAAAACACTATAATGGTCAAAAACAAATACCTGAAAGTATTATTCAAATGCAATGTCAATCAACATCTCCAGATGTCTTGATCTTTTTCCCTGTCCTTCTCTTCATCCTTTCCTTTTTCATGCCTCTTTATTCTTGCTTTCACTTTCTGTAACCCCTTGCATGCCAGTGGCACTCCTGCTTTGCTTGGGGTGCAAAGTTAAGAAGAAAATATCAAACCATAACAAATAATTCTTGAAAATGATCAATGATAACCCTAAGACCGAACAATTGTTCTTTTCCTGGAAAACAAGATAAAATTGCTAAAAATGATGTAACTGAACCTTATCTTTTTCTTTTCTTTTTTATGTGCCATGTCCTTTCAGGACGTAAGTGATCATGGCTCTCCACCTCCCCTCTATCCCTTGCAGCTTTCAACAAGTTCCTTCCCTCTGCTTCCTCCCCCCAAACCACATTCTGTCATCCACCTGCTCAAGCTCATCAGGTATGTCACATGCTGCTTTTCCTTGTCTTTCTTTCCCTCTATTCGACCCGTGAGTATCAGATTCTCCAGGCACTCTTTCCTCATTATGTGTCCAAGAAACTTCAGCTGCCTCTTTCTGATGTTTATAAGCATCCTCCTCATTTGTAATGAACCATATCAGTGATCTTTAATAAATACAACTTGAGGTGATGTTGAAATGTTCTTGGCCAAATTTACCTTTTTTTTGTACAGTGATGTTCATCCTGAACAAGGCCTAAGAGCCTCTTAAGATAGAGGGTTACAGAGTATCACCCCAAGTAAGGTGACAATACCACCAAGATACGAGGAGCCACCTGAAGAATAGAGAAGGAAAAGACTTTAGAAGGAGCCAGAAACCCAATCCTAAACGGGAAACAAAGGATAAACCTCTACTCCCATTCAAAAGGCCGGGGAAGAGTGGGAACCAGACAAGTAAATCTATCTACTCTTCAAAATCTTATCACAGTATTTTTGGGAATCACTTTTTGGTTGAGCAAAGAACTTTTGAGTGCATACTCATATGTGTGCATATATATATATATATATATATATATATATACACACACTCAACTTTCCTGTCAAATTCAACATATGAGGGTCAAGCAGATCAGTTCCTAGGAACGCACATGAGATTTGATGATAGTGGTGAAGGTTTTGTGCAGAACTATCCACACTTTTTGAAGGGCTGGATACAGAGACCTGGTGCCACAAGGTCCCCAAACAGTCTCCGCAGGTTTTGACTTCAGAGTTGTCCTTCTTCTAGACTAGTTGCTATCCAAGGTTATAGAACCCAGTCTGTCTTACTATTTACCCATAGCTGAAGGGAGAAGGGGATTCATACCTTTCCCAAGGATACTAGCATGTAAGTGAATGTAATGGATTCAACTGGAATTCAAATTTGAATTTGGCTCTCCAATTCCTCAATCCAAATTGCTAACCATTACTCCACCGTGCCTCCTCAAATATATATATATATATATATATATATATATATATATAGATAGATAGATATCTTTCAAACCTACTATCCCTTATCAAAGATTTAATTTACCAATGTATCAGTCAGAAGGAATATTTTCCTTTTTCTTTACTCCTTGCATTGTCCTTTTCGACTGGTCTGCCTCTACCCATCTATTTCTGCTTCAGGTGTAACATGTGTTGCATGTAATACCACTGATGAATGCAACTCTCACAGCACCTCTCCCATCTCTATCTCTTTCTTTCACTCCTCAATTTAAAAAAAAAAAAGAAAAGAAAGAAAATCTTCATTCCCCAGTCAAACCTGGACCCTCTGTTTGTCAACCACAGACTTCTCACTGGCTCTTGTCCTGATTGGGGGTGCAGAGTGGGGGGAAGGGGGTTGCTCATCTCTTTCATGCAGATGGCAGCTCCTAGCTATCAGCAGGTATTGTAGATCACCATGGTTACCTGTCTCATTATCCTTATCTTTCTCAGAGGGGGGAAAAGGATGAGTTAAAAGTGTAAAAGAGAGTTTGAAATACCATTGGCTGAAGAAAAACGGTTCAAAGTATTCAACGTGCCGTGCCGTTTGAAGGATATAAAAATAAATAAAATGCAACAAATTGAGGTCGCAATGAACGAAGGAAGAAAAAAAAACTAAAGAGGTGGGGGCAGATAATTCAGGCATTGAAACTCATTTTGTTTAGGAATAGAAGAAAGATCATTAATAGTTGCTTCTCCGAGTTAGAATCTTGAAGAAGACAACAATGAAGACAAGGGGTTGATGTCAACATGTGAATATACAGACACATATAGAAATAGATATCAGCCCTTATGTGTGTGTGTGTATTCCATCAAATATATTTCTCTTATTTCATTCTTTACTCAAAGATTTTGGAGTAATAGATTGTGGCTCGGATTGAGGAATCAGAAAGCAAAGTTCAAATTCCAGTTGAATCCATTACATTCAGTTACGTGCTAATACCCTTGGTAAAGGTATGAATACTCTTCTTCTCCCCCCAGCTATGGGTGAATATCAGGACAGACCAGGTTCTATAGCCTTGGATGGCAACTGGTCTACCGCAGAAAGAAATGGCAATCTACTGTGGGGGAAAAAAATCTGCATTCTCAGTCATGTATCAAAAGATACATGATCACCTTTGTATGTATTGCAGATGGCACATAACTGACTGATTTCTAATAAACACTGGTGCATTATTTTAAATTAATATTCTTTACAGACTTTGCAATCAGCAGTGGTATTTCTGAGAAAAAGGATCATGACAAATTGCTTTTTATTTTTTTATTTTTAAAAAAAAACACAAGGAAACAGAAAGGTGGCAATGGTGGCATCAGCATTACAATTGGAGGATAAGTGTGGAAACAAAAAATGTAGGAAAAAAATGGGAAGTTTGTAAGCAAAATAAAGAATAAAATAAAAATGGAAAAAAAAAAAAAAAATGGGAAACAGACTATATGATTTTTTTTTTTTCAATATTTTAACCTTCTTCTAATTAAATAGGAAAACATTTTTTATTTGCTTCTCTCATTATTTCATTTTCTGATTTTTATTCTCCACCCCACTCTGAACATAAAAGTGTTTTTTTTTTTTTTTTTTTTTTTTTTTTTTTTTTTTAGAAATTCAATAAAATAAATGAAACAGCAGGAACACACTGTTGCACTACACATAACCACACCCTAACACTCCCCGACCTCCATCATCTGTATGCTGAGCGGGTGAGGGATAAAAAAAAATTATAGATGAAGGGAATTCCAAAATATTCAAACAGATGCTTCATACCTTTCTCCTGCCAACCTTCTCTCCATCATTCAAATTTCATTTGTAATGTCAGATTATAAAATATTTAAATAGATAAGACCAACTTGAACCAGAGTTGGTGGTGGGGGTTTAGAAACAGTGAATTTATACCCTCCCCCATCTTTATAAAATTATCTAATTATAAAAGCTTTATCCATAGAATATAATTTTGTTTAAATATGTAATTTAAAAAAATGTAACTCATGAAACCTTTTGTAAAAATGTTTGAGGTTAATTAATTAATTAATTAATTAATTAATATACAAACATTTGGAATATATACAAAAAATGTGAGGCAGAGAGAAAACTTGAGTTTGAAGATATGTGATTTTTTTTTTTTTTGTTTTGTAAGGTGTGAGCATGACATTTTCTATACCAACATGAATAAATATTTCAATAAATTAATGAAAATGTTTGGTTTTATTTTTTTGCTATTTTAATTAGGTTTTCATTGCAATATCAAAGGCTCCTCTTAAAAATTAAATTTTACAGTCATTATATTGATGTTATCTGTATAACATTCTAGCGAGTTTGTAAATCAGTGATAAATCTAAGAATATTAAAAATAGTTTTCAGATATTTGCTTATTGATAAAATTTATCACAAGATTAATGTTTACCTTGGTCAGAGCTGTAAGGTATATTTATTCTTTTTACCTATCTTTTTTAAGATATATATTTGTTTGCTTAAATAACATTTATGATATATGCAAAGATAAATAACATGATAAGTGTGTTTGTATTTACATATTCATATAATTGTGCATGTATATTGTAGGCTGATGAAATAAAGTTAAGCAATAAAAAAAATAATAATAAAAATATTAATACTTATTGTATAAGAAAATGTAAAAAAATCAGAATTTTTTGACATGCCTGTGTTCTTTTTCAATAAGAAATAAAATGAAGTTGAACTTTTTTTTTGTGGGGGAGGGGTTATTTTTTTTTCTCTTGTATGTGTTATATTAGGTTGGTGCAAAAATAATGTCGTTTTCTCAGATATGTTACCATGTGAGAAGCCGACATTATTTTTGCACCAACCTAATGTTACTGATAAAATCTAGTAATTTGGGGCGAATTGTTTTCCTTGATTAGGATTGCAGAGGGTTTGTAGATGGCATTTTGTGGAAACTATATTCATTGAGTATGCCTAAATTCCTACTTAAACTAAGAATGTGCAAATTTATTTCAAAAATGTATTTTAACTCAGACTTTTAACATTCTTTTTGGCATTTAAATGAAAACACTAAGAGGATACATCTAATATTATCAAATATTATAGTACACTTGGTCAAAATATGCAGCTTTTCTTTACTATCGTATATATATATGTGTGTGTGTGTGTATGTAAAGTACAACAGTATAATAGATAGCATCTCTGATTAAGGAATCGGAGATCCAAGTTCGAATTCCAGTCAAATCCAATACATTCACTTATGTGCTAATACCCTTAGGAAAGGTATGAATCCTCTTCTCCCCCCAACTATAGGTAAATAGCAGGAAGGACTGGGTTTTATAGCCTTGGATAGCAACTGGTCTAGGAGAAGGACAACTCTGAATTGAAAACCTGCGGAAGGTCAGTTGGGGACCTTGTGGCACATAGTGCACCAGGTCTCTGTATTCAGCTCTTCAAAAAATGTGGTTGGTTTCTGCACAAAACCTTCTCAACTATAATCAAATGATTTGTGCAGGTAGTTTGGCTGTCAGTTTCTAGGAACTGAGTTGCTTGACACTCATGTGTTGAAAACAATGGGAGAGTCCATTATTTTATTTATATATATATATATATATATATATATATATATATATATATATATATCTACAAATGTATTTACAAACACAGACATATACCATGCACAGGTCTTACTCTTCTTCCTCTCTTTAGAATGTATACATAAGGAATTATAAGATTAGAATTTAAATATTTGATAAAATTTTTTGATTCTCATCTGATGGGGTCACTTCACATCTGAGCACTTTTCATATCTGTGTTGGGTTGGTAGCCAAAGAGGTATTCATTATTGTATAGTATGTCTTTGACAAGCAGACCCTACATAACCCATCCCTCTCCAGGTTAAATTACAGCCAAAGTCCCCTAACTTGAAGGCTTACCTGGTCAGGTGCATGTGGCCATTGATTCTATCAGGGGACCCTCCAACTTAGCTGTTGACTTTAAGGTTTTCACCTACTTTTAATTTTATTTCTTGATGAAAATAAAAATTCCTTTTGTGTTTGGCAATGAAAAAGCACAAAAATGTGGATGCAGAGGTCTTTACTAAAATATCTTATGAATAATAGAATACTTACTAAGATTAGTTCAAGTCAACCTACAAGTGTAAGATACCCAATGAGAATTGACCTCCCTAATGATTACTCTATTTGTTTTGTTTTTTTATAAGTTGGATGGCTCTGTGGTCTTTACAATGACTGACAAAGTTTGAGCAACATGCATGCATCAAATTTTGTGTGAAGCCCAACAAATCTACAACCAACATTCTCAATGCTTTTGGCAAATATTCTTTAGATCACACATACTTTTTGAGATGCATACATTTCAAGACTTGTTGTGAATTAGTTAAAGATGATGAATGGTAAGAGCAGTAAAACAACAGACAATATTGCAAAAGTTATTTGTTAATTCATCCATGACATGTAGCAAACAGACTATCACTTCTGTCATAGGATTGGAATCAGTTATTTAGTCTTTCAAGAGTTCCTTATCTAGGAAGTTTATCTTACAGCATTGTGTGTATTTGTCTCTCTCTCTTTCTCTTTTTATACAATGGACCATCCAATCATTTTCAACATATGAAGGTCCAACATTATGTACCACCCTTGATGCCCTACTTGTGTTTGTCAATAACTTTTCAAACCAGCTTGAGACCCACACAGTTTTCTACATACAGGGCATGGAAAAGCACTTCTTGTGAAGTCTGCTAGAACATTAGAACAGTGTTTAATAATACAGAGATGTTGAATGCATGATCACTTAAAAGCTGTTATATGCCTTTTATTCATATACTTCTCCACTTGGCATGATCAGAAGCCATTTCCTCAAAGGATAAGAGGGAACATCAATAGAATTTAAATTTTGTTTGATACCTCAACAGGGGTCTTCCCACCTTCCAAGGACCACAATGCAATTGGCTGTACATGAGGATTTTGGGGTTCTTTAATCACCCATGCATATAACATGAACAGGCCATCAAAGAAACATATACATGCATATATATATATATATATATATATATATTTCATTGAATACAACAGACAAGGTGCTTTGAATTAGTTTTTTTTATAAAATTTCTCATGTGATCTAATGATTTTTTTCTGGTCAGATGATAAATTATATAAAAACTATCAAATTGTTTTTTTTTTTTTTTTATCCAAGTGCTTTCGGCTATACATTTAGCCATTTTCAAGGTTGAAATATATTAACTGTTAACAAGAAATAGATTGTTGTATGTATGTATTTATATAATGTTTCCATTTTCAAAACAAGGTCAAGACATTTTGTCCATGTTCATAGTTGATATTATTAAGTGTGTTTTGTTTGTTTTTTTTCTTAATAAGGCTTCCATTATTTTTAGCCTTTTTTTTGCATTGGACAGTTTTTATATAATTTATCATCCAAAAAGAAAAAAAAATATTATTCACATGAGAAACTGTATAAAAACTAAACCAAATCACCTTGTCTGTCATATTCAATGAAATGTGCATGAAAGAAGGATTGCTGCCTAAATACACAACTTTTAAATATATAATATGCACACACACACGAGAAAGAGAGAAATACAATGTGGACATAGGAATCAACATTGATATTATATGGTATGGACACTCCCGTCATATTCAAGGCAAGCAAGCAGCTCAATTCCTAGGAACCGCGACACCAACACATATGATTTAATTATAGTGGTGAAGGCTTTGTGCAGAACCAACAACACTTTTTGAAGGGCCGAATACAGAGTCCAGGTGCACTACGTGCCACAAAGTCTTCCAACTGACCCTCCACAGGTTTTCAATTCAGAGTTGTTCTTCTCCTAGACCAGTTGCCATCCAAGGATATAGGAGCCAGTCTGTCCTACTATTTACCCATAGCTGGGTATTTAAACTCAGCTCTTCAATTGCTCAATCTGAGCTGCTACACACTACTCCGCCATGCCTCCTATACACAGACACTATATATATATATATATATATATATTGTTTGTGTGGATTATTTTTAACTCCATTTTTTTTTTTTATATTCAATAGCTATAAATTTCTTTACAGACAAAACAATTCTAGTTAACAGACAAACAAAGGCTATATTTCTCTTTAAAACTATTTATATTAGTTTTTAAACGTTTCTATTTCATTTCCCCAAAAAGAACAACATTTACACAGGGAAAAAAATACAAAGGAGCATCAATAAGTCTGTAAGGTGACATGTTGATTAGCTAAATTTTAACCTGAAATTTTCATTGTCTAATATTTGATCTCTGTGGTAAAAGAAAGAAGTGTCAGTTTAAGTGCATTGACAAGGAAAGAGATTATTTTTTAAATTCTTGTGTAAAATAAATATTTATTTTTTTCATCATGAAGCTACAAAATTATTGATGGATGCACATTATATTACTTTAAAGTAGCCATATTTATATGAGCTTGATTCAATTATCTAAATATCTGCAAGGTTTTTCAAACTAAGAATAAAAAAAAATACCAAATTTAATTTTATTTCACTGCTGTCTAAATATTTATTTATAGATAGGCTTTAAATTTTGTCTGACTGGAATCAACTTTCATACTTTTTAATGCATTAATCAAAAAAAAAAAAAAATTTATTTCATTATAAAAGGCAGTAGAGGAAAAACACAATCCTTTGATGTTTTATGAGTAATATTTCACGGGGTATCTCAGAAGGGGCTCTGAACCCATTCTTTTCAGGGGAAAAATGGTGACACAGCTTATTTCTTCCCAGGAATGCCTCAAGAGCTTGAATTTCAAACCCATCATTTACTGAAAAAAAAAAAAAAAAAAAAAAATAGAGAAAGATTTCTTTGACTCTTTCTTTTGCTTACTGCTGAAACATCTGTTTCATAAATTCTATATTTCTCTTCAGGAGCTGAAACCTTTCAGCTATCATTCCTTATATGCTCATCATTATGAGTGTTATTTCCAACCATGTTAAAAACAAAGAAAAGTAGGTTCTTGTTATTTTCTTTTATCTCTATTTATATGAACTGTGATATCATGGGTAGGATTTATGAGATGAATATATAAAAACTTACCCTCACTCTTATATATATATATATAAATTTTTCAGCCATTTCAAATGTCCAGCTTCCCAAAGAATAGCATGATGTAAACAAAAGAATTCTAGCTAGCCCACAGGCACCACATTAGTTCTTGATAATGACTACAATAGTTTAAAGCACTTGAACAAAAATATGAGCTTCAGACAGTTTATCCACAACTTAAAAGCACAGTACTCAACACTTTATCCAAAAATTAGAAAAATCTAATAAAAAATGAAACCAACAGACCATATTGGTTCTTTTTAATCAAACCTCTTTGGATGAATACTTTCTCCCTAAATATATTTTATATATTAGGTTGGTGCAAAAATAATGTCGTTTTCCCACATAGTAACATATGTGAGAAAACGACATTATTTTTGCACCAACCTTATATATATATATATATATATATATATATATATATATATATATATATATATATATATATATATATATACACACACATAAATTGTGTGTATATATTATTACATATATAAACACTAAAGATATTCTAGTAAAAACTGGTAGGAAAAAATTAAATAGGAATCATGGTTGTATTTGAACCTGGTAGGTTTTTATTTTTATTTTTGAGGCCCACTAACTTTACCATTACTCTATCATTGCTCTGCTAACCTTCATTATTTTCTACAGAAAATATTTTAATAATAGGGATAAACAGATTAAGATTTTCATCTTTTTTTTCACCTAAAAGGTGTCTTAGCAGGTTTTGATATTTTGAAGTTTGTCTCACAATAGCTGAAAATTTATTGCCATGTGATAGTTTAATGTTCCATAAACAAGACAAATTAAATTTATGCAACATCAGTGATTTACTTTATAAAAGAAAAAAAAGAGTCTCTGATCACAAAAAAATAGACCCGTTTATATTTTTTTGTTTTTATGCTTGTAAAATTGCTTCCATTTAAAGTCTCAATAAGAAAAAAATGTTTCTCTGTAAAAACACAAGATTGCAAAGTCTAAAGTTTGGATCTTTTTTTCTTTGTAAAGATCTTCACAAAAATATCTTTAACACATTGGCTTCCAAACCTCATTTCCCTTGTTGTCCCAGAGTCCCAACACTATATCTTAATTAATTTTGGTACAAACGACTTAGGCAAGGATATCAGAGGTAGTATTTATTACCCATGATCCAAGGTGGGATGCTTTGCTACCTGAGTCCATTTTAAAACCCAGAATCTCATATGACCTACATGAATGCATGGTGCAGCTCTGTGTATATAAAAATAAAAAAAGAAATGACCCCTAAAAACAATAGTAGAAATTACATAAGGAAAATGAAATATGACAAAAAAATTTTAAATATTTAATTTTTTTTTTTTTTTGGAAAAAAACTTTATTCTGGTGTTCCATGATCTCATAAGTAATCAATCATAGCATCCCACCCTCAATAATTCTCATAGAAAAGTAATTGGAAAACAATCCACCGGTGGGTCATGTTTGAGCCAACATGTTAAGAAAGTTGTAATGCCACAAGTGTGAGACATTCAATGAAGATTGAACTCTCTACACCATAATAATGGCCTTCCCAGCTAGCTGACTAACCACTTCTCTATGTTAAAGTGATTTTATTTACTCACCATGTTTTTATTCATGTAAGAGAAGAAAAAATTAGACTGAACAATGCAAATTAAAAAAAGACCTGTTTTCTAATTAGTTTCTTCAAATCTTTGAAAGCTCATTAAATTTGTTAACATTTTAATTTACTTATATTTCTCTCCTCTGTTCTTATGTCATTATTGATCACTTTTTGCCCCCTTTTTTCTTTTTTTTTTCCCCTATCTATTGTTATCTATAGAAATAGCATCCATCATGGAAATCCAAGTCTGTCTCTGTATTTTTTTATCTCTCTTTCTTTAGGATTCTGTTTAATGACTCAAATGGTTTCAAGTCCTAGAACAAGGCAGAATTTTAAATGATGATCCTTCAATGGTGAATTTTTGTAAAAGCCATGATACCACAGTGGTATAGAACTAATCAATACTTATGGATCCAAGTTTAGCTTGGTACGAGTCTAGGTACACCAAATAGAAAAACCAAACTTTAGTATTAATGATCTGTTCAACATCTAATAATGCTCACATTAGTATATAGTATCTTTCTAATTTGTCAGTTTTGTAATGTTAGAAATGATTATCTTTTTATTTTCATTTCTTTATGTTCTTGTAAATAAAAGATAATCATTTCTAACCTGCATATTCTTTTTTTTTTTTTTTTTTTTAATTCTAGTGGGACATCATTTTTTTTTGTGTTCCTTTATAGATTTATCTTTGTGGTTTTCGTTCCATTAATCCCATTCCGATAGTCCGTCCATGTCAAGAAGGGAGCACTGGACACAGCCCTCTTTATTTTTTATCTGGAGTGTGTCTATCATAAATTCTTCCACCATTAAATTAGGATATTTCTCCAGGAATGGTTATTCCTTTTCTACCGATAGCAATCAACTAACGAAAAATGAACGTGCAATACTCAAAGCCAGATGATATTTCAGGATGATCTCTAATTTAGGTTACCCCTTCCCACTTGAAACTAGCTTTTCAAATTTTGTTGCTGGTCCCACTCTCTCTTTCTCTCTCATTTAGATATTTTTTTTATTTGTAGATATGATCTTAATTTATGACATGATTCACCCAGGTGCTACAATTCTTCCACATCGTCGTCTTTCTTCATGCAATTACACATTTCCACCCCCCACTTATCCAGCCTACTGCCACGTTCTCCTCCTCCTCCTCCTTTTGCCATCGTTGGCCAATGTTTCTGTTTTGTTACCACCGCACTTCTAATAACAATGTCATTACCAGAAAATAAAATTAGTTTTATTCCCAGGTTGAGAAGGGATTTCATATTTTATGGAAATCTAATGCTATCTTATTAGCCTCCTGAGGTTTGGCTCGCCTGGTGCTGAATCTGCGAGCCAACCAGCCAAGAGTCACACCACTTCTCCTCTTTCCATTCACTACCCACCCCACCATTCATTAAAAGTGGGAAGCCATGATAGATGAATATGAGAATCTGTAGCCCCAGCCCGTACACTTCATTGAACAGCTCAACCCATACACCTACCACAACACCACCCGTTAATTCTTTCTCATCTCTAAACTCGTCTCTTTCTTCCTCTAACTGATCAGATGGCAACCGATTCTCTATTCCTTATCTTACTATAGAAAATTAGAAAGAACGGAGGACAACAGATCTGTTGGGAAGGGTGTTACTTAAGAAAGAAAGGATGATTTATAAAAAAAAAAAAAATGTTTTGTTGCATCATTTTTTCTTTTTTAAATATGGAAATGTTACATGAATCACATATTTATTTAACTTCAACTTCTTCATAATTTTTCTATATTTATTTTTTAAAAGCAGAGAATGAAAACCTAAAAAATGCTTAAAAGTTTAGCTCATCTTGTAAAGACGTTCAGTTTTTAAATCTGTGATATTAAAAAAAAAAAAAAAAGCAACAAAAAATATATTTAATACCCCAAACTATCCAACTCATTGGAAAGCTCTTCCATTTCTTTCAGACTTCAGTTCAGGCTTAAAACAAATATTAACCAATGATGCATCTACAGTTTGTATCTTAATTTCATCAGTAAAGATATTTATGAACTTTTAACTATACTATGTTAATAGTACCTGTCAAAAATAGATTTTATATGTATGCTATGAGACTTCAATCCCATGTCAGTGTATCTATGTCCTCTGCTGAGAAGCAAAGTATTACTTCCTGGTACATAGTGTAATGCCTATGTGCTCTGTGAAAAGCATTACATATACAATATATAAAAAGGAAAGGGATAGAGAAAGATATAGGTAGACAGGCTTGCTGTCTTTGATTTTATTACTCCTTTACCTCCTTTACAGTGGGTGAAGCTTTATTTAATATTTATTTCTTCTGAATCATGAGGCATAACTTACATAGGAAAGTAGGTAGGTAGGTAGATACTGCAGTATTAACATTTAGCTTGGAACTGATTATTATGAATTTACTGTATTTGATGATAATAAACGACTTTTTTGCCACAAAAATATCTTGTGTCCTATATGCAAAGCTGAAGTCTTTGATGGCCTAATGCCTAACCCTTTAAAAATGTAAAGAGCAAGTCTTATATACCATCAAATATAGTAAAACTTTATAACCTGTTTTTATTTTGCCATTTGTATGTTTGTAAAACCTTGAGTATCCAAAAGTATAACTTCATAATCTTATTTAAACTTACCATGAATGTAGTTTAAGAACAAAATGGAGGGTGATTACTTTTGATTACAATATTTGCCTAATTGTTAATAAAATTGGAATTTAATTTCCAATTGATTTACTGAAAATAAAAATACTAGTTTTTTGCTTCAATAAAGTACCTCAGTTATTAAATGAAAAGGAGGTAAATTGGTTTGTGATAGGTTGATTGCATCTTTGATTATAAACGATTCAATTTGTGCATGACACCGTGAAAATTGTCCCACCCCTGAACACTATAGCCTTATTTAAGAAAAATTCTGGCCTATAAACCCCTTGAGTTTTATTAGGGTGTGGTCTCTTTGATGTCCTTTTTTTTCCTTTTCTTCTTCTTTTTTTTATTTTTATTTTTTAACTAATTTGCAGGACTTTTAGCCTTGCTCTAAATATGGGGTGTAGGGGCTATGGTGTTGCTGGGTTCTTTGTCAAATAACAAAGCCACAGGAACAATAGGCAGTTTTTATTTCATGGCTACAGACAGACTGGCCTAAAAGAGCACCTTTTTCCTTCTTTTATTCTGACTACACCTCAATCATCAGACACAATGCTTCCTCATCTTTGCAGGCATTTGTTAGACTGCCCACACTGCAATTTTTCAAATGAATCTCTTATCACAAATGAGAGAGTTCATCACAAATTTCCTTCTGCGCCTACCCCCTTCATTACAATCATTTCATCTTTGTCTTCATGTCTCCGAACTGATTCCTTCCTTTCCCTCCTACTTTTCTCTCTTCCTCCTTTATCTCTCTTCTCCTCTTTTTCTGCATCTACCCTTTCTCTTTCTCTCATTACCATCAGTATTTTTATCTTTCTATCTTCATTCTCTTTCTGCCTTATCTTCCAGCCATCACTATTTATTCCTTTCTTCCTCTTCCGCATCTCCTCTTAAATTTTTTTTTCTCATAATATTAGAACAAGCCAATTTGGTTATCATGGTATAAAGGAAGAATGATTGAGAGAAAGAAAAGGACCGTAGTTTGATGGGGAAGGATCATGGCACTAAGGACTCATTATTTCTGGATCCTGCCTCCGCCTCTCCCTCTGCAAAAAAAAAAAAAAAAAATGTATTAATGCCTTCATTGTATTTGAATGTAGCCACAAAGAATAACAATAAGTGGTTAATTTATCCGTAACAGGGTTTACAGGGACCTCTGTGTGAAAGACTTTATTTCCTGTTGTAGGAAGTAACTGTTTGATAGACCCAAGTCCATATCTTCTGTCAATGTGTACTTGTGAAGCAGAGAAAGGACATAAGGAAGTGGTTTATTTCTCTACCTGCTGTAAGCACTCTTTGCAACAATGGCCTGCATCTCTTATTAGCGACGTCAACAGTGATGGCCTGCAATTAAATATTAGATCTGCACCTGTGCATTCATGCATACAGAAATTGCTTGGGCGGTGACATCAACTTTGTGGTGTTGGCTAGATATGCATATGAGCATTCTTCTTTGTAACAAAGATAATTATTTTTCTTCTCAAAAGCCCTGTTGCTATTTTTCTATTTTTATTTATAACTACAGAACGTGCACATGGGTGAGTGTTTCCTTTTATTTTATTTGCAAACGGATAAATATTTTGGTTAATTTGCACTTCACTGTACACGCACTATACCCAGAAAAAAATAACAATGAATCACATTTCATGAGATTTAAAATTTATATATACTAGGAAAAAATAACAATGAATCACATTTCATGAGATTTAAAATTTATATATACTAGGAAAAAATAACAATGAATCACATTTCATGAGATTTAAAATTTATATATACTAGGAAAAAATAACAATGAATCACATTTCATGAGATTTAAAATTTATATATACTAGGAAAAAATAACAATGAATCACATTTCATGAGATTTAAAATTTATATATACTAGGAAAAAATAACAATGAATCACATTTCATGAGATTTAAAATTTATATATACTAGGATATGTGGGTGTTATAAATGATAAGGACTTAGAACAAGGAATTGGAGAGTCAGTTCATATTCCAGTCAAGTTTCATTACATTAACTTTCATGCAAATACTCTTGGAAAAGGTAGGAATCCATCCCAGACTATAGGTTAAATAGTAAGACAAACTGGGCTATTCATCCTTGGTTGACAACCAGTGTAGGAGAAAGATAACTCTGATTTCAAAACCATATGTAATCCTAACAAAGCACATGCTATCTA
This sequence comes from Acanthosepion lycidas, assembly GCA_963932145.1. NCBI lineage: Eukaryota > Metazoa > Mollusca > Cephalopoda > Sepiida > Sepiidae > Acanthosepion > Acanthosepion lycidas. The sequence continues at coordinate 33,279,230 of OZ010572.1, forward strand.
GTTAATAAAAGGCTAAGATCAAGACTGGTCATTCAATCAATTAAATCTCAAAAAGAAAAATTAAATTCATTGAATCAATGATGATGATAATAATAATAATTTAGGCCTTTACCATTCATACTTAGAGATATATAAAATAATTTTAATAACTGTTTTTTCCAGCCAGCCAGATCTTCCCACACTTGAGTGATGAATGCCACACAATTTTCCAACTCCTATTCCTCACATGTTGTACTAAGCTTAGAAAAAAAAAAAACCATTGTTCAATAGTTACTAAAATTTTACTCTTGCAGAGAAAAATAAGATTTATTTTTTTCTATTCTAATATACATCAAATATGGTATATAATATCAAGATAATAGTAATCAGTTTTATGTAATTTCCCTTTTGAGTCGCCCCCCCCCCCCTGCATTTTTTACCATTTTACAATTGGACTTATGGAGAAAAAACGTGGGGGGGGATTTTTCTCCCAAAGTGAGGGTTCTATTAGATTATGAAAACACCAAAGGTACAATCAGATTTTTTTTTTTTAAGTGCCCCACTAACCCCATGGGGTTAGGAAAGCGTATTACACTCTATTGGTATTCATGTTTGTATCTATCTTTTTTCTGGTAAAAATTCAATATTCAGTCAGTGGCAAAACACAGTGGATGCTTTTAAAGCCAGGTCACAATGAGCGATCTTTCTTTCTTTCTTTCTTGACAAATGTCAATATCTCAAAATCTATTTTTGTAGTTCCATAAGTCAAAAATGTTGCAATTTCATATCAGCCTCAGTTTTGTGCACACACAGAACTAGATTCATGTTCTTCAATGTCAACGTAGACTTTTCTGTCACAGTTGTTAGTTTGTTCTCAAAAACAAAACAAAAAAAAAATTGATGACAGCAAGTCTTTCTTTTGGTGCATGAGATCCTCAACCACACCCCATTTAATACATTGCAAGAGAGGAGTAATCTTAACCAATATGAAAAAGAATAAGTTTCATAACAGAAAAATGGAAGTTAAAACACACTTCACTTCAAGTATTTTTCATTTTTCCACCACTTCACCTTCTATGTCTGTTCATTGCTATTGATCAATATCATACATTTTGGACTGTAATGCAATGCAATATTCAATGAGAAATTTTTTTCTTCACTAAATGGCATTTTAAGCTCACATCTTTCTTATTTCTTTCCTAATTTGATGACCTACTGAACTAACCTCAGTAACAGCAGAATGAAAACTGACAACTCTCCTTTCCCTAATTCATTGCAGGTGGATATTTTTAAGTATTAATATATTTTATTTCATTTATATGTCTTAGCCATCTTAGTTACCCCTTTTGCTTCTCTGCTTCTTCCTAAATTTTATAACTTCCATTATTGACTATATTTTTAGATTTAATTCTTTATTTCTAAATTGGTACGATTATAAAAGGACATAGCTTCTTAGAAAAGAATATTGCAACAAGACTGCTTATCAATGTTTACTGTTTTTTTTTTTTTTTTTTTTTTTTTTTTTTAACATTTAAACTGACCATTTTCTTTACATTGCTGCTGTCAGAGTAAAGTAGTTACTGAAGAGTGGTTTACCGGAGTGTTCACTTACTTGCACTCTTTGTCAAACATTTGTTGACATGACTGTGGCAAGAAATATTTAACCCTATCCTCAGCTTAACAGGGGGTGAGGGGATGAATTAATTGACTTGCCCAGGATAAGGGTCCATTGTCTATATGCACCAGAAGCAAATCTCTAATGCTTTGGTTGTTTTCTGAACTTAATGATCATGTAGCTGCTTTCAGGTAGCTGGTTGTACCTGCAAACAAACTTTGCATCCATGTGGTACCAACCCAACAAGTTCACCATCTTAGAACAGGCTCAGTCTCTGGGTCAGTCATCTTCTGGCTTGATGTCCATATAGATGCCTGTTGTTGGTACATGTAGCCAAACTTTGCATTTAAGTAGTAGTGACCTAGCAGGTGTACTATCTTGTAATAGGCTCTGTGCTTGGCTGACCAATGTCAGAGATTCTGTTTCCATCAAAGGCCAGTAACAAAACATTTAGTCACAATATCTGGCAGTGGAATAGAGGAAAGGGAAAAGTGGTTTCATTTCTTTTCCAAAGGCACCTTTCTCTTCTGTCATTAACCATCACACATTTCACATTGTTCCTCTAAATCTTTTCTCCTCCTTTTTTTTTCTCTCACCAAATTTTGTCTAATATGTCACATCTATTGTCTGATTTACTTTTCACCTCCAATTCTACCAGCCCCCTCTCAGCACTTACATCTTTAAAATTCTTGTTTCCTGTCTTTGGCTAACACCATTTCTGTTTCTGTTCTATTTCTCCAGCCATCTCAATGACACACATTACTACTTTTCTTCTTTCTCCTATTGAATCTGGTAGAATTCTATTCTCACCTTCCCAAATTTTTGACACCCTCTCAGGTACCTATTCAAATACTTTGATGCCAACTACTACAGTCTCCATCCATGGTTCCATTGACCAAGTTGCTTCTCCCAGAATTTTACACCTTGGCTGGCTATTACTCTTAATAGATTGTCAAATGGTCCTCTCACTTTGTTGTAAATGTACAATCTTGTTTTGATGATCACAGATTATTAATTTCATTTGCAAAAGTGTTATTGTCACTTTGACAATTCATGTTGCAGATTACTTCTTACCAAAAACTGTATTTCATCATGAGCAGACTATTTTGAGAGTGTTTGAATAACAGATTCATGCAGATTGGGCACTTCAGCATGAGGTATTGGTTAGTTAGCTTAGTATTAGTATATGAGAACACAACATAGAGATTAAGTTTTTGGTGTTTTTTTTGTGATACACTAAGTCTTTATTGGTGTTGGATGTCTATGAATAATCTATTAGGCATCAAAATTAATATTCATTGACTGACATGCAGTTTCATCTGCTAAGGCCATCTTTGGCTTTTGGTAATGAGTCCTTGTCATGTTAGCTTCAAGATGGCACTGCCAGCACAGGAAATGTTGACTTTAATCAACTTGATTGTCATGTGGATAGGAAAACTGAAACTGTTTGCACATCCCACTTTTCTATCTTAACATTACTGCAGATATCACTTGACTATGAAGTCACTTTTTTTGTCATTTGCTTCATAATTTTTATGGAAAACTCTTCCACTCAAGCAAAATTTTTCATATAAAAAATATTGTTTTCATTAGTTAATCATATCCTTTTCAAGAGAACATAGGAATGGTAATATTAGTCATTTGTTTATCAAGAAAAATTTGGTGTTCATGGAGCAAAGCACCTAGTGTTACCCAATTTAAACTATTCTTCACTCTCTGGCCATCAGGGTGGGATCAAAGTGTAGTATCTGTTCTCCTTATCTCTAATAGTAATGGAAATATTAGCCATTTCCATATAAGGCAACATTCAGCATTCATTGGCCAAGCAGCCAGTGCTACCACAAGTTGAAATTTATAAAATCTTTCTCTTGAAATAGTTTTCAGGAAAATAGGTTTTTCAAGTCCACTCTAAAGAAATAACTTCTTCCTTTTATGTGGCGTCTCTCTTTGAAATATAACAAAAATATTTTTTTTTCTTTTTTCAGATTTAGACCAGAAAATCAGAAACTCGTAGTAAATATTGGAGATCGACTAAACATCATTTGTCCAAATTACACCTCATATGTTAATGAGTCTGAAATGGAATATTATGCGATCTACATGGTAAGTAATTTATTTCTTTGCTCTTCACTTCCTCTTTGTTTATAAGATATCCAGAAAAAAAGGGTCACAAAAGAAGTCATCTCAACCATGAAGATTAAATTAAAGTCTCTGAGAAAAGAAAAAAAAATATTGCGTGGCTCCAGACTGCATGGACAACAGAAAGTAAGCACAAACATTTTTTTTTTTTTTTTAACACTGGGGATATTTGAAGGTATCCTGGATTCAAACTAAATTGAAAATAAAGATGTTATTCTAAGATTTAAGTAGTAAATGAAAGTTCATTAGTTATAACAGAGTTACATATCCTTGGTTTTTGCTTGCTATTATTTAATTTAATAACAAACGAATTTTGAATCTATTTTATATTAAAGTCTTTCAAGAAAATGACATTGCATATATATTCCTTTTTTTTAAAAGCTTTCACTTTAAATTAAATTTTGATCCTGGTGAAAAAAACTTTACCTGTCACAAATGTTAATCAAATTTTTTTTTAAATATTTTCTGCAGAAGTATTTAAAAAATATTTTTAAATTTATATATGTGATTTTTTGCAATCTCTGGGAGAACCCATAGACAAAAATAGAAAGTAAATTATATATATATATATATATATATATATATATATATAAAGCATTTTTTTATTTTATACACATTAAAATCTTGTAATTTTCAACTGAATATAATTATAAAGAGTTCTAGAAGCAAAAAACTGGTATGTATGTAACATTTACTCTAAAATTTTTAGTTCAGTCTCAAAGTACACATCATTTTTTTTACTCAATCGCCTACTAGAGTGAATAGTTTTTATACTTAAAATATTTAAGGAAACTAAAAGTTAATTCCTTTTTATTTTCTTTATAGCTTAAAAAAAAAGAAGAAAATTCTTAATCTTTCTCGCCCGTGTTCTTCAAATAATTTTTCCGTTTGTATAAAGATTTCTTGATCATATTCCAAGAAAATGCAAATCCTGTTTTAAAAAAAAAACATCTTTTGGTTTATCAAGTTTCTTTTCTCCATTGAAAGCCTTGATATGTTATTTTGAAAGATTAAATGTGAACTCTGAGAACAATGATTAAAAGACAAGTCAAAGAATTCTGTTAATTACCAATTACTTTGAAGACCTACCACAAATGATTTCAAAGAATGTATTTTCATTCTTTAGTCTTTTCTTTCAATTACATGAAATTCTCTCCTGCCATATTCTAAAAACAAGCACCTGATAATTAAAATGAAGAATGATAGACCAACTGTAAAGAAACAAGAAGAAATATTCCAAAATTTCTATCTACATACAAGAGGATATTATTCCAAGCTTCCATTTTCTTCTAGGAAATGTAGTGTTTCCAACAAGACTGGAATGACAGATAAGGGGAATGGTAGGGTAGGGAGCATGAAGAAAAATTTTCCTCCATATTTCTAATTCTAAAGAATTTTATGCCAAGAATTATTAAAAGAATTAAATATCTTTGGTATTTCATTCTTTCCCTCAGTCTGTCTTTCTTTCCTTCCTTTTTCCTTTCTGTTATTTTTTTAAAAATTTGAATAAAATGGATATCTCCTTCCAGAGAAGATGCCCAGATTTATTTGGCATTAAATGTATATTTGGCCTTTGGTAATCATTGCATGATAATTGACAATTCCTTTCATCTTCATTAAGAATCTTAAAATGGACAGTGTAAAAAAAAAAAAAAAAAAAAAATTATTTGGCCTTCTCTCTCATGACTTGTGTGACTCTGTCAAATACAGATTCTCAAAAGAAACTTTCACAATGTCCTACTCGAATATCTTCTCATTTTTTAAAATTTTTTTAAAAAATTTCTACATTTCTTTTGTTAAATTTTTCTCGGCATCTTACATCTTCCCATTTCAATAAACCCTATCCAAACTTTGTGTGTTTTTGTATCAAAATGACTTGTAAATGACTCATCAATCTATTCATGGTAAAATGGAGTATACAATCTGCCATCTTTCTCTAGCAAACAAGTTCATTCCGTGAACAAAGCAATCTAAGACAAAAGAACCCAATGGCCATTAAATTCATCGAACTCTTACAAAACCTTATTTCTCACTTTCTCTCACATTTTTTTTGGCTCATTTATTCAAACAAATGTTTTTGAAATTTTGTCCATTACTAAGCCATTTTTTTATTTGCTTGAAATTTTCCTTCTATAATTGTAATTATAATGTATTGGATTTTTCTTATTTTAAAAGTCACTCTTCCCTTTTTTTCTTTCTTTCACATGTATACAAGTTTAATTTTTTTTCCCTTATTTCATATTTCAACATTTTCCCCAATAGCTTTAAATTATTTGTTGCATCAAGCATTACCAGTAAAAACTAATTTATTGTAAAATCAACAATAAATGCTATTTAACCATTTACTTTGAAGGTATTTAAGAATATTTAACTTATTCTTTTATTCTATTAAAAAGCCATAAACACAACTTTGTCTATATTGACTGAAACACACAGTAATGTATATCACTGATTAATAAACAACAAATTCAAATCAGTCTCCAAACCAGCCAATCATCTGATTTTATTTTTTAATATACGGTGCAACCTTGGTTCATGAATGTCTCACAGGCCAAACAAATCGGTTTCAAACAGGATATTCAAGATGAAAATGCCTCAGTTATCAAACAAAATTTCAGTTCTCGAACAACATTGCCAAACCGAGTTAACCCAAACGGAACCATTTCTTAGTCAACAGCCATGTTGTATACATTTGTGTATTGTGCTGTGCTTTTCTTTTCCAATTTTATTGTACTGTGAGTTTTTCTCTTCATTAGTCCTCGGTCATGACACCGAAGAAAGTTAGCTGTGATATTGGTAAAGGAAAAAGAAAAGTTGAGAGAAAAACAATTGTTGATGATATTGTCTCTTCCTACTCAGTTTCATATGGCAAAATCAACGACCTATACTATTCTTATAAATAAAGAGACGATCATGTCTTTCCTTCCCTTTTCAAAACAATAACATCTCTTTCCTTCCACTTACACCATCAACTATCCTACATACAGGTACGGTAAAATTAAAGTGTCCGTCCATATTTTATCTGTTTAGTATTGGGTTTTTCATTTTTTTTTTCTTTAATGATTTTCATTAGTTTTATGTATTATATGATTTTCATTAGCTTTGTTTATAAACTTTTACACAAAGTACTGTTGTTAGGGTTTAAATTATCAATCATTTTGGGACCAGGAATGGGTTAATCCATTTTACATTGATTCCTATTGAAAAAATAGTTTGGGATTACGAACAGACTTCAGGAACGAATTAAATTTGTGAACCAAAGTTCCACTGTATATTAAAATATCATGAAGCATTATGAAAACTACAAGAACTCCTCCAGAAGGTAGTGAAGGAAAGTAATATGCATCGATTGTAAGAAGACAGACGGTATGGTCGTCAGCAAAAGGAACAGCCCAACATGAAAATTACAAATTGTAGATATTGAAATGAAGCAAGTACAACAAATTAAATATCTGGGAAGTGTATTAACAGAAGATGGACAGTGTGAAACTGAAGGCACATTGGGATAATGAAAGGTGATTTCCAAAAGCTAAACAAAGTATTAAAAAATAGGAAAATTTCATCAGAAACAAAGAAAAAAGTACTGAACAGTTATGTAATATCAGTCTTCCTATATGGCAGTAAATGCTGAACAATCTTCTTACAGATGAAGAAAAGACTTGAGGCTACAATGTGGTTCTACAGAAGGATGCTGAGAATATCATGGACTGAACATGTGACTTCTTAATATCAGAAAGAGCTGAAATTTCTAGGGACCATAATAAGGAAAGAGGGCTTGGAAAATTTGACATTCACAGGATATATTGATGGCAAGATGAAAATAATGTGTAACTTGCCTAACAAACTTGTGTAAATAGATGACAGGGTTTAGGAGAGATAGCAAAAAGACAAAATTTATTTATTATTAAAAGCTACAAAGACAGGAAATAGTGGAGATCCATGATTGCCAATGTCTTAAAGAGACTAGGTACAAAGAAGATAATGAAGCATGATTAATTAACCTCCCTCACTTATCAAGACAGCTGACCTTAAATCTCTCAGATCACAGCTTCCTAAGGTCTTATTTAAACCAACATGAAAATTTACCAACCATGATACTCAACATACTTGTTTAGAACACAAAGGTGATCCACATATCCAACTGCAAAAACCATCTAAAAATAATTGCCATAAAAACAGCAACTATGAACATGGCCATTGCATACTGGCTGTATTTGAAATTTAAGATTTTTTTTTACCTATCAACTTACATGCCATTTATTAACAACCCAAATCCTTGACAATAGTTAACAGATTAGCTAAAAGCAATCAAAATAAACAATCCTTTGGACAATTTCTACACACTCTAATTCCAAGCAAAAAATTTCTTGTTTGCATACAAGAAAAATACAATAAAAAACATAACAGAGGTACCTTGTCAGTCATTTTTAATGAAACATCTATGAGAGAGGGATTGATACCCAAATCGATAATTATTTAATCACTGTCTGTTCATTGGTAGACTCAATCTTATGGTATTGAAAATAAGTTCAAGGGATATAAAGTGTATTTTAATTTTGATTTCCTTGGTATAAATATTCTTCTTCTGCAATATATTAAATGAGGTATTGTTGAGGATCCCATACACCTTGCTGTTATCCAATAATGATAGTCTGTCATAAGCAAGTGTGCAAATACATGTCCAGTCTCTGTCAAGGGAAAAATCATGTACAAATTTGAATGTCTGCGCATAAAAATGTTTCTCTGTCTCTGTTCATTCTGGAAGCATAAAATTGTGCAAGACTTTCTCCTTTATAGTCAAACAAAAATATATCCTCTACAGACAAAAAAAAAAGTTTATGCTGCTTTGTCATTTTTTTTTCTTTTGCTTTCCTTTTTATATGATGTCTTTCTACCTTGTCTTCTTTTTTTCTTTTTCTTCCTTGGGGTGGAGAAGCCTTTTGCAGTAAAGCCATTATATAGGCAGATTGGATGAATGGTGAGGGGAGAAAAGAAAAGCAAGCCTGTAGAAAGAAGTTTTATTTATTTATTTTTTTGCCCTGGGTTGGGGAGTAGTGCCAGTGGAAAATGCTTGGACCAAATTGCCTCAAAGTAACATGACCTCTAACTACCACAGATGGATATTCCCTTGCCTGCCATACACACACGCACACTTTGTGTATGTATGTTTGTTTGTGAGAGAGAAGGGTGGGAAGAAAGCCATTCTGTTGTTTTTTTCCTTTTTTTATTTCTTCGTCTTTTTTTTTTTTTTTTTTTTTATGGTTTTGTCATCTGTACTGCAATCTTTTTCCACTCTTCATGATACCCATCCCCCAACCATTGAAAAAAAATTTAGTTGAAAAAAAAAACAAAAAAACAATTCCAAATATCCTTTTTGGCCTCTTTTGCTGTCTAACACTTTATGGTTGCGATTTGATCTTATTGACACTAAATTGCTTATAAAGATTTATTTTATTCCAAATCTGATTCAGTTTATGTGTTTGTATTTTACACATGTCTATTTTCTTTAGATAACTCTGTCTGTCTATCTATCTGTCGGGTGTGTGTGATATCAATATTGACAAAATTTGTATCTGTAGAGTTTATGTATATATATATATATGTGTGTGTTTGGCCTGACAACTGTTTATTCAATTACTTGGCACATTGCACATGATTATCAGTTTATGAATACAATTTTATTTTTATTTTTTTACAAACAAAACAATTGAATAATGTTAATTTCCAAAACAGCAATGACAAAATTAATTGGGACTACCTATTCTAAGTTACCTCTCCATAATTTCTTGACAAACTTTGTTCAGTATTATTAAGCAAGCACTTCCTGTTGCCACTTAGTTGTATCTTGTTGTCAAGCATTAAAATGAATACAAAATCAACTTTCTTACTTATATGCATGTAACAAGAATATGGATATAAAAATATAGTCTTCATGTAAATTAACAAAGCCTTTTATGTCATTTTAAAAAGAGCTTTTATCAATTCTAAGATTTGTTTGTACAATTGAATTCATACCATTTTAGTCAACCTCTTTTTACTTTATTACTCAGGTATACAATTTGTCTTTTATTCTTAATAAAACAGAAGGGGGAAAAAAAATAATGAAGCAAAATATATTGATTGGATTAACCAATTCCAGCAATGTGTATATTTTTTCATATTCATCTATTGAAGATGCTCTCCAAACCTTTCCTTGCTCAACAAAAATGTTGATATGTCTGACAAGATATATGCCACATCCTTCAATTTTCTATTTATGTTCCCTGTCACAGTAGTGAGCCTAAGCTACTTTTTAAATTTTGAATTTTCTAACACTTAAACCTGAACTAAATTTTACTATTAATGTGAGGAAAATTAAATTAAAAAAAAAAATTAACAATATTTGGATTTCAAATGTAGACTAATTTGCAGCTCAATTTTGTAGCCCTTCTCCCTGTCTGTTATTTGAACCTCATTCCAGAGAGGAACAGCATATTTTTTTTTGTTTTTCCAGATACATTCTCTCATACCAGACTTTCTTTCTCAGATATAGTTATGCTCCTCAAATCTGACATTCAGAAGAAAGTATTTATTTTTTTATTAGTAATTACTAGACAATACAACATAGCTTAAGGGATTATTAATGTTTGTTGCTCAATAGCATTAGTTCATTGAAACTTTTATTGTTCTGTTTAAGAAGAGCATGGGTTTTATTTTGTCATGTATGTTGCCATCAGCAGTCGTTCAAATTTTCTTTCATGACTTAAGAGAAAGGATGATACTGTACGAGACTTTGCTAACATTTAGTACACAGTTAAGCTTTAAACTGTAAGATTAACATTATACTTTTAATACTAATGATAATTATGTGCATAGTGTTAGTCTAATTTAAATACATTAAAAGTGGAAATGGTAGTCTCCCCTTGACAAAAACACATAGTTCAGGTTGTATGATTACTTGCTTGAGTATCAGCCACTATTATATATGACTTTACACCAGTGTGTACAATTGAAGGTTTGTACATATATGTGGCAAGCAGCATATATATTTGTGTGTTGGTATGTTTAAAAATTATCTATCACATACTATCAAAAATATACTTTACAGTTATTGGTTCAGAAAATGAAATTCTAAGAAAACTGTTGAATTCACTTTGCACCAATGGTCTTAGGGAACCATTTCAATCCATCTCTTCTCCCAACCCATCACCTGTCAGTTCTGGATGAAATAGCAGGGCAGACTAGGCTTTCTTTGTTCTTGATGGAGCAACCAGTCAACTCTTAATTCAATGTATGGTCCAGTGCAGCAGGGTAAATCTTATTACTTCTGGTGTGTGATAAAACTTGAGAATGACTTTGGTCCTGCAGCAAGCTGAAAAAAAAATAAAATAAATATATAGTTGTTAAGTATGTAAGTAAGAGAGGTCTACAACTATGTGATTGATTGTGTGGGTGTGTATATGTTAACTTCAAGAATATGTTTTAAGGTTGCCTGTCTCTCTGTGGTAAATTAAGATTATATAATCATGAATGACCAGTTGTTATTCCTATTATTATTATTATAGCTGCCCTTTGTCCTCTCTACTAATAGCTAGCACATCTGGTCAGAAAAGAATCATTTCACTAACTTAAAAACGTCTCCTTGGGTTGATTGGCTGGCAACAGGAGTCCCTTACTTGAAACAAAATACCCAAAAAGCAAACAAAAAAAAAATTACCTTTTTTTTTTTTTTTTTTTTTTAACACTTCCATCCTAAGTGTCTTTTTACCTCCTTTTTTTTATGCCACCCTTGTTTAATCTTTAGTGAGATTTTTGAAAGAGAAAAAAATTACTTTTATCTAATGAAAAAGAAATGTGATGTGAGACTTTAACCAACTGATTATTCTAACTTGAAAAGAAATAACATTTTAGGGTATTAAACTCAGACTTGATTATCTCACTAATTATAATGCCGGTAAGGTAAAAGCTTCCCCACCTGTTTTTTTTTCTTTTTTTAACATGGAGTTTTTGAAATATTTGTTCGGGTCATATCAGTAATGGGATGTTAAGAAAATAACCCCAGAAAAAATACTCAGAAGTTTAAAACTATTTCAGTTGTAATCATAACAGTAGGAAAAAAAAAATTGTTCTGAAAGGAATAATCTCATTTAATCTTATCTTTATGATATATTACTGAATAATATTGTAACATGCTCTAGAAAAGTTGACACAGAAATCCAAAGGAGTATGTCTTCCCCAATCTAAGCAAAGTATTAAAACATAAGAAAATATCTAATCTCCTATATAACAGTAAATGTTGGACAATTCTTCACAGATGAAAAAGACTTGAAGCAGTATAGATGTTGTTTGACTGAGTAATCTTAATATTACCATGGACAGAACATTTCAGCAACAAGCATGTCTGAATAAAAATAGGATTCACAAGGAAACTTTTACTTACCATCAGAAAGAGACTACTGACACATAATGAGGAAAGAGGGATAGAGAGGAGAATACTTAATGTGTTTTTGTGAATTAATGTAGAACAGGGACAAGTGGTAATGGGAAGAATAGTCATTTCCTTATAAGGAAACATTCAAGGGTGATAAAGTGTTAAAAAAATGACTTAGAGCAACCAAGGACAGAAAATTCTGGAGACCCCTGATTGTCCACATCCTGAAATGACTTGGCACATAAAAGATTATTGAAGAATATCTTGATATAATTGAATGGCTTTCCAAAGTGTATTAAAATTAATAGATGGTTGTAATAACTGAAAAAATATAAAACAAAGCCAATTTTAAGTGATGAAATATACTTAATTATTTTAATTTTGATATTTTGTTGCTTCAATGATCGGAACCAGATTTATTTACTGGTTTGAAGAATATCTTTTTGAGCTGATAGAGATTTACACCTGGAAATTCTTCTCACTGGATTTAAAAATGTGTGATGTGAATTGTATTATATAACTTATTATTAAGGTTACTTTTATATATATATATATATATATATATATTAAGATTGCTTTTTGTGGAGATGAAGGTTTATTAGAAGCATTGTAGTTCTGAGGCAAAAAAAAGTTATTTTATTGTAGAATTTCTTTTTTTTTAAGCTGAATCTTGTTTCAAACTCACCATTGTCTTTTGTTCACACCATGGTTTTAGATAATAAATAATCATAATTCAGCTGATTTGAAAGTCTTTCAGGTATGATCTTTTTTTTTGTATTCTCTTTTTGGATGTATATCTTTCTCTTTCCTTTTTGAAGGTGCCGTTAACTGAGCAATTTTGTAATGATTTATATAAAATTTTGCTTCAAGTAATTTTGGGCTTTCAGCTCGAATGCTTAATGTATATATTTATTTTTCAGTTATGTAGAATAGTCTTAGAAATCTTCTTTTATCAAAGAAGAAGGAGGGAAAAAAAATTCTTGTGATAAAATATCAGAAACAACCCATATTTATTTATTTATTTATTTTTGATACTTTTTAGTCTTTTTTTTCCCCCCCTCTTGAGTGAAAGGAGGAGTAAAAGTATTCTTCTCTCCAACTAGAAGGAAATCATGTTGTAAAAGTTCTTCAGGTGACTGTTATATTATGACCTGGCTTACTGGGATGTAAAAAAAAAAAAAAATGTATATTTTGTTCATCTTGAGAAAATTGCTAAGAAAATGCCTACAATGATGGTAAATTTCTTGCTTCATAAATATCCCATAATCTGTCCAGGTTTCTTTCTTGACTGCTCTTTGTAACCACCAATAAGAATATTTTATATATATATATATATATATATATATATATATATATATATATATATATATATATATGTGCATGCAATTATGTATATACTTGTAAGTATATAAGTGTGCATGCTTATGTACAATTATATATATACCTGTAAGTATGTACATTTATTAGTAAACTTCTTACATAAATGCCCACATACTTGCATCTACTTTTACTTTTGTACTTATCATAGTGCACATATGTGTATCTAACATCGTTAAACAGATATATATAGTTGTAAAGATATGAAAACATCCATACACATGCCCCAATAGATTCCTATTTTCAATTTTGACTAATCTTTTAGACATTCTTTGATTTTGATCTCAAATTCAAATAATGATCCATTTGTAATTTCTGATAAAAAGAGAGGTTCAATTTTTTTTTTTTTTTTCAGTTTTATGATCCCAATATTGTTTTTTGAGAGTGAACTCTCAAAATGTAGTCAAAAACAAAACAGTCCTTCTCTTCCAAACTACTTTTAACCCTAGAACACTAACCATGGGTATATAGTACCCAGCATAAATTTTCCTATTTTTAATTACACTTTTCGGTACCTGATTTTCTTACCTAAATAATGTTTTTCAGTTCCTATTAATGTCAACTCAAAGTACAAAGATTGAAGTGCCTGCATGTAAAATGTTTCAAATAAAGATTTATGTTTAATATTGTTTTTGATATTTTGAAAATTGAGTATGATATACTCATGGTTAGTAGAGGTGTAACTTTAATTGGTGGTTAGTGTTCTAGGGCTAAAATAAACCAACCCCATACTGCTTCAGACAAGAAGTTTTGAAGCCAAGTTATCACAAAAATCATTTCAATCAATAAAAGAAAATCCCTTCAAGGAAAAATATATGTCATGATGTAAAAGAATTGTTCTTGGATAATTAAGAATTTTACCCCCTTTATCCTAGCATTTTGATTAACATTTTATTGTTAAAGCAAAAATAAATAAATACTTGTAATTGCACCTAAAAATTAAAAGAAAATTTTGGTTTAATAAAATTTAATTTTTGTTCAATGAAGATTTTTAACAATATCATCACTTTACTGTAAACCTTTCTGAATGAAAGCTATTTTCTACATGTAAATTCTTGGTTTCTAATAATGTTCAAATGAGCTCTATTCTTTAGTTTCACCAGTTCAGACCATTACAACAAGCATGTATCATGCTACATCTACAGAGCTGAATCATCCTTATTCCTCCTATGTTCCAAAAGTTAGAATAATGTTCCACTCAGAAAGCTTTTTCAAAAAAGTGCTACTTTGTTAATAGTCTGCAACATGGGTGCTCCCCTGAACATTTCAATCACTTCTTCAAGTCAGGGGTCAGTCATTATTTATTTTCTTTATTGACAATCTTAATTTCTTACTACCTTCTTTCATTTATATCACATAACCTCATTCAGTAACTATCTTGAGGGACTCTTGAGCTTTGTGTTGGGTGAAAATTAATTTTTTTTTAAATTGAATTATTAATGATTTTAATGAAACAGTACAGAATTCATTCTTGCTAAGAAAATGCCTACAATGATGGTAAATTTCTTTGAGCTAAAGGTTAATTTTTACTGACTTACTAAAAAATGATTTTAGGTCTGTACCAGCAGTAGTTCTTTTTTTTTTTTTTTTTTTTTAAAAACAACTTTTAGTTATTGTATATACATCACTACTGTACACATTTTGTACTAGAATACTTATCTATTCTTTTTTAGTTTTGTACCGTAAAGTAAAAAGTAAAAATTATATTCTAAATATCAAATCTTACTCATGCAAATGACCGTTTCCAAACAATTTTAAAGATTTAAAACTACAAAAAAAGAAAAATAAATCATATCAAATTGATCATATCCAGTTACCTTATGGCTATATCATATTGAAAGACCAGTTCTTATCTGATCACCAAACTTAAGCAATGTTGAGCCTGGTCAGTTCCTACATGAGTGACTACTTGGGAATACCAGGTGCTGTAAGCCCCTACCAACACGGATTGGGCTAACATGGCAGAATATTACCTATTCCACCTTGGAAATGACAAAAATGAAAAGATTTCTTCTTTTTTTTTCATATTTATATATTTAGAGGAAAAGTCAAATGACTTTAAATTAATTGGTTTGCTTCTTTTATTATAATTTATTTTTCTTGTTAAAACTCCAATTCCATTCTGGAATTTATGGATTTTAATTTAATTTTTCATTGACAAGTTTTTGATTTACATCAAATTATGCTGAATTCTATTTATAAAGGATCATGATGATAATAAATGATAAACTTTAAAATTTTAATGCAAATATTTCAAATACTCAAATGATTTTTGCATCATCTAGTCTCTTTCAACTTCCCCTTAAGCACTTTACTTAAAATATCGTTGTTTTCTTTTTATACTGATTTTCTAAACACATCTTGTCTATGTTTCTTTAGTCACTATCTTATCTCTAAAAATGTTCTCTATCATCTAGACCCACTTTCAAACAAAGAAAAAAAAAAAAAAAGAATGAAAACCTCACTATATGGATTATG
Organism: Acanthosepion lycidas; assembly: GCA_963932145.1. Classification (NCBI taxonomy): domain Eukaryota; kingdom Metazoa; phylum Mollusca; class Cephalopoda; order Sepiida; family Sepiidae; genus Acanthosepion; species Acanthosepion lycidas. The sequence goes on from OZ010572.1 coordinate 33,295,228, forward strand.
CATTTTGTTTTAAAATGCAGTCTTTGTACAAGGTGCAGCAGAAATACCTCCTATGTAATGGTAAGACATTAGCTAGATGAAGACAACACTGCCACTAATGTCTTACCATTATGTGAAAGATATTTTTGTTACACCCTGTACATATTTTTCTGTTTTTTTTATCTTTGTTATTAGCATTTTTCTCCTGAAGTTTTTAAGATTATAATATTCTCCTTGAGGTCTTCAAAGGTTGACTAAAAATGAATTTATTATGATTTATAGTGATAATTACTGACCCTAGAAGTAGAAATTATTTTTTATTGATTTACCATTGACTACCATGAAACATTTTCTCAAACTAAGTATGATTTTGTTTTATTCATTTATTTCTCTTGGAAAATTCCATCTTTTAAGTTAGGATCCCTTGGATTTGCTTTGAGTCTTATAAAAAAAAAAAGGTTTTCTCTTACCTTTTAATAGGTACTTAAACAAATGCAATGCTAATATTTTTAACTGACTGAAAAAATGTTTATTTGTTAGTAAGCTATTTTCATAATCTTTGTTTATCTTGTTTACATTCCATGAAAATTTCAGGTTTAAAAAAGAAAAAAAGAAGATCCATTTATTGTCTATGAGAATGTGAAGGTTGTTCAGAAATCCGAGAGCTAAGATGAAAATCCAGCCAAGTTTATTAAATTCACTGAAAACATTCAAATGCCCTTGGGAAAAGTATGAATCCATCTCTTGACTCTCCAGCTATAGGTTAAAAAGCAGGACAGATTAGTTCTGTAGCTTTGGTTGGCAACTCTTCTAGAAATAGTGATGATAAAAGCACCCATCTTCCAGAAAGCCTAGGCCACTCATGAAGATGCACAGAGACTGAAATTCTTCAGTGCACGAATTGAGCATTCTGTTGCAGGGAGAGAAAGCATTTTTGTCTACATTATCCTCACCATAAGTTGCCTAAAAATCAAATCATGATGTAAACACCAGTTCTCATTTGATAACTAAAACATTGAGTCTGGTTAGTACTTGGGAACACTGGATACAAGAAGCAAACTTCTACAATCTGAAATATGTTTTAGCTTTAAATAACCCACAATAGACCATAAAAAAAAGCTATTACCACTGGTATGACTTGATATACTTCTAAGTTGAAAAAAAAAATAAATGATGGAGACACAGATTAACACTGGCTATATAAAATAACGAAATTAAACCTGAGCCCCTTATGTTCCCTAATATGACATATTGACCACTGAGCTACATCCTGGAACTTAATATTTACAAGAACATCACATATCCATTTGGCAAGATTCATTTTCAATTGAAATAGGGAACTAACTATACATGATTAATCAGAAACAAGGATTATTTATGGTAATTTAAGTCTCAGACTTTCCACACAGTCAACCTTTATTTTAAAATGATAAATCATTTATTATTAGAGCTTTTCAGAGGGAGAGAGGAATCCCCCCCCCAAGCTTCTTCCTTCCAGGGAACCAAAAACTTTACCCAGCACTCTTACTTCCCCCACTTCTCTTATCCCTATAGTGTGCAGTGTAAGGTGTGTTTTTTTTTTTTTTGTTTTTTTTCTTTCTGCAAGGCTAAAAGCAGACAGAAATGGAATGGAAAATCCTGACCCTAAGACACAGTACCATTTACCAAAGCAACTGAGTTTTCTTGGTGGGTTCCCATCGTAATTTGATGGTGGCCATGGGTGTGTGGGTGTCTGTCCTTGACTGGCAATGTTTCTTGGCTCTAATGAAACAAGAGAATAGAAATAAGAACTACACCATATTGTTTATAATGCCTCTTGCTGAGATCTCTGCAAGAATTGAAAGTGACAGCACAAGTGAAATTTTATGCATTATTTCCTCTTAATATTATTATCATTACATAGTCAGTTATTACTATTGATGTTATTATTACTATTATAATATTGTCATTGGTGAGTTTAAATTTATTAGTAAACTAGGTAAGGGGATGATATAAATAAATAGGAATATATGGACAAAGTTTATTTAAATTTTCTTGTTTAGGAAGTATATATTTGGAGTTACTTTTAATTCTCATGTATCTGTGTATGCATAAAGAGAATTTGAAACCAAATTTAAATTTCCAGAAGTTCTTTGAGCTGAAAGTTTGTTTGACAGTGCAAGAATTAGGTTAAAAGAAAGGGGCTAAATTTTGAAAACAAAGCTTGATATATTTTTTAAATAATTCAGTCAAAAAGGTTGAATTTATTTATTTTATTTTTTACATAAACTGGAAAACATCTTGAACTATTAGTTTGAATTTTCTTAGATTAAATAGTTTGGTTATTAATTTTAACTTATTTTAGTTTTGATTCTAATAATGTTGCTTTTTTCGCATCACTTTTATATTTAAAACCAATAAAAAGGGATTATGAATTAGAAATTAAAAAAAGCTATTTCACCAGTTACTTAAGAAATCATTATTGTCTGGCTTGCTTTTTTAATTATAAAATAAAAGCTGTAAAAATACTGAATTTCTTATATAGAATTTACAGATACATAATTTAAATTCTTTCCTTGTTACTTTTTATAAAACTCACGAAGCTCATTAAAAACCAGTGATGCTGATAATTATGATAAAGATTTATATTGTATTCAATGGAAGATACAAAAATTCTTGTAATATTAATGATAGGTGTACTGAATGAAATAAAATTTGCAAAAAAAAAAAAAAAAAAAAAAATCGTGATTGAGATAAAACTCATTATAAAAAAAAAAAAAAAAATGCTGGAAATAGAAATGCTTACAATTCTTCCTTTGTGATAATAAATGTGGCTCCTGCAAATATTTTCCTTCTTCTAATAAAGAAAGCTTCATACTAATAACGCGTCTCTGGAGATTTGGTTATCTTTCTCTGATTAAATTTTTGTGAGAACTGCATTCAAACAGGCACACACACACACACACACTGCAACATTTAGCAGTTGCAGTTAAAGATTTGTTTATCTCTGAAGAAGACAAAAGGAATAGTCGAAACACGGCTATTCTCCTGATGATGATGATGAAATAGAAAGGAGGATGGTGGTGGTGGTAGTAGCAGCAGAATGACCAGACCTTGTCATTCTTTCTTGTTATCTGGTGGCAAGAAGCTTTTCCACATTCTTCAGACTTTCTTTCATCCTTCACAGATCAATACTAGACCCTTCCTCATTCGATAAATTCTCTATAATGCATACACCAACGGTTTATTCAGAGTTTGTTTTTTTTTTTCCTTACTCTATACTTTCATTGTTTATATCTTAAGTATTAACCTTATTTCTTTTTCTGTAATTAAAAAAAAATAATAATTGTTATATACATTATTGTTATTTTAAATGCATTTACATTAAAGTTTTTCATTCATGCATTAAACATTATTCTATTGCTAATTGTTTAGTATAACTAATAATATTGTCAATTTATGGTATTTAATTATATCTTGTACTACTGGAATTATTAGTACTATTTTTTATTATCTGTAGAATTTTTCTTTTCACAAAATTTATTATACTCTTAGCAATAACAATGCAAAGCTTTTTCTTTTACTATAACCATCATTAGTACTCTTTTTGTTTTACTTTTAACACTACTAGTAAATACATAAGGAAACAATACACTAACCAACAGAGATTGTTTATTTATTCAAATGATTTTATATTTCAATTTAAACTCCCTGTGAACTCTTAACAGCAGAAATATATTTTTCAAGTTTCTTGTCTTTTTTTAAACTTAATTTTTTCAATGCAATAAAAATTCATGAACACTTTTCAAATATTTGCTTTTTTTGGCGGCAGTCTGATAATGATTCATATTCTGGTAAATGGGTGTAAATCAATATGGGGAGTGGAGAGGTGCATGTCCACTTCATGAAGTTAGATAAAAAAAAAAAGAAGAAAGTGTTAAAGATTTAAGAGTAATGTAAAGGTGATTAGGAGTTAGAAATGTCTGCTAAAGAATTCAGGAAGAAATAGGATAGGTACCTGCCAGATGTTTCATTTTGGTTCCAATAATCAGACTTTAAATCTTTTTGTACCCTCCTTCCCACAATTCCTCACTTTCTTCTCTAATAATGTTGGCACTCAAGTTATGATAAAGCTTGAAAGTAGACAATAATATTTTTGTAAAAATGAAATTAGTCTTTGGTTTCCAGAGAATCTAACATTAATAATGATTAGATTGCTGTTATTTCAAGTTGATAAAAAAAAATGTGTAGTCAATAAAAGTAATGATAAGAATACAGTTGATGATTTAGTTCTTGTAAGGTTGCATTTATATTTTTGCTAAAAAAAGAGAAGGAATAAACCTTTTCTGTTAATAACATTATAGAAATTTATATTCAATCTGGGTGATAATCCAATTTTTGAAAATATATATATATTCTAATAATATTATTAATACAATAATGTCAAAATACGATACTCATGTAATAACAATCATGAGGCAGGTGTAATTTCAGCATTAAACTCTCAGTTTATTTTATATTTTAAACTTTTATTCTTACAATTTGAGTGTGTAACAAAAAAAATAAAAAAGATTTTAATATTACCCAGAGGCCTTAAAGTTTGATTTATACTCTTTCAAAACATGGTAATAATGAACTTAAACATATTACATTTTTAATAAATATAGTGATACAAATTTTACATAAATGACAGTAATTGTAGCATTGCATTCTGGGTAGCATTCATTGAACAGTGTTCTGTATATTCTATTCTTATTTTCTGATGCACCTTGTATGAATCTGAACCTGTTTAATCTTTTTGTTCTCTAGCTTCAGTGATAATCCACAAAGTAGGTCCGAGTGTTGAATCTTTGGTTCTGTTCAAACCAAACATGGATTCAAGTGCTTTCTTTTTCTTATTTTATTCAAAGAGTCTTCAATGTTACCTGCAGTATCCTTTTCTTTTTATTTTTAAGTTTGAATTGAAATAAACTACTAATTCTACTGTATTACAATCATATTTACATTCTTTATGTTGGCTTTGAAAATGGTCTTCAGAGAGACAAAAATACTTTGTGCACAGATCAAAGATTATATTTTCTTCTCTTTTAATTCATCTATTCATACCATAAATGGAAGCATTCTTAGAATTCTTAATTTAAAAACCAAAACAAAGATTTTATTCTATTATTTTTATTCTTTTTAGCTTCTTTGATGAATGATACTTTCGTCTTGGTATATAAACTATGTCCAGAATTAAAACTTGATTTGCAGAACTTAACACTTTGATAGACAGGCTTGATTGAGTTTTCTATCTTGTTCAGATGTGAATTTTCCAGTTGGCTTTTTAGCTCTCTTTTGTAAATGCCTCTATCCATTGTTGCTAGCTTACTGGGGGCTTTTCGTTTTCATTTCTATTATGATTAAGTGAAAGAAAGGATTCACTCCTTTTTCTACTTGAAGTTCATTTTCAATTTTATTAATTTCTGATGTGTCATGAGCACTTGGCCTTCCTTAAAAAAAGCAAACAAATAAAACACACACGAAAAGCAAAGACATTTATTAGAGAAAGTGTCAAGTTTAAAATCTCATTTCTCTCCTGTCCAAACATGAACTTTTGCCTATGGTTCATCATATACATACACTCAGGACTTGACTGTAAATTAGATTGGGTGAAGAAAAATCTCTATTATGCTTTTGGCTCAACTAAAAGTATAACAATACACACAAGATATGTGTAAAGAAAAGTGGGGGTGGGTGAAAGAATGATCTTTGCATTTTAATCAGAGTAAGTGCTCAAATGTACAGTGTTAAATTGCACAATTAAGAAATATAATGAATTGCTCTGATCAAAAGCTCTTAGTGCTGGACAACTCTGACCATTTATTGCTAACAAAATGCACAAAAAAAAAAATAGGAACAGAAATGAACAAAAATGAAACAAACAAAAAAAAAAAACATGGAAGAAAATTCTAGATTGTGTTGCATTAATATTGGCACCAGTACTCAATGAATATTATTGTGATGGAATCATGGGAAGTGTTAAAATAGATGGAAAGTGGGTAGAGACAGGAAAATATTATCCCAGAGCTTGTAACAAAATGGCTTCTCTTTTTCAGTTTTAGTTTATTTTCATTTCTATTTTATCATCAATGACCAATCACTTTTGACTGTGGTGGTTGGAAGAGGAACTATTCAATCCATTTCTGTTATTGAACTTTGCTCTTCAATCATTTGAGTGAGAATTTATGAGTTTTGTAAACAATGAGAAATCCACTTAGGGGCACAAATAGAAAGTCTTTCTTTTCAACAATACTCGTAGTTATCTCCCCTTCTGCTGTTTTATTTATTTTTCTGTGTACTTGTATACAAAGAGAAATACGAAAAATAGCCTTTTCATTGCATTAGAAAAAGCATTTATATTTCTGAAAGAATGTTTCCATATCGTTAAAAAGACAAAATAATGCTCACCTAACAATAAGAAAATAATTAATAGGACTAACAATATATTCTATGCAATATATTATCGTGCACTTCATAATAGTAAACTTCTGTTATAAATGCTCTCATCGTGTTAAAAGTTTACATTTTTACTGTTTAAATACTTTCTTTGATGACCAAAATCCCTAAAGCACTTATACTGTCAGATGAAGTTGTGTCTACTAATAGACTACATCATTTTTAAATTTTAGTGTTCAACACTTGGTAAATTATTTTTTAATGCCATGTCTCTTTAGAACATACGAGAAGAAAAAAAAAAAAGTGATTATTGCATATGTGGATTGCCATACATTCAAGGTAGTGGAGCAACTTCCCATTGCTTTCTCCATTGTTTGAAAATGCAAAGAAGGCCTTCTCTTAAACTGGTCTATAAGAGAGCTCTTATTATAGCTGTGGGTTAGAAGAGACAGATTCTTGCCTTTACTAAGTGTATTAGTACAAAAGTGAACACAAAAGACTAGCCTAGAAACTCAGTTCACCAATTCCACTTTCTATGTGGATATTCATTATACCACCCACATGCCCTTGGTAAAAATAAGCATGCATGCACACATTTATATATATATATATGATATTGTTTCATATGGCAAGAAGCATCAGACAGGTCAATTTCTTCAAGAATGAATGGTTATAAATACATATACCATTTGTTTCTATCATTACATCAGATGTTCATGCACTTTTAATTTAATTTTTGATCCTAACTTGTCAGGAACAGAGAATTGCATACATAAAATTTTTCCTTCCTTTCTCAAACAATTAGAGAAGTTGTCCTTATCAGAATCTAATTTTTGCTAATGAAACTATTAAAAAAACGTAATTGTCACACTCAATATGCCTAATTAGATCAGGGGAAAATAAATAAATCATTAAAAAAAACAATAAGACTGCATCTAAATAAAAAATTCATAAAAATATACTTTTAGTTTCTACACTTGTAAATTTAACTATATCAAAGGAACAAATATTTGTCTTTTAAAACATCCAATTGACTTTGTATAAGTTTACTGAAGTGAAATCAGTTATTAATATTTCAGTCAGTTTGTGTTCAGTTTATTTACCATACAACTGGATAGAATTTTCAAAGTAAGCAATTCTAGAATCTATATATTTTAGTTTGGCAAACTTCTGTAAATAAAGTTTTTGTTTTTGTTTTAATCAGTATTATTTATTTTGTAATGTGAAGGTGATAAATTTTTGTTGTTGAGTAAATTTATGATTGGAATTGTTTGACTTTTTCTACAACTGAAAGTTGATGTCTTATGAATAAATTTCAAATGATGTTTCATTCAACCTGTATTATCCAAAATTGATTTGTCACATATGATGTTGCTGGTAAAACTATAAACATGACATTAATTCTATAAGAGTAAGTTATCTAAAAGCAAGATTGCATTGTTTTGAAGAGTTGCACTTTTTATTCTTTCACTAATTTCTTTCATTTATTGTTGAAAATGGCAGGACTTCATTATTTATTTTTTTATTTTTTTTTTTCCTAACCTTATTCTATACTTTAAACTGGTGCAAAGATATTCCCACACCGAGCTGAAACACACACAATATTTTCCTTTTATTCTCTTTTGCAAACGCTATTAAAGAACTCTGCTTGCAAATGATATTTACACAAGTGAAATGAAATTCTTAAGGAATAGCTGTTACTCTCCCTAACTTATAAGGAGCCCTTCATTTTCAAGGCATGACCTCATTAGACCAGACTCTTCTCTTTGACAATGTGTTTTCCCCCACCAACACAGAAACTGAATAAGTATTTCTCTGGTTAATGATTTTGTGTCTGGGTCAAAAAAAAAGAAGGAAAAAATATATAAACTCTATTGAAAATATTATCAATTATTGTGCTTCATTAACAGACTCATTAATCTGAGACTAACAAAGGATAATAATTATACATATTGATTAATGCAAAACATTACCTCTTCTTATTTTAGGCTCCTAATTAAAAAAAAAATACTACTGTTGTTCCATAATAGTTGTTGCATTTGCACATACATTTCATACACTAAATGTAAAAACTATTATGGGGCAGAGATAGTTGTATAATCATGGTAATGATTCCAATAAAGTGCCATCTTGTCTTTTTATCACATTTTGGCATGCACTGAGAATCAAGCATACTAACAACAGCTTGTAGGATTAACCTGTTAACCATTATTCAATAGCAGACAGCCAGTTCCTGAAACATGCCCTTCTATTAGTATTAGATTTCCTTGCCGATATGTGATGAAAGCCTGCTTAAAATTGTGAGTGTCTCATGCATGACCATATATATATATATATATATATATATATAGTCTCTCTTATTCAAAAACCTTTATTTACATAGTTTTGTCTTCCATTCCAACCTGAAGAAACCAAAACTAACACAAGCCACATCAACATTTTCACTTTGGTCATTATCTCACCCTTTGTTTCAGTGGAATAGTTAAGTTTTTAAGTTCAGTAGGTACTTGATAGAATTATAAACTTATTATTTTTGTGTTGATAGTACTTTTTAATCTCATGGTTTTTGCATTATGAATTAAATGAGGTTAGTAAAGGAGTTTAAATTTTTTTTTATGTATTTTCTTTGCTTACATATTAGAGGTGGGGGTGCATATCTTAAGTGCTCTTAGATAGAAACCCATAATTACCATTTTATTTTGTTTTGTTGATAGGAAATCAAAATTAATTAGGTCATTTTTACATATTGCTTCTTTTTTTGGTGGGGGTGGATATTGAACTCTATGTTCCAACATCAAAACATTCGTTATCTGTTGAGCTCTGCCTGACATATATGTGAATAAATCACAGAGTAACATAAATGTTAATTAATTTAATTTGTAACTGACCCCTCGTGATTGCTCAGTTGCATGCCCACTTTTCTTCAGAATTAGTTACCTGCGAGGGAAGTTAATGATACTTTTGAGATGAAGGACTACGTTCATCTGACCTATTAGTGAATAATACTAATTAAATCCTAGATAACGTTGACATTGAAAGCTTACCACAGTCTGTTTGATTTATATCAGGATTAAGGACCTACCTTAACCCTTCCCTCTTCTGACCTCTCCTTCTATACGTGCCATTGGTAGAAAGACAGGGTTAACTAGAGACAGTCTTTTTTTTTTTTTTTTTTTTTTTGTCTCACTCTTCTCCACCCAGTTCAAGGGTGTTTTTGGTGGGTGAGTGTTCAGATCTACTGGAAGCATGTGTAGACAGATGCCTGTGGAATCGGTTACCAGCCCCATGCCATTGTATCAGTAAAGTTGCTGTCTCTCTTTAGCTTGGAAAGGTTATGTACTGCCTTTTTAACATAGGCCAAAAGGTTAACCTATGAATATATATATATATATATATACGCGTTGGTCTTTGATTTCTATATGTCGTTGTCAAATATGTTTCGTTTTTGGTGGGTGGGTAAGGGGGTGTGGTTGTCAATTTCCATTTCGCTTAGTGACGTGATGCTAAAAATTATTATGAAATTGTTTCTGACATGAGGGAATTTGAGGCAACGAATCACCGTTTAATAAAGACCTTGATTTTTTTTTAAATACACACACATGATATAGTGACAAATATTTCTTTTTTGTTTATCATATGTATCTTCAATTGTACAACAATATTTATTTCTGTAAATATTATTCTGAAAATAAATTAATTACTCAGCCGTGACACCTTTAAGACCGAGCATTCTTCTTTTGGGTGCTGTGATCCCTTCAGGACTGGCGAGAAATCTCCATAACTTTCTAACCTTTGTAGTTTTATTTAAGTAATGTTTGTATTTCTCTCTTCTGTATCCTTCCTGTTTCCGCTTTCGTTAAGTTTTAAAGTACCCTACGATTTCATGTAGTCACTCAACCCCTGAATTTTTTGGCATTAATTTTTTTTTAACCCTCTCCAGAAAAAAAGTTACCAGTTAGTGCAACCGGCCGCCGAAAATGCATGATTTTTAAACTTAACAACTTCGAGAAAGAAAGAAAAAAAAAACAAAAAAACTCGAGTAATAATGGTATGTTACTTACTGTCTGTCCTGTGCATGTTAAATTCTTCAGACCGTCTTTTTCTTCATTATGTGTCCAAGCGTTACTGTTATGAAAATAAATTCCGAAACAGAAAAATATTCTAAAATGCCATGAAAAAACTTGTATAAAAGTTGAGAGCAAATTTTAATTGAACACTTAGGTGTTCGATTAAATTTTCCCTCTTAAGGGGAAAAAAAAGTATGAGCCTTTTTTTTTTTTTTTTAATAACACTGAATGTTGTTACCTGAAAGGAAGGAAATCCTAAAAAAATAAAAATTTGTTTTTAAATGGGTTGGGTGTTGAAAACTACTCTTTCCACTTAAAAAAAGAAAATTTCGAATTAATCATTTTTTTTTTTTCCTTATGTCCTCAGGCCCTATTCTTTGCACTCTGTTGAGCTTGTGTATGTGTAATTGAACGCCTTTTAACTTCAAACGCTTACAAAAAACACCAAACTTTTTCAACTAGCAAGTAACAGTTTCGCTTCAATAAAAACTTCAGTGTGTAACAATCTGTATTTCCTCCCATATTAAGCACTTCTAAAATAGAAGTTTCTTCCTCTTATGAATATCAAATTACAAAAAAAAAAAGTTTTTTTTATTGCAACATGTATATACACTTGCTTACTTACTGTTTTTTTTTAAACCCCTTCCCTTCAGTCTTATGTTGCCAGATGTAGTTTCTTCAATGCCTCCAAATAAAGTTTCTCGAGTAGTGTCCCAACGAAACAAAAAATAAAGTTTAAGAGTGTGTATCTTGTAAAAACGTTCACCAACGACATGTTACTACTTCCACAACAACCCTACAAAAAACATCTGTAGGTCGAACTGACAGTTTTAGTCACCTGCTCCTTGTCTTATTTTTTCCTCCGTTGAACTTGAAGCTATCATCATAATTTTCTTTTTGTTCTTTTCTTTCTCGTAACTTACTATATTTTCATCTGTCTTTTTTAATCTCTTTGTCTACAGGTGTCAAAAAGCGAATACGAAGAATGTGTGATCTACGACCCTGACAATGCAATTCGGTTAATCAGATGTTTAAAGTCAAACAGTACGACATTATTTACACTTCACGTACGTCAATTCCAACCGTTCCCCTTTGTACCCGATTTCGAAGAGGGGAAGAGTTACTATATTGTCAGTAAGTATTTTAATAATTTTTTATTTTAATAAATTCTATTTTGAAAACAGTCTCAGAACACACTTAATTTCAACATGCTTGATGCCAATTCATAGGTTTTTTTTCTTTAAATAGTATCAAAATAATCATAGAAACTATCTGAGATCATTTCAAAATAAAAAAACGAAAAAAGGCGACTTATTAAAAAATTAGTGGGACTAAAAACTAAAGATACATGTCACAAAAATTCAAATAAAAGAAGAATCTATCAAAAGTTCAGTCATTTCTTTTCAGAATAAGAAATATACATTCATTAATAAATTCTGTTTTGGAGGTTAGTCAGTCTCTCTCTCTCTCTCTCTCTCTCTCTCTCTCTCTAATTTCAATATAACCGAGACCTGCCAACCCAAAAAATCTGAAAACCTGGAGATTTTACCAAAATAGGGAGAAATAGATAGATCACAAAATTAGCTAAAACGATGTTAATTCTAAAACCTCATGTTTTGAATTAGCAGCAGTTATTTCCCATGGAAACAGGATTTTAAACCAAAATTAAGCAATTTCAGGCCAATGTTCAATTCTAAACAAATCCCAATTCAATAAATCTATTGTGGAAAAGTGTTATTTTCTAATATGATTTACACAAATCATAGCTCGAAACAGTTTTCAAAATTTCAAAACATTTTCACTCAGCCCTTCTTTTAGTGGAGAAAGCTCAATTCATTTACAAAGAGAATAAATAGAGCAAGATTTGAATTACTGATTTAAAGAATGTTCATATCTCATTGGTACTTCTAAAATCTATTTCTGTTAACCTCAAGTTTCATACCCAAAGAAAATAAAAAAAAATAGGGATAGCAACTCAAAGACATCTACCCACTAAAAATAATGTCAGATTAAAAAATTCAATAAAAATAAAATTCTTGTTGTTTATGTTTCAATACAAGAGATGTGCATGCCTTAAATAGGTAATCTAAAGCTTGCTCTAGCAAGATGGCCTACCATGGCCAAACTGGTAGACTCAGTGGAAAAGCAATGCTTTACTGTTCACCAGGAGAATACGAGTCATGAACGGGGGATGGGGGGGTGATCTCCCAACACTGCCAAGAGCGTTGACAGGTTTGCACATCTGATACCAGTTAGAGCATATACCAATAAAAAATATCAAAATAATCGTAACAAATAAACAGTTATAAACCTATAATTTCAACATGGAAAAAAAAAAAAAGAAGACAATTATGAACCTTTAAAGAAGAAAGTAAACATATTTGACACACATTTAAATAAAAGACATATGACTGAATTTTTGACAGATTCCTCTTAAGCATACAAAATATGTGTTCATTAACAGAGAGTGAACAAATATATGTTTTCATAGACCTCAGATATTAAACACAAATTAGTCAATACAGATCTTTAAATTCACTAAGATTAATTATCTGTACTTTCAAACCATTTTTCCGATGACCTATTGATGGTAATTGTATTGATGTGTAAAGATAATTTGATAGGAAATTGTTCACTTGGAATGGGAAGTGACCAGATCTTAATCTGCTATTTCACTACTGCTGAGTGTATGTGGCTGATTATATCTGTTTGTGTGCAAGTGAATAGTTAGAGTGATCGATTATATTGGCGATGCCGTTAAAGCATAGATTCTTCTTGCTGAGATAAGGCAAGATGAATTGCAAAGAGCAGATAAATGCTGATAACACTGCTTGGAAAAGTCATGTGCTGTCAACTGATGGGGTTTTGATACAGAACAGTTAATTCTTTCTAACTTCCTTTCCTTTTGAAAGAGAAAGGAAATAAAAATAAAACCTTGGATTTGTGTCAACGCTACCGTTTATATTGCTAGTCAATCAAAATGAGGCTGATCATGTAGCTCTGCTGCTAAATGCATAAAGTTTCTTCTCTTTAAGATGAATGTGTCTAGTTAAGTTTTAATTTTTATCTGTTTTTACTACTAAAATTCAACCAATACAAGGCTCAAAAGCCATTCATGGAAGAGAAATACTGAATGTGTGTGATATGAACATAAGAGGAAGAAATAGGTAGTGAAGAGGATATGGTGGATGGATAATGATTCACCCTAGACTTAAAGAGATCAAGATTGTGGTGTTTAGGGAAGCATCAACCTTGGAGTATGTTCCAGGGTGGAACACACCCTTTTTACCAATGGATCAAGTGTTGATTGGTCAACTGGCCACAATTCCTACTTGAATGTTTCAACTATAAATTAGTGTTAATATTTGGAATGGTATCTGTCAAGGTACTTTAAGGTATTTTAAATACTATGTCACATCTAGAAGTGAGTCAAGCGAATTCCAACTGCAGACCCATATACAGTATTTACTACTGTATTTATGTGAATGGGTACATGCCCATTATCATCCATAGATATGTTACAACACATTTGTTCATGACTTTCTGCCAATTTGGCATTATTTTTGACAGTTTGGCGTTTTTTTTTTTTTAAACTTTCTCAGGTGAGCATCTACGACTGCAAAACTGCCTGTTCTTGGCTTCATAAAAAGAACATGAAAATAACATCATCCTATAATAATTTAATATTGAAGGCAGTTTGAAAAAAAAAAAAAAAAAAAAAAAAAACAACTTTCAATCCTACATACAGGCCAAATTACAGGCTATATTAGAGACTAAAGCTATACAGAGTATTAAAATTTTAGAAGTTAAAATTACACATCATTTTAAAGAAAAGATGCATTCTTTTGATATAAAATCATCTTTATATAATGATAGAATTAAAATCAACATGTTGTCTTATTGTTGAAATTTAAAAAGGAAAAGAAAGATTAATAATATCATTTGCCTTATTTCCTTCCTTTCTAGCAACCTCTGAGGGTCCTTACAGCGGTATTGCCAACCAGTGGGGTGGTGCCTGCAAACACAGAGGTATGCGTTTACAGCTAGAGGTATGCTGTTCATCAACAACAACAGCTTCAGATGACAACAGCCCAAAATACACCGTTGGGAAACGCACAACATGTATGTTTTATTTTTATTTTTCATTTGTTCTTTACCCCTAACAAAATATCCAATCATAAATTTTGTTCCCAGCTATCAAAGAGATTTTATACCTCATTCTTAATTTAGCTTTGCAATAAATTCACTTTAAAGACCTAAATTTATAACATCCTTTAATTAGAAACTGAAGTTTTTATAAATCCCAAAATTTATTGTAATATTTAAATTCCACATTTTTTTTTTTTTATTTTTTTTATATTGTTTTAGTAAAACTAAAACCTGTTGGGTTTTTAATTAAACTAATGAATAAATTAATGTAACAAGGTCTGATATGTGACTTATTTATTTCTCTAGTGCCAATGAGCTACACAAAAAGAATTAGCACCACAACCAGAAGAATTACCACCACCACTCGTCCCTGGACCACGACAAGGCACTCAACCACTACCACTAGGACAACCACAAGAAAACACCAGTCGAGCTTTGACACAGAGGTTGTTGGTAAGAATAAGTTTTAGCATTTTTTTTATGTAACCCTTATTAAAGAAATATAAATTATTTAATTTGTTCAAATTTCTTTTTTATATTGCATGCAAATAAATACAAAACCAGAGCAAGAGTATAAATGTGGCTTTTCTGCCCACATTTTCATATTGTGTGTGCATTGGGCAGCAGCCATTCTTTTATAGATGTTTCATTGAAAATGATGGACAAGGTCTTATGAGAATATTATTCAGTTTTTCAAGTCTCCTTACAATTTTTCTTTTATGAGTACCAAGAGCAAGGAGAAACATCATCCCAAGATTTTTTGGTTAATTCTTCAGCCATTTTCAAAGAGTTTGTTAGTATATTTTTGTGTTTGTATTCTGTGTTATATAGAAGTAGTAGTAATTCCGTATTGTGGTGCTTACAAAACATAACTTTATTTGTTTGAAACACATTATGTAAGTCTGTAGTAAAAAATGGTTTTAAAATGACAGTATTTATAATATTAATAAGAAAAACCCTTGTAGATAAGAGAAATCCTTATGGATAATAGTATTATCTCTACATGAATACTAGAAAAAACTAAATAAATTAGACTTATAAAGGTTTCCTTCTCCATCACATTCAACAGAACAACCACACGAGGCGGTGTAATGGTTAGCAAGGTTGTCTCTCTAGAACAATTACGACTGAATAGTGAGTTCGATCCTCACTGGATGCCCCTTACTTTCGGCCTTGTGTAACATCTAAGCTAACCTTGGAAAATCAGTGTGTGTGTATATATATATATATATATATATATATAAAAATACATAAAATGTGATTTGAATATTAGTGTTCCAATCATTTGACCATTGTTAAGTTATTAAGAAGGTGACTTCTTCATAATATCAGCCTGGAAATATGATTCCAGTGTGTGGCAATGTTGGGAAGTGTCCAAAAATCCTACCATTAGTTTATCTAAACCTTGTGAGTGAAATAGGCATATAAAACTGTTTGGAACCCATCAATGTTTCTGATAGCATGAAGTTACAAATTGTGACCGAGTACTTGAGGATACTGGCCTTGTTCAAATTTGTTGATCACAGAAGATGATGTACTCTCTCCAAGAAACTGTAACTAAGGTCTGCTCAAAATAGTTGCAGTGTAAACCACAAGTTTGAAGAAACACAAATGTGCCTGAACAGGTGTCTGCTACAAGGGATAGCTCACCATTCTAGCAGATGGGCATACTTGGAAATGAGTAGCCAGCCATTATACAACACCACCATTGTGTTTGTACATCATTATTGATTTTCAGTACATGACATGGGTTTGAGTCAAGGCAAAATATAGATGCTTTACTCATCAAATTCCAATTTTAAGCAATTATGTTACTTGAGCTAAAGCCTCACCAACCTGCAACTGGCTAAGCGTGGTGAATACAGCTGCATCTCGGAAGACACAGTCAATCAGGGAGGGGTTCCTCCAATAGGAGTGAGTAGATCCTGCATTTGGATACTTCAGAGTTTTGTGAATGACTTTCAATTTCTTCCATGAACAAAAAAAAAATTTTTCTATGGTGATGTGATGCCAAAATTTAATGTTTTAAAATTTTCAGGCATGCCCCTGAAATTTATATTTTCCATAAGTTTTCCAGTAGAAAAAAAATATAATTACATGATCAACTTTCTGATTTTATATGTTTATATTTTGTAGACAGTTTTGTTAGCTCTATCACTCTGAAAATTTTAACTTATTTAATAAATCCTACCTGTGATATCAAGGTTAACAATAAGCTAAAATTAAATTTTTCATCTACGTAAGCCAAAGATTAAATGAAAATGTAAAAAATTCATTTTGTAATCTTGAAGCAAGGATAGAGTGGAAACAAGTATTTCTGGAAATACCATTGCCTTAAAAAAAATAGATATGCCATTTAAAAAATAAAATTTTAAAGTAACTGTGGCAGCATGAATTCTTTCACTGGTGGCTTTTGCTCACAACCTCCATTTTATAACTGAGAAGAGAGATTTGCTGTTTCCTCTTTGGCCTGGTTTGTGGCAGATTTGTTGAAATTTGAGGACTTTAGTAGCGGAAGTAATCAGTCTCTACTTGCAAGCTAAAGGATGACAACTGAGTCGATGACATTATTAGTTTCTCTCTGTGAGGGAAAATTAAGTGGACTGTTCAAAGACTAATATCTTTTGAACTGTTCATATTCTTCAACTCATTCTTTTTTTTTTTTTTTTCTGATACCAAACTGGAAATAAAAAAGACTATTTCACAAACAATTCAATTCGAAACAAAGATAACTACAGCATTCAGTTTCAGTCTGAATTTCTGGAATTAGGAGTTATCACTATTTATATTCAGACTAATGTCCTCATCTTTGTTGTTATTATCACAATGTTTCGGCCTTTGTGTATTCTGGCCTTCTTCAGATGTCTGTTCCTTCACTCTTGTTGGAAACATAATTGATCAGTACTAAAAAGAACAAGATGTCCCTAGATATAAACAGCAGAACAAGAACAGTCTATCCCTGCACATTAAATAAAGAGTTCAATTTGAAATTCCTTCATGGAATCAACCTGGATCAATAGACACTGGAGAGTGCAATGGCTGAAATATAGCAATAAAGATGAGGACATTAGTCAATAATAAGACTGATATAAAATTTTAAAAGCCAGGAAGAATTTTCTATCAAAATTATTAGAAACTAGCAGGCTTCACCCACTCACTATCTGGTAATTTTCCTAGAAAAAATTAGTTGTTTTTCACTCTTCACTATAAGATGTTGAAGGGATGGTAGACTTTCAATATATTTGTTGAAAGAATATGACTATAAAGACAGAAGAAATTAATTGGTCAGGTGTGAGAGCAGGCCTGTTATAGATTAGGAAAGATTTACAAATAGATGCAAACATGTTGGCATCTAAGTAAAATCCAAATTTCAAACACTTTTCTGAAATATATAAGATAATATTCCTAAACAGAACTATTTTTGATATGAAAATCAAAACAATCCTTGAATAAAAGAAGAGTAATGAAGGACAATTAATTAATGAAATATAACTATTTAAAATCAATATGCAAATTAGGTAAACCTGAAAAGTGATATTGCCTAGAAGTAGATAATATATAACTCAGATAATTTGGTTTTGGTGCATAAATTACAGGGGCACCTTGAGGCGGTGTAATGGTTAGCAACAATTACGACTGAGTAGTGAGTTCGATCCTCACTGGGTGCCCAATACTTTTGGCCTTGTGCCACAACTGAGCTACGCTTGGAAAATCACTATTAGCATATAAATTACTATAAAGTAATTTGTATGCATTATTTATCATCTCTCAATTGCGTATCTGTCCTTGGGCAGATTGCGCTCAGAGGCTTCTCTGTCTGAGGACAGAGGGGCAACTGAGGAAAATTATACTGAAGAGGTGCCCAGCCCTGGGAAACAGCTGCCGAAGGCTGCGCCTTCCCATTGCACAAGTATGCACTTGGGTCCCCACATTAATCCAACCTTGTGTCACATCTCATTCTTGTGGAGAATGAGTAAACGCCACATAAATTACTATAGAGTTGGGACCTTTTAACCTCAAAATTCATGACAAAATTGAGCTCGAATTTCACATTTATTCCTATAGATAAATCAGGATATCTTATTCTTTTTACTTCAATATTTAATGATATACATGTTTTAGGTCTGCAATTCTATAGTTTA
The DNA here is from genome assembly GCA_963932145.1 of Acanthosepion lycidas. Lineage (NCBI taxonomy): Eukaryota > Metazoa > Mollusca > Cephalopoda > Sepiida > Sepiidae > Acanthosepion > Acanthosepion lycidas. Next base: position 33,313,982 of record OZ010572.1, read on the forward strand.
AGGAAAGAGATAATGTTTTTTTTGTTTTGATGAGAATAAATTTGAATGTTGTTTGTACTGGTTTTTATTTATCTACCTTTTGGTTGATTCAAACAACATTGGGTTTTATTATTTACACACAAATAACTTGTTAAAATAATATACAACTTTTGATTACAATTTAGGAAAAGAATTTTTCTGGATAAAACCTTTGTATTCTGAAAGTATCATTTTTTTTTTCTTTACAAATTAACACTGCATTTCATAATTTTTCATCTAATTAAACTTTTGATTTCATTTTTTTTCCTTCCCAGCTCCAGATCACAAGCACAATCCTGATATTGGAAACAAAAACTCTGAAATAAATGCCACTGGTCCGAAGAACATGGGTCTTATCAACAGTTCTGCTTTTCCTCGCTACTCATGGACTCTGTTATTTGTTCTAATTCATGTCTGCCGGTGGGCCCTCTTATCACGATAGTCCTGTAAATAGTACATGTTACTTACAGGTGTCGTCAAAACACCAGTGTGTCACCAATATTGGAAAACTTTCCACATGCAAGGAAGATGCTGTCAACCAACTGGATGGCAGAATCTTTTGTTTCCCCTGTTGCACGACTTCATCGACATTGGATGGCTGTTATTACTTCCTATTCTTGCCAAGAAAAAAAAAATACAATAAAGTGTAAAATGTATATATAAATTTACATGTATATTTATATGTATATGAAAAAGAAGACAAAAAAATCAGAAAAAACTCTGCTATATATATATATATATATATATATATATATATATATATATATATATATATGCATGTAAGAGAGAGAGTGTGATCGCGTGTATGTATGTATATATATATATAAATATACATGTTTGTGTGTATGTAATGGTATTGATAATGAAGAAAAAAGAAAATGAAAAATCCTTGATGAAATGTAGTTATGGTGCTTCCAAATTTGAAGTAAGATAAAAAAAAAAAAGACTCCCCAGAAATAGTCTGTCAAGTAACAAATAAATTTTTGAGGTGAGAAGTCAGAGTTTGGTTAGGTGGGGAGGTGAGTAAAAACCAAATAAAAACATCCAAAACCCCTACTTCTATTTACTTGGTAAATGTTTACAAGAACGCTTTTAGTCTTCAGATTAACAGGAATCGGTAAAATTGATGATGAGGTGGGTGGAGAAAATGCTTAAAATTGTAAATTGTTTTAATAAAATGAAAGCCAAAACTTAGAATTTCATCAAGGAAGCACCAAACTGACATTTTTGTTTTCTTTTTTTTTTTAATAATTAAAAAAAAAATAAAAAAAAAAAAAATTGAAAAACTCCCAACTGCTGGTAAAAACAAAAAAATCTAACTGCAAACAACACACCTGGCTATTTGTTCTGTTCTTGTTTCTGTGCTTACAAAAAAAAAAATACTTTTATTTTAGTTGGAATATTCACAAGATTGACCCTCCCACTTTTCCTCCCAGTCACTTAGACTCCAAACAACCCTCACCTCAGTACCCTACTTCCTCTATCCATGACCATATTTACCCAGTAAAATCTAATTCTCAACCCTAAAAATTCTTGAGCTTCATTCATGACACCACAAAAAAAAAAAAAAAAAAAAAAAATTAGCAAGTTAAAAACTTGCCAATATATATTTTTTGTGTGCATGTGTAAAAATCACTATTATATATGATCAATTTTTTAATCAAACAGTTTGCTAAGGAGATCTGCTGATATGAAATTTAAAAAAAAAAAAAGTTAGAAAAAAAAAGAAAATCATAACATTTTTTGTAATATCTTTCCCTTAAACTCTGAGATATTTCCCTATTTTATTAATAACTAGTTTATTCCACCCCCAAAATCTTTTCCTTTGTTCCCAAATCGATGTCCCTTTCTACCACCAGTTTGTCTCCTATTCCTTCCGGCTTCGCTTTGAGTACTTTTCAGTTGATTAAATACTATATTTACAATACAACATCTATATAAAATTAATAATTATTCATAATAGACTTAATAACAACTAAACACACTTCATCCTGGGTTATTTGTGTGTAAATTTTGCCACAAGAGTGATGATGATGATGATGATTATATGGTAGTGGTGGTAAGACACCACTGACTAAAATATTGTGTAAAAAAAAAAAAAAGAAAATTATATAGAAACAAACATTTTTTTTTTTTTTTTAAATTGATGAATGGTGTTCATGGAAAAAACAATGTATCAGCTACAACAATCACACCAAAAGATATAATAGACATCTGTAACAGCAATTTGGGAAGGAAGGAAGGGAGGGAAGGAAGGAAGGAAAAAAATGGAGAGGGATGGGTGCAGAAACAAATATAAAGACAAATAAAACAACAAAAACAAATTAAAAAAAAAAAAAAAAACAATTATGTGCCAAGTATATTGCATCTTATTTTTGATGCTTCACAGAGGGGAACTCCTAGACATTCCATACAAAAGATAGTAATAAATATTGCTGTACATGTGTAACTGCTGGTAAGAAAAAAAAAAAATAATGGCCACTTTCTTAAAAAAAAAAAAAAAAAAAAAAAAAAAGTTTCTTCTTCCAGAAAAATAAAAATACACTGACCCACACTTTTTCTTGTGCAGAGTCCATGTATCTAGAAACCTGGCCAAATTCTCAAAGACTTTATACCTCTTGTTTTAATGCAGGTATTTTGAAACTCTCTTTGAAGAGAGAAAAGCCATTGTGTGGAACGTATTAAATGTGATATGGATTCTAAAAAAAAAAAAAAAAAAAAAAATTTTTAAAAATTGAATTATAAAAAAAAAAAATGAAAGAAAAGAAAAAATACACAAAACCCTGGAATACTTGGCTTTTTTTTATCAGGGTAAAAAAAGACACACACACACGCATGCATATGCAACATTTAACCCCTCCCCCGAAAAACACCCCCTCAACAAAACAATTTAAACAAATACAACTGTTGAATGTATATAACTTAATAATGGTGTACAGTGGAATTCATTGTCCTGTTGATTTGTTTGTAGCTAGTTTATGAGGTTCCCAACAGGTGCTACAGAATTCATTTAGAGGATAAGACCAGACCAACAAACACCCAATCAGTTAGTAGTCAACGATCACATGACGGCAGCACTTGCAGCATCCATTTTGGTTATTTGTATTTTTCCTGCCCAATCCCCTGATGTTTGGTTTGTCTTTGCTGCCAACTTTTTTGCTTTCATGTAAAAAAAAAAAAAAAAAAAAAATCACTAGTGTACAGACAACAGGCAAGCTAAACTTGTAGCTGGTTTGTTGTTGCCCAACTGTGAAGAAAAAAATTTAAAAAAAAAACTCAAACTGACTACCGTCCAGTCATAATAACAGCTTACCTGCATCTAACATTAACTTTTTTTTCATACATACATACATATATATATATATATATATGTATGTATGCAAAAAAATTCCATTTTTGTTTTCTTGTAATTATTGTTAATATTTGGCCACTTTTTTTTTTTTTTTTTTTTTTTTCTTCTTCTTCTTCAGTTCAAATTTGGTATATTTTTTTGTTTTCACTCTCAGTTTAAATTTGGATTACTTTCTTTTTAGGATTTTTTTTTTTTTTTTTCAAAATGCTAGTCATAAATATTTCCTTGATAGCTCAGGCGAATCCAATATAGTGGATGCCTCATCATGAAGTAATGATTAGCAAGCAAGTCATTACTACTATAGCGAGTTTGATCGTCACTGGGTACCCCACACTAAGCTAAGCTTAGTAAATATTAAACACTCTTGATCATCATTCTTTAGAGTGTTTGGTTAATAAAAAAAAAAAAAAAAAATACAATCTCAAAGACCATTTGCTAGTATAAAGGGCACCTGACATTGAGTGAGGGATAGCAAGCAAGTCTTGCTCATCCATTTGACTGTATACTCATGAAGTAGCCTGCACTTATAGCCCTGTGCCAGACTAAGCCAATTATATATATATATATATATATATGTGTGTGCGTGTGCAAGATATCTATAGCAAATTGAGAAAAATAAGTAAAACTTATCTATTTATTCTGCTTGTATACCAACATCAAAAATAAAATAGCTTATTCCTTTAATGTGTACACCTGTCTGTATCCAACAAGTCAACAGTGCAAAGTTTCATTTTTTCCCCTTTTATCTATTATTGACAAAATATATATATATATATATATATATTTGTTTGTCCTATGAGAGTAACAGTGAAAAATAAATTATTTAAAAAACAAAATGCTTTCTTTGATTTTTTTTTTTTTTCTTTATGCAAATATCGTTTCCTATAGTAAATACCCATCAGACAATCTCCCCACCTCCCCTATACAAATATTGTCTGACTATAGTACTGGCCCCCTCAGATTTTTAAACCAAGCTTAGCCGACAACAGCTGAGTTCATTTTTATGTACCTTTTAATTTTGTTGCCCTTTAGTAAAGAAAATAGAAACTCGGAAGTCCCCAACAAATACAATAATTATTTGTGTATAATAAAAAAAATAAGCAACTTGGCTTCTAATGTCCTACAGTCGTGTCTGAAATAGATTTATTACATGTCAATCACTTTGACTTTGTAAAAGAAATGTCATCGAAAAACTTAAAGAGTTTAGTTAAATCTCACCTTCTACAACTAATATATCATAAAAATGCAACGAATTTGGCTAAGGGTTGTTTATGTAAAGCGACCATGCTTTCCCATCTTGGAGCAATAAAACTATTTTTCTTTTTATGTCTTTCTAGAAAAGTTTACTAAATTCTTGAAGCAAACCTTATTAAAAGACTAAAAATTCTACTCATATTTCTTTAAATTCTACTTTATTTGGTTATCTTGATAAAGTTAGGATAAGATTTTTTTTTCCTCTTATTTCTATAGTAAAAAATAAAAGCACAGAAATTGTGAAGTTCTAGGATATAAATATTAAAGAAATAGTAAAAATTAAATTTCATACACAAGATCTATCATATTCAGGTAAAAAAAAAAAAATGACATCACCATTTTATATATATATATATATATATATATATATATATAAAGAGCCTACTTTTGTTAAAAGAAAATGTTCCTTTAAATATATCAATCAATATATGTTGTCTGATAAAAAGACAAAAAAGAACAAAAATTTTGGTCACTTCACACCATATATACTTGTTACAATGATGTGTGGACGGTGGTTTTAAATATTTGCAGTTTATTCTTGATTTTTTCTCTCTCTCTCTCTCTCTATATATATATATATACTTTAACCAGCTTCATTCTTACTAGTCCTTTCAGTAAAATAAAATAAGAAAGCCAGATTTCTTTTAATGTCAAATTAATATAAATTATATGAATAGTTTGTATTTCAGGTGTTTATCGGATTAAATTTCAATGCACTTTTTCTTTCTTCTCTTTTCTAATCTTGGTTTCCATCATTTAAGTCTTGCCAAATTATTTGACTACCATTTTAATGCCAACACATACCAACTGTGATCAGTTCTATGTAATTTCCAATTGATTTGTTTTTCTTAGATTCTTAAATTCTAACAAACCTTTCTAGCTATTTTTTTTAATTAATTTTCATAATTTTATCATTTTTCACTGGGAGAGTTTTTTCTAACATTTTTTATATAAATTCAGGAATAATTGGTAAACTACAGTCTAAGACATCTCTGTAGACAAAAATGACAATCCTGTCAGCAGAAAGTAGTATCTCCTTTGTCTTTTTATTACACAATAAATGGAAAACATATCTCCTGAGCTTTAAGGCTCCATAAAGTGATTTAGGTGTAACAGTGTGTATAATTGAGTGTGCAGAGAAAGCATGAATGACATTCAACTTTATTGGAACAATACTAATAAAAAATAAAGAACTATGTTGGGGAGATTAAAATATCTGGGTAAATATAACATTTAAAAAATGATTTGAATATTAAAAACATTTTTTATATTAAATTTTGAAAAAAAAAAAAAATAAACAGACAGAAAATATTTTTTATTTAGATGTTTTTGATAAATTCTCTCTCAATGTCAAAAACTATCACTTGTATAATGGCATTATAATAATCTGCTTCAGTTGTGAGATATTTTTTCTGTCAGCAAAAGGGTTTGTACTTGGTTGTATAAATAAATTTTGTAATTTTTAAAACTTAATTGAGTGAGCTGAGTACAGGTAGAAACAACAGGGGACTTGCTCTTGTATATATGCAAAACAAAAACAAACACCCATGAAAAAAAAGGACAGCCAAAATAATAATAATAATTTTTTTTTTTTTTTTTTTTTTTTTTTTTTTTTTTTTAATGGGGGAAAAAAAATTTGTTAAATAACTTAGCTTTTCTCTCAAAGTCCCGTCTTAATTATTTATCTTAAAAATAAAATTAATAAGAGTGATTGAAACAGAAAGAAGTGGGGGGGGAACCATAGAAATTTTTTTGCATGTTTTACTGTTGATGTATTTACAATTTTACTATTCATGCATATGAGATTAACATTTTGAAAAATAAAATTAAAAGTCATTAATATCTCAACTATATAGAAAGAAGAAGTTGATAATAATAATAATAATAATAATTAAAAAAAAAAACAAAAAAAAAAACAGTTAAATTTGTTGGGGCCATTTTTCTTTTTTTTTTTTTTTTTCCTTTAACTCCTTTAAAAATTTATTTTGTTGTTCATTTCTTTGTTTCCTTTTCTTTGTCCAGGCCCTTTTTGATTCCCTTAATTTGTGCATTGTTATTGTTGTATCTTCAATTAGGGATTCTGTGAAGGGAGATAACTTCTGTCTAATTCAAAACTTGAAGGTACACAACAAAAATATTTTCCTCATAAGGTTGTCCCCTGCTTGTAAATTTACCAGTGTGTGTTGGCAGATAGTTATAGAAATTTACTTGGGACACAGAATATCAAAGTAAGTCTGTATTATGTTTAATTAAATTTGTCTTGGTGTCATAACAGTGGTATAGCATTTCTTTCAACTATAAGTTTCAGTAAAAATACAAGGGTTTCATCTTCCCATATCCTTAGATTTTGTTAGCACACAAGTCTGGAAAACTTTGTGTTCATTTCAGTGATGTAAACACAAAACAAGTTTAACTTTAGTTATTTTATTTTTTTAAATTTTATTTTAAATATGTTTTTCTTATTCTTGCAATATATAAAATATTTGACAAGATGCCTGCATACATTAAACAACAACAAAAAAAAACAAACCCTTATCTGCAATTTGGAAATGAAAGTTAAAACTGGTCATTATTTAAACAAGTGACAATCTGATTGGCCTGTTTCATCAACAGAAGAGAAAGTTCCAAACCAATGAAAATCCAGATCTTGTGTCAAACTAAACACATCAAGTTACAGATACACATTATTAAATATAAATCTTGTGTTAATTTGTAGTTTTCATAAAACCAGTGCAAAAAAACAAGATTGATACTGATATTGCTTTCCACTTGCACAGTTCTATAACAATTACAAAATATAAGACACTAAGGCAAGTAATATTACTGATGACTTTATACAAGTCATATAACTGATAGGTTTTTATTCTTCTCATCCCCCATGGCAGGGTCCAGCAACAATTTTATGCTCAAGTGCATATCTGCCCTCTTTCTTTAATTCTTCATATATTTTTAATGCATTATATATATATAGTAGCCTTTATTAGTAGTGAATTAGAATTTTTAGCTTAATGTTATCGTGATGTAAACTTATGGAGGAGTAAAACAAACAACTGTGATATTTGTATTAATTTCCTCTTTTGATCAAAAAGGAATTTTAAAATGAATTGACGTTTTTTTTTCCTCAAATATATTTCTGCCTAAATCTGTCTATCTAGAAAATGTAATTTAAGATCCTTAACTTCACCAGTTAAATATTCAAGAGTTACCTTTTCTCTTTCACTTCAAATAAACATTGAAATGTTGTAAGATTTCCTTAAAAAAAATTATATTAAACCCCCAATCATGAAATGCATTCCAAATAAAAATATATGTAGGTGGTTTTCTTTTCAATTTTTGTATATATTATTTTTTTTCTATAACTTTATTGCTGCATACACACACACTGGTCACTTTTACGGTTTTGTCCATATCTTTTATTTTAGTTTTCTTTTTGTTTCTTGTATGTATGATTGTGTGAATGGCCATAGGTATAGTCACTGCTGAACCAGCACATTTCCCCCCTTAAATGTCTTCTTACTGTTATGTGATGACTACAATGATGATAATAATAATGTTGGTGGTGATGATAATATCACTGTCAAATATATTAAACTATTAACAACTGCTGCTGCTGCTATGTCAAACCTCAAAAAAATAAATAAATAAAATAATGAAAACAGAACATTTACTTGGCTGCTTCTTCCCTTATCCCAGATCCCCAAAGAGGATTATTTCTTTCCCCAAGGAAAAGATTTGCCAATTTTTGTTCCTTTTTTTTTTCCTGTGAAAGACCCACTCGTCCATTTATTAATAATAACAACACTAACCACCTTTTTTAGAGGTCCTACCCAAGTCTTTATATATTTCTTTTTGTGTCACTATCGAAAAAAAAAAGGTACCTGTGTAGTTTTATTTTTTTTTACACACCCACCCACCCTACAAAAGCACCAAATTTAAAGATACTGTTTGAAAAACATTTCTTTAAAGATTAGAAAGCCAGTTTGACTCAGTTGTATATAATGAAAAAAAAAAACACACATATACACACAAAAATTAACCACCCCCGATCCCCTTAAAAAATATAAGCAATTTTTTCTTTCCCTCTATGTCATTTTTTTTTATTGTGAATATTCTGTAATTATTTTTAATGTATTAGAAATCCTTTGAAACTATTAAAATTTCAGATTTTATTAATAATTCTTTCTTGTTTTTTTTATAGAAAAGAAAAAAATATTTGAATAATTTCATCTTTATTTATCATTAATTTAATAAAAAAAATATTTTCTCATTCCATCCCTATTTTTCAAACTTAAAAACTTCTCATCTTCTTTCTTTCTTTCTCTCTCAAAGAAAGCAATTTAAGAAACCTAATGATAGATTATTGATCCAGGTCTACAAGTAACTAACTTATTCAATAACCAAAGTGAGTTATGGGAACGAAAAATATTTTTCTTGTGATTTTTCTTTTTTTTTTTTGATGAATGTCGACATATTCCAATGTCTAAAACAAGCTAAAGTTTATAGTAAAACATGATAGTACTTTTATGCAAAGAAAACATTTACTACTAAATTCTATAATAGCTGATGAGAACTAATACACAAATTGGAAATAAACAGTATTTTCTTTTTTCCAAGAGAAGTATTTTATTTTCTTGCTCTGCAATCAATCTTCTGTGTTTGTCTTATTCTACTGGATTATTTTTTTCTCAGTCACCTATCAAAATAATGATAAACTTTATCAAATTGAAGTACAGATAGGTTTTTGTATCTCAAAATGATTTCCTGAATATTATAGTTGGTAGTTAAAGACACAAAGTGTAATGTTTAAAAGAAAGAAAATGTTTTATGTAGTTTATTTTCATATTTATTTATTTATTTATTTTTCTTTTGTGGTAACAAATGTTTAAAAAAAAAAAAAAAAAGCAAAATTGTTGGGGAGAGGGTGGATTTAAAAAAAAATATTAAAAAGAGAAATCAGGAGTCACACAAAAAAAACAACAACAGATTTCAATGGTTTATATAACTGTATCTGAGTGTAAATTTATTGTCAAAACTTTGGGTAGGTGATTCTAGGCCATTTCATTTTAATCACTATTTTTATTGTCAAAGTTATATATACATTACTATCTGCTTCTGGGAAAGATGTCCATAGAATTATGATTAAGAATGACTCTGCCCCAAATATGTAATGAAGTAGATTTTTTTTTTTTTTTTTTTTTGTTAACCCTTATGCTTATCAGCTCCTCCTGATCAATACAGGCACTGCCTATTTGAGATTCCATAACACTGGTTGGTTTGCTAACCTTGTTGCTGTGGGCTGTGTGTGGAAGTAAGGTTGTGAGTGAGTGTTGTTCTGTCATAGCATTTGACACTTCAAAGACTGTACCTTACACAATATTAAAACTATCACAACCACAACAAACATCACCACCACCACTACTACTACTACTACTACTACTGCTGAAGAAATATAAATAAATTGTACTGTTGCTATAAAAAAACAACCCAGGCTTTGTATCTTTTACAAGATCAGCATTATATACTAGTTGGTTGCTCCTGATATCAGAAAAATAAAATAATAATAAATAAAAATGCAAAATGTCTTGAAAAAAAACAAACAAAAAAAACAAACCCATCCCACAACTGTTATTGCTTTTTATATTCCTAACTTATTCCTGTCTCTTTTAATTAATTAATTTATTTATTTTATTTCTGTAAGTCCCCCAAATTTATAACTATTCACATTTGCACTAAAAGACATTATGAAATTTCGTCCACACCAAAACAGTTCTTGTTAATTGTGTTGCCATTTTCTTTGACTTCTTTTGTGTGGTTCTTTAGTGAAGATTATTTTAACTTGATAAAAATCTTTCTCTCTCTTAAATGATATTCTGCCTTCAGATCTCATTTTTAAAAAAGTTGACATACAAAACATGTCTTCAATTTGTAAAGGTGGGATCTTGTATTCAATGAAAAACAAGAAAAAAAAAAAAAAAACATTTTGAATAGCCTATATAGTAATTGTTGCATTTTGTTACCTAAAAGTGACAAATATTTTTAAATATTACCTCTTTTACTGAAGAGTGATATACAAATAGTTGAAAAATATAAGAATAAAATTTGAAAAATGCTCATTATTTTTTTAAAATTATTTTGAACATTAATTTTTTTTTTTCTAATCAGGAAAGATTAAATGAAGTAATTTTTTTTCTGTATATCTCAGGCTAAAAAGAAAAAAGACTTCTTTAGCAAAGAGTAATGTGTATAAAAGGTTATAGCTCATGACTTATTTGGATAAAGAAATCTTCTTTTTAATCAATCAAACAAACAAATATATCACTGGATGAGATTCAAGTAATTGTTTACATATCCTCAGCAATTGAAGTTGAATCTATAGCAAAAAAACAAAATAAGAAAAAAAACTCTGCTTTAGGAAGATTAAATTAGTAATAATATTAGGCCACTTGTTTTCATTTGAAAGAACCATTTTAAATGCAAGGAATTGGTTGTTTTATTAAAATAGATATATCACAGAACCAATTGGAAGTTAAAAGGGAATGTTCATTTTTTGTGTTCAGTTTGGTAGAAATTTTCATTTTTACTAGTTAAAAGTAAAATTCCTAAAGATTTTGCAAATGTTTTAAAGTTATAGTGGCTACCAACCCTTAAATTTTATGTACAGCTACCCTGTAATGTAAACCACTCATTTTTTTTTTACTTACACATCCCAACCCTCAGTAAATTTTTTCACTTGAAGAAACTAAACCTACTGCAAATAATTTTGAAAAGTAAATAATTTAAAAATTTTATAAAATTAAAACACAAATCATTCTTGCCAAATTTTAAAGCACTTGAAATTAAAATAACAAATGAAATTTTTTAAACAAATTTTTTATTGTTGAATTTTTCTATGTTTTTTTTTTCCATATTTAATGTACTTGATTAGTTTCATTTTTAAAAAAATTCCTTCTCTTAGAGAAGGATTTTTTTTTTTTTTTTTTTTTTTTTTTAAATTTTATACTTTCCTGTCTGTAACTGGAGCAACCAACATCTTAGTTTGTACTTTGAATTCTGTCTCAGTATTTGTAACCTGTTGCTTGATAGCGTGGGACCAACATTTGTTTTCCAATCCTTCCCACTGACCCTTGACCCTTGACAATAATTCCATACCCTAGTTCATTGTAACCTTACAAAATATTTTAATATTTTCTCCCTCAAAGTCTGCATCATCTTGCCCAAGTTTTCAACATAGCCTCATATACTTTTTTTTCTTTTTTTTGGAGGGGGGTATCTATGTCACTTCAGTGGATGTGACCCAGCTCAACTAGTACAGATGTTGATTCTTAAACTAGCCATACTTGGCCTAGGTTTAAGCTGATGGGCAGGCATCTTGACCTTGGGCAAGTCTTTCACATCCCCATGCCCTCTATGGTCAAATCATTTGTGTATTTGTAAAATCCACAGTATCCTTGTGGTATAAATGCCTACAAAGTCAGTTTCACATTTTTTTTATCAAAGAAAACATTGAGCATTATCTTTTATTCTTCATGCGACAAAAAAAAAAAAAAATGATACAAAATCAAACATAGCTGAATTGACAAGCTGAATTTTTATTTGGCAACTTTTCATAGAAATTCAATATCACTGATACTTATATAATTGAAGATAGAAAATTGAAGTCTACCTTCTCAGTTTTAACTCTGATTTTTGATCAACATAGTTACTAATCATTGCTATAGCTGAATTAATTATAGAACTTTATACAAAAAAAAGAAAGAATTGATTCAGGAGTTGGTTACGTAAAAAAGAAAATTTAATGCAGAAATGCATTTGTTTGTGCTGCTGCTTCAACCAACTTTTAATAATAATGATAACATTACAGAACAAATGAAAAGTTAAATTGCTTTTATAAGCTTTCAGAATGTACTTATGACTTCATTAAAATGATAATATTGAATTGAAAGAAAAATAACTTTTCTATTTTTTTTTTTTTTTACTAAGATACAAAATTCACAATAAACTATCTTAGAACTTCAAACAATTTTTCCAATTTAGACTAAATTTAATCTCACATAAATTATTCTGTTGGTCCCTCTTCCCCTATTACCCTTTCCCACTCCACACCCCCATAACTAGGATGAAAGTGTATCGTTGTCTGAGTAGGGCTTTTATGAATGAATGTGTCTGTGCGAGTTAAAAAGAAAATTTTATTGGGACTTTGTATATATGTCAAATTCTTTGCTTATATCTAAATATATATATAAAAAAAAAAAAAAAAAAAAAAATGTATCAGGGCAAATAAAGCCCACAGGATTAAATAAATAAATAAATAAGTAAGTAAGAATTGAGAAAAAAATTTAAAAAAATTTGAATAATAAAAATTTTAAAAAAATAATTAAAACTGAAAATTTTAAAAAAGTGTAAACAAAAATAAAATGTAAATTAAAAGCAAGGGTGAAATGCACCTAGTGTGATGTCGTGGGCTGCTTTACAGCTCACCCCAAAACATCTGTTCTCAAAATCACTTTGGTTATGTTAAAACTGTCTTCGGAACAATCAATAAATGTACCTATCAAAATCCCGTGATAATGTTTGATCAAATATTTTGTAAAATAATCAAGTTTTTCTTTTTTCCCAATTTTTTTTCATTTTTTTTTTTTTTTTAAAGCAAAGGTGTAAATCTTTTCATGTTGAAATAAAAGATGACTGACCTATAACAGACTTGGCTTGGCTTGTCTTTATTAAAATAAAAGATTCTGTGTTTGAAACAATAATATGAAAATAGATTTAACAGCAAAATACAAAAGCATTCTCTTACACGACAACTTGTCTTAAAATGTTGGTTATTCTCATTCTCCATTACAAATTCCACTCACAAAGATACTTCACTTGAGCTAAAGTTGATTTGAACTTTTATGATTTAACCCCTACCTCATCATAGACGTATGTATAGATTTTTATCAAAAGTGTCTTTTTCAGACACTGACAAATAAACATGTTCAAAAACAAGCTACAGATGTTGATATGTTCTGGAAAGGGATATATTTGATCGAAGTAGCTAAGTGTGTTTGGCTACTCTAACCAAGTAGTACACAGTAGCAGTAATCGACTGGTACTTGTCATAGTCACAGGTAATAGGTGTAGACCAATAGAATAGCCAATGGCATAGTCCAATGGGCGTCGTCATAGACTTAAACTCTGTCGTACCTACATGTCCATCTGTATTTATGACGAACACCAGCAAATCATATTCCAGTGAGGGTGAACACAGGTGTATGCATATTCCATTATATCAGATGTGTTTATACAACAATCTTGATTCTTTTTATACCCTTCTGAGCTTGAAACGAGTCCAACTGTCAACTCATATGTCTGGTGGAGATGTTAGCCACTGCACAGGTACTTCAAGGTACCTCAGTTTCTTAGTTACTATATTAAAAACAAATAAAATAAGTTGGTTTGAAAATGAAACGTTTTTTTCCCAAAATAATTGGTGGGTAAGAAGTTAAAAGAAAAAAAAAAAAAACAGTGACACTTACAAATACATTTTTTCACTTGTAAGTTCTAGTCAAAGAAAAACTTGATTTTATATCAACTTTTGGCTAATTTAGATCTGTAAGATATGCATTACTTCTGTAGTGTATGAAATGTGTGAACATGTGGGTAGTATAAGAGTTATTGGCACAGAAAGGGGAATTAGCAAGCTGAGTTCAAATTCCCATCAAATCTGCAACATTTACTTTTGTATTAATACCCTTGGTAAAAGCCATGATTCTCTACTACAACAATGGGTAAAATCGTAGGGTAGAATGAGCCTTCCAACTTTCGGTAGTAGTCAGTGTAAGAGGACTACTCTGAATTCAAAATTGAGGAGAAAGAAATGGAAAACCACTCCACCCTCTTTCCAATAAGTCTTGATAATTCATCAATAATTAAGAAATTCTGTTGAGAGATATACTGAAGAGAACTGAAATATGAAATATGTATTACACAGTCAATGTATGCAATGTCACTTTCACTTGTTTCTTGTAGTATATTAGTATTCTTCTATCTGCAGAAGAGTATAAATTAAGAATTATATATGTTTTGAACAATAAAAAATATTGAAAAATTAAAATTTTCATGTATATGCCAACATTCACTTACACGCTAATACCCTTGAAAAAGTTATGAATCCTCTTCTTCTCCCCACAGCTATAGGTAAACAGCAGGACAGACTGGGTTATATAGCCTTGGATGGCAACTGGTCTACCGCAGAAAGAAATGGCAACCTACTGCAGGAAAAAAAAATCTGCCTTGTCTGTCATGTATCAAAAGATACATGATTGCTTAAGCGTGTATCACATATAACTGACTGATTGGGTTGTATATTAATACTTTTTTTTGTTTTATTATTTCAATTAGGTTTCCTATATATATATATATATATATATATTCACTTAAATCAATTATGATGTCCAAAAAAGGCATGGCATGTGGAATTAGAACAATCTATCCCAGTGAACTAAATAAAGGGTTTGGCTCGAAATTACAACATATATCACCTGAAGAAGGTCATAGTGTACAAAAGTCGAAATGTCAATATGACAATAAAGAGGAGGACAACATAGTGAGAATTAGAAACCAAACGTTAATTCTTAAATGAGTTATTGATTACATCACTGCTTCATGTAGGCAAACAAACATGACTGACAGTAACCACAGTTGAACGTCAAAATATGGTTGAAGCACTGCAAGATGCCAATTAATTTATTTGGAACTGTATTTATGGAGAATAATTACATTTTTGTTGACAGACCCAACATTACGTGCCTGTTTTGTTTATTTTTCTGCATAATAATTTTAGCATATATTTTTTAATACATACTGAAAATCTATTTGCTATCTTTGTTGGTCCATCTGCAAAAAATAGGTTTTAAATAATATAAAAATTAAAACACTACAATCTTAACATCTTCAAGTCTAGGGTCAATTATTATCTATCCTGCATATCATCATAATCTTCACTTCCTACTCTTACATTCATTTCACACACCTCATTCAGTTACTATCTAGCTTGAGTGGATCTTGAGCCTTGTATACTGAGAAGATTAATAAAAAAAACATTAATAAAATAAAAAGCCCACTACAATTCTTAATTTCTAAAAACTATAAAAGATAACATTTCTTGCGAGAAAAAATATTCCTCTTCTTTTTCTTTCTGTGACTTTACACAATGCTATGTCTAATATTCTAAGATCTTCAGAAAAGTATAAATACAAAATTATATATGTAACACACACTCACATTATATAGATATATATATATACACATACACACACACTTTACAATTGAAATTAAGATACCTTTAGTAAATGACCATGTTCACCTACGAATTTTAATTTTAAAATTCACAAGATTTTTCAAACTGTTTATGGTTTGTAGTGTACACTACAAACTGATACAAACAACAATGATAACTGCAGACATCAGTGAATGTCCTAGATTTTTTTCAATGATGTTTTAAAATTAAAATTCGTAGGTGAACATGGTCATTTACTAAAGGTATCTTAATTCCATTTGTAAAGTAAATTTGCTCTGTTTAATGAAAATAAACATTTTGTGAGTCAGTTTTAACATATTTCAAATTCTATGTTGTGTTAATAGGACTCGCCCGGATTATACCAACAGATTACTACCTATATAATTCCACAGATAGTTAACGCCTAACAAAAACATTGGCCAGTAAATTACTGGTGTTTAACACATTTAAAGGCAAACAGATTTTGTAAAGAAAGTGCTCAATATAAAAAAAAATAAACCAATAACAGTTAATAAATAAAGTAAAAGGAGGGAAAAATGTATTTGGTTAAATACTAATCAATACTAAATGTTTTTCATCAGAACTAGTGAGACTGTCAGTCTACAGAGTATACAGTATGGATCAAAAACTTTAGTCTTTTTTTGTTAATAAGAGGAATAAGCAGAGAAGCATCCTTGACCTGTTTGCATTTTACTCCACCAGACTACTTTATTTATTATTTAATAATTATGCTAAGTGATGATTATATTTATAAATAATTACAATATTATTCCTACAAATAAGAAATGACTTCACATCAAGCTGAGGACACTGAAAGTGGCATTTAAACAAGTTTTAGTTGATTTTCCTTGTGAAAACTTTTACAAGGTTGGCAAATAATTCTTTCTATCTGTTTTTGAGAATAGAAGTAAATTAGGTATGAATCCATAGATTAAATCATAAAAAAAATTAAAAAATGAACACTTATAGAATAACTGGCTATGGTTAAATTTAATTAATAGAAATGTTCAATAAACAGAATTGATAAAGTTTGCAATAAACAATAACAAGAAGAAAAAAATGGAGTAAAAAAAATAGCTAAGCAAATAATACATGCAAAGCAAAAGTTGTCAAAGCAACAGCAATATAGCAAAAAAGTTCTTCAACTAAGAATGGTGTTAACACACAAAAGGGATACAGAAAAGTAATCGCAACTTTCAAGACAAAAAAGAACAGAACTATAATGGATGAAACCAAGAAGTGTCCTATCTTATTGTCTAGGAAGAAATCCCAGCATGGATCTGTATGTTTTATTTGTAAATTTCGTGAGGAGGATTCATTTCAACAAGGATTGCAACCAACAACAATGATAACTGTACATATCAATGAATGTCCTGGATTTTTTTTTCAATGATCTTCACGTTGTGCTAGGCCACTTGAGGTAGATGGTTACAAAATAATAGACACAAATTATGCAGATATGTGAAAAGGTAACCAGTTAACCGAAAACAGGTTAAGAGAAGCATCTTGAGAGTCACTTCCACAAGGCAACAGATTATGGGAAGAAGCTGCTCAAGTGGAACTTAGGTCTCACCAAAGGAAATATGAAAGGAATGAGGTTCTTCACTATACAATGTACATTGAATGGCAGGCTTTAGCCATAAAAGTAAGGAGCTATAGTGGAACTAAGGAGTGTAGTTCATCTGAATACTTTCCATGAAAATAGTGATAAAGCAGCAAAAGGCTTGTGACATTTCATCTGTGAGAAAAAGAGGTTATAGTGTGGAAAATAATTTGTTACCCACAAGGACCTGGAAACATTTTTTGACTCTGTCAAAAGTAGAAAACAAAGACTGGGTAACTTCTACCCATATATAGCAGTGGTACTCCATTTTTGCCCTGATCTAGCTCTTGTAAAGTTAGAGGATCGCACAAAGAGTCAGGTGCTTGCTGGAGTGGTACAGGGAACCAACCATTTTACCAGTATCTTTAGTAATGGATTGTATGTACAAGTTTCACTTGAGATCTGGGATGAGTTTAAGACCCAATAGGTATGGAGCCTCCCTGAGGGAACATACATTCATCCTAATTAGTGAAAGTTCTGGATATAATCAGCAATGGTAGAATGTCCCCAGTTTTGTTTTCAAAGCATTGAATGTAACCAGTTTTTCCCCCACTGAGTTGTTAAAGTTCGAGGAGAGATCAGCTGTCAAACTCTGGTCATCTCAAGTTTTGGAGGTGTACTCATATACTGTTGTGTCATCAGTATAGCTATTCACAAAGAATCAGAGTATGCTAATAGGCAGATCATTTAAAAAGAAGGTTGGACCAAGAAGCAAACCTTTGTCTGTGTTGATTGCTTAGGCCTTTGAAGGGAAATATTACCCATGTTTTGATTACATTGAATCTTAAATTATTGTTCTTTTAGTAAACCATTCATAAATGTGCATGTGGTTCAATGGATAGCAGCTTCAAATGAGAAATTGGAGAGCTGGGTTCAAATCACAGTTGGGTTCATTACTCTCACTTATGTTCAAATACTCTTGAGAAAGAATAGTAGAACTTGAACCTGAAAAAAAAAAATCATTGCTATTCTCAAAAAATTGACAATATAATATTCAGTTGCTAAAAAAGAATTACATATTCTTACAATTCAAAATGTTTAAATAACCAATCAAAGGTTGATAAGGCTTAAAAAAACAAATCAATCAATAGGGAACCATTCAAAGTGATTAACCAGTCATTTCATTACACAGGCTCTTCAAACTACTCACACTTTGCTTCTATATCCAGTTCATTTGTCCAAAACACACTGTTCATTCATTACATGAACTTGTTTTTCTCTCAATTCCACTACACTTCATTTGCGGCATATCAGTCTCTAGGTTATTTAATCCTGAATTCTATCTTTTTGATTAACAATACTTAGGTAGACATAACTTGTCTGAGAATCAAAGGTGAAGACATAGATCCTGTTTGCATTAGCATAAAAAGAGTAAATGTGTCTAGTTAACGGCAGAATCAAACAGGAAGACAAAGGTCCAGTTTTTATGAAAAGCAAAAAGACAAACAACAAAAGTAATAATAAAAGGCAGACATAGGTATGGCAAACAGGTAAACCCTATTTTTGGTAGGGAGGTATTCTCCTCTGGAGATGCAGTTGGTATATTCTTGATCCCAAATGATAACACATTGTAATATTCTAAGTCAAGCCTAACAATTTATTTGATCCTTGATAGTATTTTGTGAACATATCCGTCACATATAATTTCTTTTTAGGGATTTTCAGAATTTGTAGTCATCAGTTCTACCTGTTTCTCCACAGAGTTGGTATATATTTTTGCACAACCTGAAAAAAAACTGAACTCATGAGTTGCATATGAGCTGTATGAATGCTTTTATTTATAAAAAACAGGACAGGTTAAAATATTAGTAGGTCATAGGACTTCCATTAAAAACAGAAGATATATCACTATACAATGCTCATAAAAATACCTGATTTCATAACACTGACTGTATTATTGGATCAAACTAAAGGCATCAACTTTGATCATTTTCAATGGCTTACAAGAGCAGAATACAAGTTAAAATCATATTGTTTGTCAGAGAGCAGATCATAGGAGGTGAGATGCTTAACTACTTTAGCATTGATTAAAGCTATAAAAACTTTGCTGAAGAGTGGTAAGAGACTGATAGGATGGTAGTGAGATGGGTCAGAAGGGTCTCCAGAGTCCTTAAAGACCAGGACAACAGGGGAGGACTTCCAACAGGCCGGAAAGCAAGAATCAACAAAGCAATAGTTGCATAGTTTGGAGATAATTGGAGCCAGCAAAGGGGCACATTTCTTTAGGACTGGTATCCTGTCACGACCAGTTACTTAGTGAAAGACTAATTTAGAGATGATGTCTAATACCATCAACAGGGTTATGCACATCTCACTCTGTATAGCCTCAGTTTGAGCAGGAAAATCAGGTATAGGTAACCTGATGAGTTGTGTGTTGAGTTGGATGGGAATTTCCAAGCAAAGCATTCAGGCTTATCAGCTGAGGATTGAATATCTTTGATTAAATATCTTGCAGAGCTGCCAATAATCTTTAGAACCAAACTTGCTAGATGCAATACATTGTTTCATTCTATCAGGAAACAGTAACTTTGCTTGCTTCATTGAGGACATGCTTACACTCATTATGAACAGAGACAAAGAGACATCTGTTGCAACCAGACATGTTGCTTCAGTACAGACCGAAGAAGTTATTCTTATGGGCTATAGCAGCAGAACAAGCAGGTGAGAACGAATAAGATGAGCATAATTTAACTTGGTATTTTCTTGCTAGGATGAAAGCCACAATGCCAGCTTTTATCTAGGAGGAGACCTCAGATGCACATTTTTGCATGGGATGATTAAAAACCACATTCCAAGGGACATCACAAAGGAAATCATTTAATGAGTCCCAGTCTGCACACTGATAACAGAAAGATATTCTGTTAGTAGGAGGTTCATATCTAGATAGGGAGTAGGAGGAGGTGTTAACAGACACCACTGTGTGATCAGAGTTGCCAAGAGAGCAGAACTGTGTAGTACAAGAAGAATCAGGGATGGAGGTAAAACAGAGAAAGGAAGCATTACTATCTGGGTTACTTGGGAAATGTGTAGGAAAATCAACCACTTATGTGAGGGATTGAGTGATTGAAAAGTTATGGGTCTGGATGCCAGTGAGGTCAGTTACAGTTACTTGGTATAGTGGGCATTAAAGTCATCAAACAGGAATATGTTTGCAAATGGATGTAGAGAGATGGCTTTGTCTATATTATCAGAAATTCTATTGAGTACACAACAGTCTTGAGACAAAGGGGAACAGCATAGAAAGAAGAGATAGCTTACTGAATTGAAAAGAGATAGACAGAGACACATATACAAATGATCTGGAGATTCAAAAGAGAGTTCCGTAGCCAGCAGAAGATGATCACAGACATGAACTCCCAAGCCATGCATGTGGATTTTAGAGTCCTTTCTAAAGAGAGGAAAGTAGCCAGGAATCTAGAAATCAGAAGAAGGGATTGACGAGTTAAGATTAGTCTTGGAGAGAGCTAGTATATCAGGAGACTTATCAAAGAGGAACAATTCCACACAGAAGTTGGTATGAATACTACAGATGTTACAGAAGGAAATGTTAAAAGTGATTTTTTTTGAGTTAGTTTAGGTTTTGGTTGCTTATGGTCATGTTGATTTATGTTGGTAAGGAAAAGGTCTAAACTAAAGTAGTTGGTCATCAAATGTGGCAGGAGCAGAAAGGAACTGGAGCAGACTGCAACATAATGTGGCCTTGGAGTTGTCCATCGGATGTGCATGCAGGTATTCCCATCCATGCATGACATGGCACTGCAAGAACCCTGATATTATGCAAATGTTGATCAGAGCAGCCTTTCAAGATGCTATGCAAAAGTTCAGGCCCCTAACTACTAGTGAGAAACAGCAACCAGAAAACTGCCAACCTGGTATGAAGAGATGTTGCCACAAACTGAACACATAACAAGAAATTCATGACAGCACTACTACTAAGGCCAGAAAAAAGAAACCTCTTCCTAAACAGTAAACAAGGGATGAGCCTCTACTCCTGTTCAAAAGAAGTGGGAGGAGTATTAACTGGGTGATAGGAAAGTCTATCTGCTCGTATTAAAAAAAAAAAAAGAAAGAAACACAAAAGACAAAAAGAAATGAACAAAAACAAAGACAACAACAACAATGGGCTTGGAAACAACTAGAGAGCCAAGTTGGGCAGGGAATCATGGTCCGGGTAATGTATGTATAGATCACTCTTAGGCTAGAGGTCTAAAAGACACATTGGGAGGAGAGAGTAAAAGGAGATACTTGATCATTCACTACACCCGTCCATATGGATTGTTACAGATGAATAGAGAGGCATGAAATTTGGAGCAGTTATGGATAGGGTATTTGGAATGTAAATATAATATTTTAACTTAAAGTCTAAAATTCACTTCTTGTAGAAGAGATCACTCCAACGTCTGTGAGCCATGAGTAAAAAATAACATCCAGAGCTTGTATGAACCCAAAATATCACCAAAGACATAATATTCAAAAAGGGAAAAGAGGGTAAAATAAATTCAATTACAAAAAAAATGGAAGGACTCATAAAAACTAATACATACAATGCCAGCACACATGTGCATTAGTTCTTTATCAGAAAACAATTTTTTCACATACTTATCTCCATTCATAATTTATTGTGTTCACATCCAGCATAAGGTCTCTGAGTCTTTCAATGGAGTATAAACTTCTTTTTAGCTCGCAGGAGATATCTATAGGATATAGTGATAGAAAGCAATAAGAAAAGACTTAACAAAGACAAAATGTATGGTTGCCAGCAAAAGGAACAGCCCAACAGGCAAATTACAATTTGGAGATACCAAAATCAAACAAGTACAACAATTTAAACATCTGGAAAGCAATTTAACTTGACAGAAAGTGCAACATTGAAATCTGAAATAGCAAAAGATTCCAAAAGCTGAGCAAAGTATTAAGAATTAAAAAAAAAAAACTTTATTAGAAACAAAGAAAAGAGTACTGAACTATTACATAATATCATTCCTCCTATATGGCTGTGAATGCTGGACAATCTTCTCATAGATAAAGAAGAGACATGAAGTGACAGAAATGTGGCCCTACAGAAGGATGCTGAGAATACTATAGACTGAACATGTGAGCAATGATGAAACTTTAGAGAAAATGGAAACTAAAAGGACACATATTTAACATCAGAAAGAGAGAATTGATATTTTGAGGGCACATGAGGAAAGAGGGCTTGGAAATTTTAACACTCACATGACATATTGAAGACAAGAGGGACAGAGGAAACCAGAACATAACCTACCTAATGAGTTTGTGTAAATGCTTGGTAGAACAGGAATTAGGAAAGAGAGCAAAAAGGCAAAATTTACTAAGAACTGAAAAGGACAAGAAATTGTGGAGAGCCATGACTGCCAATGTCCTGAAGGGACATGGCACACAGAAGAAGAATGAAATCATGGAAAACACTTTAAGATTGATACAAATAACAAAACTGATAAAATACAAGTGGAAATGAATAGAAATTTGCTTGAAGCCAAGAAGAGCAACGAGCTTAAAAATCTCTTTAAGATAAACTGACCTTTTCCAAAATCAATGTAAGAATGGTTAACCAGCTAGAAATCAACATCTTTATTCTGTGATTTATCCAGCTAAAGAAAAATGCATACAGAGAACAACACAATTCAATGACTTGTAAGTAAGAAAAAAATAATTGGACAAAACTAAAATATTAATCTTTTTGATTAAGGTCAACTTATCAAAAAATAGTATAAGAAAATTAAAAAAAAAAAATCTTTGAAAATACTATTGTCAATTTTCAACTATATTTTTTTAAAGAAAAATATAATAAACTACAAGTTCTTTAATTAACAAATATCAGTTTTTCTTGAGCTCTTATAAATTCCGTTTTGAATTTTTGATTTTTGGTAGCCTTTAGTGCCTTGAGTCAGTCA
>OZ010572.1:33344904-33352404 GCA_963932145.1 Acanthosepion lycidas
ATGATTGCTTACGTGTGCATCACGCATGACACATAACTGACTGACTGAATGAAGTGGTATGTACATCTACCAAGGAGATAACTATACCACCCTGTGTGTTTTCAATAAAGCAATATAGAATGAAAGCAAAATACAACACAGGCTGAAATTTTATGAAATAATATTAAGTTTGAATGTGGAACAGCTACACCTTTCAGTAACAGCAGAGTCTCAAAGATAAAGAAGGATTAGATTAAGTTAAATATTTAGCCAATGACACCATAGCCCTTAAGCTCAATAAGAACATTACTTTTTGTTCAATGAAGTCCTTTTAGAGTGCTACATTGAATTTTTTACACTTTGTCATTCAGTTAGATAATATTGTTCTGATATATAGAAATTAATTTATATTCTCACTCAAAATAAAAGTCAATTTTCAAGCACAATACAATCTAAATTTCTCAAACAAGAAAAGTCCTACTTGAATGACTGGCTGTAGAGGAGCACTTTTCATTTGGGCCAATGATCCTATGTATTAGGCAAAGGAAAGAAGAGAGGGTTTCTTTTTGAAAATATAGGTTTTATAAGGCACCAGTTAGTTGCTGCTGCTGGTGATGGTAGACTGCTGACTGCTGCTACTATGTATCTATCCTACAGCCAATCATCTGTGTAGTGGCTTAAAAATTACTACATTATCTGATATTTATTAATCTTATATCATTTATTTGAGCAGATCAACTTTGATGTTTTTTCTTAAATGTAACTATCAACAAAAATACATAAAGAAGTGACAGGTTAATCTGTTATTATGTATTGTCTTAGAAATTATCTTTTTATAATAAGCATTAATAGAATAGTGTGCATGACATTAATCCAAGTAATCAAATATTTACAATATTAGAATTCATTTTAAGTCAGATTAATATTAGAAGATCAATCTGTAAAAGTACATATATAGAACAAAAAGGGGGGTATTAAGGGAAAAAGTCATGTGTTTTGTTTATATTTGACACTATAAAAAAATGAACAAACACATACAAGAATGTTTTTTGACATGAGCTCAAACACCGTTTCTTTTAAAAAGTTTTTTACAAGATGTAAGATGTTTCAGCCTCTAATAGAACATCATTGGACTAAAGTAATGTTTTTATTGATGGAATTATATATATATACTAGCAGTATGGCCCGGCGTTGCTTGTTCTTGATTCAAAAATCGTATGACTCATACAGCAATCGCTATCACTTGACTTAAAATATTTTTGCCCTTCCTTGCCTTTAAAGGAGTGCCCTTTGCCGTGATGATGTTGCTAAATGCCTGACTTCTTGCCTATCTCACACTGCAAATTTTTTCTAAGCTCTATACTAAACATTAAATCTGTTACAAAAATAGAACTAAACAAAATGAACACAAAACGATCAGCTTTAAAAAAAAGGACTCGTAACTGGAAAAACCGAATGAAAAAAGAATGTTAAAAACAAATACTTTTTCACACCCAACCCAGTTTTGCGGAATCAGAATGAAAGTTGAGTTTAAGCAAGCAAATGAGGCAATTGGAGTAAAGTGCCATGCAGATTTAAATTTTTCCCACTTGTGATGAATGCAGCTATTGATTTTTTTTGCATGCTAGCATGCTAGTTAACATTTATGTCAGTCAGATGTTGGCTCTCACGCTGGCCAATAGAATCTTTCTGACTATTCGTGGCAGCCAGCTATAGGCTCTCACTCTGGCCAGTAGAAAATGGCTGCAAACTACATGAAAATTGCCGTAGAGGCATGAAAAAATCAATTATTTCCACTATCGATGGGAGTTGGGAAATGCAAAGTCAGTTTTGGCCTTTCTGCTAACTTGGAGCATGTGCATGTAAATTTTGGTGCAAATCTGTCGAAGATTGCAGCCATGCATTCATTACACACACACACACACACACATCCTGCCTTTTATAGATAGATCTGTAGGAGAAGGGGAAAATAAAAGTGTAAACAATGGTTATAATTATGCCTATTGGAAAAGCTTAAAATATGGGAATTTTACAATTTTGGGTGTTCAATGTATCCAGATGCACAGCACAATCGGTCTCCTTCAGTTTCCCCAAAACTTTCATTTTTCTTTTTATTGCTGTGGCTTTTAAATATCCCACAGTTATATCTCTCACTGCCCTCAGATATATAATTCCATTAATAAGAACATTGATTTTTGTTCAATAATGTCCTTTTAGAGAGTTAGACAGAATTTTTTCCTATTTGTCATTCAATTAACTTTTACAAATGTGATTCTGAAATTAGGAATTTGCAGTGATAATATTAGTATATATGATAAAATCCTGTGTTTTACCAAAACAAATTAGAACCTAAAATCTACTTTAAACATAAAATTAAACAACTTAAAATAGTAGTATAAATTACAAATTTACAAGGTAGATAGAACTAAAAGAAAGCAATGCATATTCTAAATTAGAGTTGGCAAGACGAATTAGTTAATACTTTAGAAGACTTTAAAAAACAAAAAGTTTAAACCATATTCTCTTATGTCACTTTAAATTGACAACTTTGGTTTTTTTCATATAATATGAATATTTTGCTTAAAGCGTCTATTTTTTTTTTTTATTTCAGATGAAAACTTGAAAATTTTCCAACATATTTCCTTGAAATTTTCACTTTCTAAAATTATAGTTTTTATATAAATATTGCAAAAATAGAAGGTACCAATTTAAACTGACAACAGCTGGATATGAGTTATTTGGTATAATGGATGGATTCATTTCTTCAGTAGCTGGAGTGAAATACTGCTTAAATTTTAGTGTCACCATAAAAATAATTAAAATATTAATGATGGCATTATCTTTACTTCATCTTCAACACAAAATGTAGTTTTGTAGATAATGATTAACAGTGCAATTATTTTTTTGAAGGTCAAAGTTGACTGGAAAGCATGGAGCCAAAGAGTGGTCCTCAAACAAGAAACTGTTAGCATAGTACTATGGTTATGTTTAGCTAATTCAACTGAAAATTGATGAGACGTTGTTGTCAATCTCTTACTGTGCTTTAATACATTAAGTACCATAGCAAAGAGCTCATCCAAACAATTACCACAAAATTATTTTAAAGAAAAGGCACAGCAAAGCAACTTTATGGCAAAGTGGGAAAATGACTGAAGCTGAGATGCCAGGTCAGGACCAATAATATTGCTGATTCTTCTTTGGATTTTATCAAGGATCTCCAGATAAATAGCAGAGGTGGCAGCATATATAAAATTATAATGTATTAAATATTTGCCACATATTTATACACTTTACAATGTTTATTTCTCGTTGGATTAGGATCTCATCATGATTATAAATAACAACCACAAACATGCATATTTCAGAATTGATATATGTAGATCCCAGACTCACATCATAAATGTGTATTAGATAAATAGATGTTTAGTATTCTCCAGAAGCCACACTAAGCCAAGTGTGTATTAAAATGTATTAGACAATAATCAATCACAAGGACTAATAATAGCATACAAAATTAAATGGACTTATTATCATTCATAAGCAACTCAAATCTCCAGAGATTACTTCCAAGCTGATGCCTTTGGTCTTCAATCAACAATCTCTAAATCTTTGAAACACTTTGCACATGCAATGAAATAAATTCTGAAATGTCTGAATGCAGAAAGCTCATTTGTCTCTCTCTCTCTCTGACAGCCAGCAAAGTCATAACACCAAAGCATCTTCAAGACATTTCTATGTTGCATCTGAGCCAAAACCCCAATATTATTCAATCTATCAAGTCATCTGTAGTCGGGTGATGGTAATGGTGAAGTTAGATGGAAACATTTGGCATTCATTGACCAAACAGTGTTACTGTCAGTTGAAATCTATCAAATCTTTCACTTAAAACAGTTTTTCAGAAAAATACATTTCTCAAGTCCAGTAACTGTTATTGTTCTTTCCAGTAATGATGGGGTGGGGGGGCATCCTTCCTAGACTTTTGTTTAAGGTAGCATAAAAAGTCAACATCTTGATTATGTCATTATTTTCTCTTCGACTTATATACCATGTTAAAAGTTATATGGTTTTTTTCATTTGGCAAAGTTCTTTATTTGTGATTATCTATTGCCAGTCCATGAGATTTAATGAAGGATGGTCCTTGCTAAGACCTACAGGATTCATTCATTCAAATCCATTTTTAATCACTGATCTGAGAAAACAGTTGTATACAGCAAAGAGTTTAAACATTTCTGAACAAGTTGGATGTCATGCTTGATATAGCCATAAGTTCTAAGCTGACAGTCTCTTTTCTTGCACTGTCACTTGTAGATCTCTCTTCTGACGTTTTGCTTTCCAGTCAAGTTTGATCTTCAAAAATTTAAATGCAATATCAATCGTTATCTGCTATCTTCTTAATTCCTGTTATTTTATTGTTCTCTCTCCTTAATAATGCTTATCTTTTTCTTATATTCTTTCACACTCAGTAACTCCCTGCATCTTAGTGGCTTTGTTGCTTTGCTTGGGTTGAAATGATTAAAAAAAAAATGTCTTGACATTAATCAAAGGACTCAAAGTTTGTAGTTTTGAACAAAAACTACCCCTAGCACTGCCTATTCTGTGTTCAATTTCCTTATCTCACTGTTATAACTGGGGGAAGGGATCCATACACTGAGGTACTTGAAGTGTTTACTATTTATTAATTCCACATTATATTTCAACTAATATTGGAAAAGTGTACTTTTTAAGCTTTTCAATGACCCCCACATTTGATGGATTTTGAAGAAGTTTAAAATTATTTTTGCTGAAGTGGCCGAGTGGTTAGAACATTCGTATTCTGACCATGAGACCTGGGATTTGAATCTCACCATGGTCAATTTGTCAGGAAGGAAACTTCCAGATGTTATCGAACTGGAGGGGTCAATCCCAGTGTGTGAGACCTTTGGAAAGTGCCTGAAAACCATACCACTGGTTGACCCATGCCTTGTGAGTGAAATTGGGTAGGCGAAACCCTTGGGTGCCGTTGATAGCTGTGCTAGCACAAAGTCACAAGATATCATGGCTGAGGTCTTGAGCATGTTGGCCTTGTTCAAATTGTTGATCATGCTAGATAACACGCTCTCTCCCAGAAACTGTAACTAAGGTCTGCACAGCATAGTTGCAGTATAAACTACAGGTGGGCTCTGTGGATGTTGAATAAACACAAATGTGCCTGAGCAAGCGTCCACAATAGGGATTGGCTAGCCGCCCTAGTAGACAGGTATCCTCAAATACAAGTGGCCATAATTATACATATATGTAATAGTAGTGTGTGTGTGTGTATATATATATATAATAGTAGTGTGTGTGCATATATATATATATATATATGGAATGGTAGAGTTTGTGTGTTCATATATATATCATATGGAATAGAATGTGTATATACATATATATATATATGGAATAGTAGAGTCTGTGCATATATATATATATATATATATATGGAATAGTAGAGTCTGTGCATGTATGTATATATATATATATATATATATATATATATATATATGAAATAGTAGTGTGTATGTGTGTGGTGTGTGTATATATATATATAGAGAGAGAGAGAGAAAATTGTATAAAAGAAGGGGTCATCCCTTGGCAATTTTAATTTTTGTGCCTAATTAGTGGCACTCAGTATTAAGAATGTTTCATTTCAAACTAGGTTTACAGGGTTTCCTGTTTGAGGTCATCATCTTTTTTTTTTTGTTTCTACAACAATTTTGCGATACATATCCTCAGTGATTTGCTGTCAATTCTTACAGCTGATTGTGTGAACTTTGGAATTTTGTAAGATATTCTTGGATACTTTTGTCTTGTTTTCAGTTTTTGTATTTTGGGGGTTGGAGAAAATGTAGGTAGTAGTTTCCTTTTAGAATGATTCAGGAAAATCTTTGCCCTAGTTAAGATTATGGACAATTATTTTTTTATATGTCAAGTTTCATGAAGACTACTCATGTTATTTTGATTTGGAGATTTTTTTTTTATGTATAATGTTGCATGTATGTAATTTAAAATGTCATTGTTATCTATATTTTAAGGTCACTGAAAACAAATAGAAAAAATATATAATGAATTTTAAAGCACACAGAAAAAAAGCCATATTTTGAAAGTCAGATTTCTGATTATTACTGTTTTACAAAAACTAGGGATGTGTGGGAAGTGTTACATTTATTGATACAGAAAATGGAATAGACAAGTCAAGTTCAAATTCCACCTGAATATGTAGCATTCATTTTTGTTCTGAATCCTCTTTTACCCTAGTTATAGGTTAGATAAAAGAGTAGACTGGATTCTCTAGCCTTGGGTGGCAACCAATCTACAAGAAAATCTACTACAAATTCAAAAATGGGGAAGAAGCAATGGAAAACCACTACAAGAAGTCATAGCAATTCAAGGATAATAAAGAAATTTGTGAAGAGCTATGATTGTCTACATCCTAAAGGGACATGGCCAAAACAAAAATAAAAGTTAAGAATAAAACAGAGAAAAACTTTTTTATTTTTGTAAAATAGTTTCTTTTTTTGTACAACTCTCTTCTGGCTTCTTCTTTTCATGTCAACTATATTCTTTAAACATTTAAATACAATGCCAGCAGTTACTTTTTGTCTCATCGAAAGCTAATCTTTTATTGTCCTCTCTCTTCTCAATAATGTTTTCTCAGTTTCTTTTACTCTCAGTAACTTCTTGCATTTTAGTGGCTTTATTGCCTTGCTTCTGCTAAAATGATAAAACACATCATCCTGCTATAAATCATCAGACTCAGTTCGCAGTATTTCTTTTGTTATATTTGTTTTCAATGATCTTAATTAATTTTTTAGTAAGAGATATGAACAGTAAAGCCTGAGATAAAATATCAACAATCATTTAGAATAAGAGATATTAACTTTGACAAGAATATATGGAAAATCATAAACAACAACTTCAAATTGGCTTTTTATTGCCTACTGTCACTTTTGGGTACAATTCTTTGTAAAGAATTCCACAAGTTCTTGTTAAAACAAAACATTTGCTTCATAATTTATAAAACTTTGCTTAGTATGGCACAAGTGCTCACAGTGAAAAACGTTGCTTAGTATGGCACAAGTGCTCACAGTGAAAATCAAATTCATGACAATAGTAATGGATTCTGAGATTAGAATGCTCTATAGAATGTCTGTATTCTATAAAAGTGCATTCATTATGATTTTTTTTTTACTAATGTGCACATAATACAAGGTAAGATATTTTTACATTAAATACTTTCAATTTAAATGAGAAACATTACCTACAAATAAGAGGATGTGCCTTGGGCACCATTGCAGCTCCATCATATGCAACAATCTTCATGGGAAAATTTGAGGAGACCCATATTTATCCTTTCATCAGTAACAACTGTATATTCTATACGAGATATATCGATATCTTCTTTATACACTTGGGCAGTGAGGAGAAACTCACTGAATTCCTTATGACTGGTACACGACTCCATTAAGTTCAGCCATGAAAAATCAACAAGAAATTGGTCGC
>OZ010572.1:33357404-33534904 GCA_963932145.1 Acanthosepion lycidas
AGAATTCTGTTCTTTGTGCTATCTGTAGAAAAATAGAAATCAAAATCAAGACTGGGTTGACTTTAGTAGGTTTTATAAATATGGTAATTGTTTGTGTTTCTTTACCAATCACAATGTTTCTTGCCCTGATAAATGAATGCTACTTTTGACCACAGGATTGCTTGGCTCTTTGTGGGTGAAGAGGTAGTTGTGAGTTTTGATCTGACCTTTTTGATTTATGCCCATGGCATTTTCTGACATTGAACTTGCAAAACTGATTTTTGACCATTGTAATTATGACCTCAGATTTAGGATTGTTTTCTGGATCTGAACCTTTCTACTGCTATTTACCTCTTTAAGCAAACTCATGATAATATCCAGAAAAAAGAATGTACCAGTATAAAATGATGACAGAAGGTTATTGGTGAAGAAATTTAAAACTGAAAATTATTTTGAAGAACATTTTACATTAGCTTTCTATTTGACCTTGTAACTGATTGAATTCTTTTGAAACTGATTTTATGACTGTCTTTTGTTTCTTTTATGATTACTGAAGCATTTCAACACAACCAAATGTTTTGATATTTCCATTTTAAAACATTTCAAAACTGAATCTGCATTTGTGTCAAACAAATGCAGATCTGATCCTTTTTATTTTAATTCATATCAAAGTTAAAAGCAAAACAAGAATTAGCCATTTTTATAACAAAAAAATATCCCCAAATGCAAACTCCCTGACTCTACTTGCATCACCTGAAGGTGCATATCTTTTTGTAAATTCTTCTCTAAACGAATGTGGCATTCATGCTGATATATCGTTTATTTTGAAGAAAAAGAGAAATAAACAAGAAAAGACCATATCTCATTATTCTGATTTCATCATGAATTTTATTTAAAAATGTTGTTAATTTATCTTAGAAATGACAGCATCCTTCATTTTTTTGTTGCAGTATTGACAGACAATACTTCCTCAGGTGCCATGTATGATGCAATTTTTGCATGATCATGTCTTTTTTTGATTCATGATTGACTTGGCAGAAGAATTCCCATAGTAAGCTGCCATTACTTACTAAATTACTGGTTGCCAAACAAGGCTATAGAATCTAGTCTGTCCTGTT
Organism: Acanthosepion lycidas; assembly: GCA_963932145.1. Taxonomy (NCBI): domain Eukaryota; kingdom Metazoa; phylum Mollusca; class Cephalopoda; order Sepiida; family Sepiidae; genus Acanthosepion; species Acanthosepion lycidas. Next base: position 33,358,502 of record OZ010572.1, read on the forward strand.
ATTTAACTCATAGCCTGGAGTAGAATAGATATATATTTCTCCCAAGGCTATTTGCACATAAGTGAATGTAACAAACCTGAATGGAATTTGAACTCGGATCTCCAATTTCTTATTCTGAGCCATTATCCATGTCACCATCTGCACATCCAAGCTTACAGTAACTGATGTTATCAAGCAGTCATTCATCTAGGTAGTGGCCAGGCTCAAGATTGCTTAACTTTGGTGATCAGAGAACAACTGGCATATCAATATCATATGGCCATAAACAATATGGACAATAACAAAACTAAAAGTGTCAATATAAAATTTTATGAAAAATGAACATTTTATAAACAAATTAGCAGAACAAAACCAACAGTCAAACTCTTCACTAGGCACATTCACCTGAAGATGGTCTGAGAATGCATTGGCCAAATGAGGTTTAAAAAACAACTGATAAAGAAAGTCGTAAGAAATGATTAAGTATCAGTAAGTGCTTCATCCCTGGTCACACACACATGAAAAGTGGATATTTGTTGCAGTAAGTTTTTAAATCGTAAGGAACGGAAAACAAGTCAGTTATTATTATTATCTTAAAAAATTCTTTTGACCTGCATTTGTTTTAAAATTTCATAACATGGACAATGAAAAGATGTGTTTTTTTTTTTGGTTTTCAATTAATTAAACAAAAGAAAGCTGTTAACAAAAAAAAACTTAAATAGATAAAACTCTTTGCATGGACTGTGCTTGTTAGAATTGTTATTTGGATTTTCTTTAGAAATGGTATACTAGGAATTTTGTTGATTTGTTGTTGAGTTTCTTCTTTTATCAGACCCAAAGCTCCAACCATAACAGGAAAAGTTTTAGTTTTTAAGTGCCACACTTTTTCTATTTCCATCTTTGCTTAGTTTTTCAAAAACCTTCACAAAGATGTTTTTGTCACTTGGTACACTCATGTCAGTCAGTGTTCAAAAGTTTTCTTTTTTGTCTTTGAAAATGTCTGGGTGATTTATTGTTGTGTTTGAATGGAGAACTGCAAATTGGAGAATGTCTATTAAATCATAAGGTATACAAACATCAATTCATGTATCTAAGTGTTTGTAAATTCCTTATGATGCTCATATGAAATATGAGGAGTACGTCTGCATTGTCCTGTATTATGTGATCTGCATTATTCTTAATCAGTATCTTGATCTGGTCATCATCCATGCCTGTAGGCAAGCTGGAATGTTCTTCTAGATCAAAATTTCCATTTCTGAATCTTGTAAAGCACTTAAGAACAGTACTTTCAGCTATGGCACTATCTCCATAAATGGCACATATTTTTTTGTTGTTTGCAAAGAGTGTTTCTTTTCCAGAAATAAGAGAACACCAAATGATGAAAATGCATCTCATTTTCCTCCATTTTCACTTTTAAGATAACATTTAAAATTCACAATCCATAAACAAATTGCATAACAAGATGTGTTGAAACATCATCTTTCAGAATATGTATCTATGTCATAAATTGAAATCACGTGTGAAACAAAATCATATGTTCAAATACAACCGATTAAAAATCTCTAGAAGCTTTTGTTCTGACCCAATATAATGTTTAATATCTATGTGATTGATATTCAACAGTGAATTAAGTGCATTGACAAGGAAAGAGATGATTATGTCAAAAATAAATATTTGTTGTGTAAAATAAATGCTTTTCATCATTAGGTTACAGACTTATTGATGTACATATGTAGATACACTTTACAAAATCACACAGAAATGTAAGATTTTTATTTCATGTCTCAAAGAAAAAAAATCCTCCATGTTTTTTCCTCCCTTGTCAATTTTTCTTTCTATGGATATATCATTGCAACTCTTCTCAAAACCTAAAAAAAATTATTTGATCACTTTGTTATGACAGTTTCTTGAAGTTTTTTCTTCGTTATCTTCAGAAAACTAAATTCTGGCTCTTTGGAAGAGCAGGAGGATGAGGATGATGATGATAGTAGTAGCAAAATTATTTTGCTAGAAAATATACATTTTATTCCAAGAGTCATTCCATTTGATCAACTTATTTTTGTTTCTAGCACAAAGTTTCAGTCAATCCATTAAATATTAAGTTTTATTACACAATTTAATATTTTCACAATAAAATTAAAAATGTTGATAAATGGTTCATGGCATATTTATATTTGCAATATATCACATGAATTTCAGTTCATAATATTGATACTTACTAGAATTATTTACGACTTATTTTGCAAATATCAGGTTTTATTATGCAACATAGGGTTTTGTCTATAAAGAAATCCAAAAGATATAGATCAAAGAAACATATATTTGATTAACATAATATCACACATATGTGAATAAATTATTTCATTTTTGTACATGTTAATATATACTCCTTGATATTCTATAATCTTCATCTGTTTTTCAGTAATTGATTTAAATTTTCTACTGTTCAAATTTAACCTAACTAGCTTTGTTTTACATATTCTTTTCAATTCTCAATTACATTTCTTTTAAAAATAAACTACAAATTTTCTACTGGTTTAATATATAGAAAGGTTGGAAGCTATTCTATTAACTTAGCATTGTTGAAACACTTTTTGGCAAGGTGGGCAATAGTGATCTTTTCATAATGTGAATGCATGAATATATTCATTGATTTAAAAATTCTCAGTTGGTTGTGAACTTTGGCATTCTTCATTATCATCTTTGTTTTTTAAGATGCTTTGCTAGTGAATTTGAATCCTTGAATTTCAGTGTAATGCAGGCCCTTCATTCTAGATTCATTCTGCATTTTTGTAGGATATAAAGTTTGGATGAAAAATATCATGAATTCGCTAATGAAATAAATTGGACGAGTTTCAAAATCATTAAAAATTTCAGTTCAAGTGTTTCATGTTTTACACACACAAAAAAAAGCATCATCTAAAAATATATATTCTTTTTAGATATAAGGGTGGGGAAACTTATATAATGAAGGGACCCAGAAATTCTATTAGCCTAAGGACCTCTTAAGACCTAAATTTGGCTCTGCTTGTGTGTAAAAATATTACACAAATTAAGTTTAAACTAGAAATACCCATGAAAATTTTCACAGTTTTCCTATTTGAATTTTCTGACAAATATTAATTCTTAAGACTGATTAAACTCTTTCTGGGTTCCATGACTATAAGATACCAATGACTCTAAGACACTAATGGAAATTCCTCTACTGCTTCATTAAAATGTTTGAGGTTAACAACTTTAACACAATATTACAGTAACAATTATAAATATGAATGAGGTCATTATTTAAAGAAGTAAGAGGGTACAAATGAAGAGATTTAAAATTGTAATGGTTGTTCCTTTCACTGAAGCACACAAGTGTGTTATCACTGCCTCTACCTACACTTTCATTCTTTTTCTTTCTTCTCCTTTTCTTAAAACCAAACTGCACCTTTAAGATATATTTTTTTCCATTTGGCCAAGCAATCGAATAAGAATGGTTCATTATTTATCTGTAATAATGGCAAAATGCAACATATGTGCTTACTAAGAAACAAGCAGAATTATAATGTTATTGTTGAATTCATTTTTTTTTCTTGATTAAAAAAAATGTGTTTAGTAGCAGTTGTTGGATTCAAAACATTCATTTGTAAGACAGTATATCTGATAATATTTAAATTAACAAAAAGTTTACATTAACTACCATCACTGTTGTAAGCTATTAGTATGTTTCCTAATCTCTTCAGTCCAACAGTTTATTTGGTAGCATTTGAAACATATATGGGAATATTAATTACCACCAACTTTTGTTGATTTATTATTAAATATAGTAATAATTTTAAACACTAAATATCCATTTATTTCAACATTTTAATATTGGTAACAACTAGACACTAAATTTACTTTTAGTAAGAAAAAACAATTCTTATATTATCTGAAGTAATATGTATCTTTTTCAGTTTCACCGGTTCTTAAATAATGTATGTGCAGAGGTAGTAAACTAGTGACTTAGTGCAAATTTTGAACAGCAAGATTAAAACATTTTCTTTTCCTATTTAAAAACAGGCTGTTTAAATTAAACTACATAGTTTATTTACTCAAAATTTGATAGAAACTTGTCTCAACAATTGTCCCCATTAAGCAGAAAATGGGAAAATTCTTGCTGCAATAATTAAAAATTATCTACTAAAAAGGCATCAAAATAGAAAAAAAAAGTAAGACTAGTTGCAACAAGATTTTGTAAAGATTTTCTTGACCATGGAATTTAGTTGATTTATACTTTTAACTTTTAATGGTATAACGGGTTAATACTGTCAAAAGTTTAAGAAATGGAATTCTGATGATGCAGTGATACTGAAATGTCTTTCCTTGTTCACACACACACACACACACATATATATATATATATATATATATATATATATATATATAAAAAAAATCCTTCCATTATAGTGAAACAGTCAGTCAAGTAGGAGACCTTGATTCTCCCACTTTGCAACAATGATCTTTATTCCAAATGGAAGCGCCTTACTTTGCTGAAACATGGTTGTGATTTTATGCAGCCTTTACAAAGACAAAGAAATAACACAGTATGTAGAAGTGAAAATGAAATCACAGATATATTTTGTAGCTCCAGCAGGGTTGGGAAGTGTTCTAACAAAAGATGCAAAATGTGACACCAACATCCAAAGACACATTGGGATAGCCAAAGATTCATTCCAAAAGCCAAGCGACAGAAAAACATTGTTAGAAACAAAGAAGAGCTTACTGAGCTGTTACGTGATATTTGTCCTCTTATATGACAGTGAATGCTGGACAATCTCCTGAAAGCAATAGAAATGTGCTTCTTCAGAAGGATGTTGAGGATAACATGAACTGAACATGTGAGCATCGATTAGGTTTTAGAGAAAATGGAAACGAAAACTAAACTTATACTTAACATCAGGAAAGGATAGTTGGAATTTCTGGAGCACATAATGAGGAAGGAGGGCTTGGAAAATCCTGTAAATGTATGGCAAAACAGGATTTATGAGAAATAATGAAAAAACAAAATTTATTAAGTGCTACAAAGGACAGGACATTGTGGAGAGCCATGATCACCTATATCCTTAGGGGACACAGAACATGAAAAAGAAGGGTTTGAAGAAATCAAGAAAATCTCATTAATGACATATGTGAAAGAATTACAAGATTTAACATTCAAGGAAATTAGATAATCAAGAAAAATATTAGACCAAAAAAGAAATTGGTCATTGTGGAGCAAACTAAGTTCATATCTTTAAAACAATAGACCAAGGCATGTTGATAGAAAGCAGAAAGGGTTCTCAAAGATGATTAATAAAGAGAAGTTTCAAGTAATAATTAGCAAGCCAATCCTTGCCCTATAAATATATATATATATATATATATATATATGAAGAAATATAGTCTTAAGGTGTGCTATATTTATGGGATAAAGTGCTCAATATCAGAGAAAGAGCATGTGTGGCCTGACGATTGCGTCTAGCATGAGACAGCCTGTCACCTCTAAGTGTTGACTTCTATGCTCACTTTTATATATGTGTGTGTGTGTGTATGTATGCATATATAAGAATTAATACAACTAAGATTAATTGAAAATATGTAAAATACTTCTTCGAGATATAAAATGTTGGAACATCAATTGCAATTGAGTCATTGAGACTTTATACAACAATGAGTGTTGATTAACGATTTAACTCAAGTGAAAATCTAGATGAAATTACTGACACATATGTGATAAAGAAAACAAAGCTAAAATGCAAATATTGTAATTACAAACACAAACCAAATTTGGATAAGAATGCAAAACATGTAACTTGACACTGGCAGTGAAGTGAATTTAATTTCAAAAAATTTTGATGAACAAATTGGTAAACCCAAATCAAACTGTGACAATTTGATTGGTCAAGTATAAACACTTTGGGATACTTTGAAAGAACGTTTATAACAGATACAATCAAAAAACTTAAAATAAAGTAAGAAAAGTCAAAGTTTTGTTGAAACTGATGTACTTAATGTTAACAGTAATACAATAAATTCACATTTGGCAAAAGCTGCAATGTTAAAAGATTACAAAGCAAATATTAAATTGAAAGAAAATGTTAATCCTTTAGTAGAAATTCATATTTTGTTCCTAATAATTACAAAAAATAGTACAAAAAGACATTTTCTATGTTCCTCCTGGTGGAGTAAATTGACATCACCTACAGTTGTATTGAGAAAAACATATGTCAATTTCTGTATCAGTGGCCATTATAAATTAGGTCTGGACAATAAGATCTGTTCAGATTCATATTCTCTTCCAAACATTGAATCTGGAAGACATTCATTAGCCAAAATGAATGTTTTTGCAAATATTGATCTATAAACTGCTTAGCAAATCTAACCTTATGATAATTTTCAGGAAATTACAACTATTAACACCACAATGGGCTTACTTAGATGGATCTGAATGCTATACAGGGTAAAAACAGCAAGTGCCATATTTCAAAAAGCAATAAAAATGTTCTAAGAGGGAATATGAAAAATATAGATCATTATGATATATGTTTGGTGTCAGCCAACAAAGAGTTGGAGTCAAAAACCAATTATGTACTAAATAAATTAAGAATGACTAATATAACCTTAAATAAGAATAGATATGTATTTAATTGGGAATAAATATCATACTTTGGATACCAAATTTTTAACAATGATATTTCACTAGATTTAAATTTAATACAAAAATGTTAAATATGTTAGCTCCTAGCAATAAAAAAGAATTAGAATTCTTTTTTTAGTTTCATCAATTTCTGCAGTAGATATTTACCAAAGTATTCAGAAGTAATTGCATGATATTTTTCCCAAATATTTTTTATTTACAGTGTATTCAAAAGCATTTGTTGGTGGCACAATAGTTATTATTGCAGAAAGTGAAATTAGCAAGTGGAGCTCAAATTCTGGCTGAGGCATGTCATGCTTATTAAAAAAAAAAATACATTATGAATCCATCTCTTTGACTTCTAGATATAGGTAAAACAGTAGGGCAGATTGGGCTTTCTAGTTTTGGTAGGGCAATTAGTCAATGAGAAGAATAACTCTGACTTTAAAACTGTGTAGAAAGCAACAAAAAAGCCACCTAACTTTCTCCAAAACAGTAATTTATAGAAATTAAAGGAAAGGGTCTAGTGGAGCATAGTTATTGCCTATCCTAAAAGGATTTTTAAAAATTATTTCCCAATATTTCTGATAGAAAGTATGTAAAAATTTGATCATATACAAAGTTCCACTGATAATGCAAAAAGAGCACTAATATATGATTATCAATATTACAATGGCTTTGTTAATAATTATTTACTTCTAAGAAAGAAACAATTTCTGTTCACTTGTATAGCTGGCCACTTGTATTCGAGGATACCCATCAACTAGGGTGGCTAGCCAATCCCTATTCCAGATACTTGTTCAGGTGAATTTGTGTTTATTCAACATCCACAGAGCTCACCTGTGGTTTACACTACAACTATGTTGAGCAGATCTTAGTTACAGTTTCTGGGAAATAGCGTGTTTTCTAGTGTGATCAACAATTTGAACATGACTAGCTTGCTCAAGCCCTCGGTCACAATGACTTGTGACTTTGTGCTAGCACAGCTATCAATGCCCCCAAGGGTTCCATCTACCCAATTTCACTCACAAGGCTTGGGTCAACCTGTAGTATGGTTTTCAGGCACTTTCCAAAGTTTTCGCACACTGGGATTGACCCCTCCAGTTTCATAACATCAGAAAGTTTCCTTCCTGACAAATCGACCATGGTGAGATTTGAACCTGAGTCTCATGGTCAGAATGTGAATGTTCTAACCACTCGGTCACATGCCCATTTCACTAATGCTCTGTTCACTAATAGGCTATAAAATGTCATGTTTCAAATCTTATAAGGATTTTTATGATCTTATTCATTCCTTTTTCTACATGCAAGCCACTAGTGACCCATTGGTAGGATGCCAATAGCAATGCCATCAGTTTTCAGGTGGCAATCACTGACAACCTTTTAGCGGTCCGCCAGTGGTAACACTGCAAAGATGAACACACTGGCGGTTTGACAGCAGGCCACCAGTGGCAGATTGGTAGCTTGTATGTAGGGTTGTTTCATTTTAAGTCAGTTCTAAATTTCAATGATTTTATAAAGACATAAAATTAGAACAAAAGTAGACTCCATAAAATTTGAACCACAAATTCATGAAAGGCAGTGTAAAACAACTTTTGCTTGACTCTTTGGCATGCTTTTTCATTCCTTTTACTTAATGGTATCAATTTTTAACAATTGTAAATATAGAATAAAACATTGCAAATATATCATCAATTAAAAGGGTTTCTATCATTATGTAGAGTAATTTTATTTACACAAAATTTCTTTGCATCAATCAGATTTGCTTCATGATATGAATCAGTCCTCAAAATACAGACAAAATTCAATTAATTTTTCATTTTTAAAAATAATTACCTACAATTAGCTTACTTTATTTCATGACCATTCTCATGTTTTTTTTTTCATTGATAATTTTCCAATGGAAAAAAAATAAACTATCAAAAATGTTACTCATTTTTGTGAAATAAGAAAACTGAACAAATGAAAGTCAGATCAGAATATGGTTATTGATAGATGGAAATATTTCAGTAAATAGAATTTGGCTTGTCACAGAATGCACTTCCCACAAATCAATATTGAATTTGATTGATCAAATCATGTGTGCATAAAATATTTGATGATTGATTTGAACTCTTGGTTGGTGACTGTTCTACGTGGGAAAGGTTTTAGAAGGAATTGGTTCCACCCATCACTAAATTCTCATAAAGTTCTTTGAAGCATGAGATCATCAGAAGAAATGAATGGTGGGCATTGAAGAGGAAAACAGAAAATAAAGAACTTAGTCATCTTGTTTTGGTTGGTCAGAAGTAAATGTTGTATGACCCTGGACAGTTGACAAACAATAGTGTTTGCAAACAGAGCACTGTCAGAGTTGGTTCCCAGGGTTAAGATGTAATCTTTGAGAAACTTGTGAATAGCTATTCTTCTGAAAGCAAAAACCAAGAATTAAGCATTCTCATGGTTCAGTGCTTCAACTCAAATAGTTTCTGATTTTGAGTAATGGTCATTTTAAGTCTGGTCAGTGATAACATGTCTGCAACTGTCCAGCTTTGGCCAAAAATAACAATGTGAAGGCTTCTCTTATTGAAAGGCTCTTTTAGTTTGTAGTAAAGATTTCTTTTTAATTATATAACTGTCTTAAAATGTTATCATTCAGAGGATCAGTATATGGCCATATGAGTAGTGGTAAGGACTGGATACTCACTTCAAAATAACATAAACCATAGTTATCATAAAATTAGTTTATTGTTTGAAAGAATGTTGTTTAACTGTTATAGTCTGTAAAATATAATATTTCTGAGATAAAATCAAAGCATTGAGGCTATTAATAGAATTTTGAGTTACAACACAATATATATACATTTTGTGATGACTTAAATCTGAATCTATGAGGGCAGGGTAAAAAAAAAAAAATAGGGAATGAAAAAAGTTGCAAATTTAAAGAATTAGCAGTATAAAGTCTGCTTGTGGTCAGCTTTATACATTGCAAATTAAATCATTTACAATTTTGTAGTTTATTTCTTTTTGCATTTTTTTCTCTACAGAATCTATCTTACATATCTATAAGTCTACCATTTTCCCATGCTTAGAGTATTGCTGCCACATATGGTCCAGTGCTCCTGCTATTGATCTCCTTGATAAAATCCAAAGAAGAATTAGCAATATTATTGGTCCTGAGCTGGCAGCTCGGCTTCAGTCACTTTCCCACTGTCATAAGGTTGCCTCTCTGTGACTTTCATATAAATTTCATAGTAATTGTTCAAATGAGCTAAGGTACCTAGACTTTTTTTTAATTTAAGTGCAGTACTAGACTGGCATTGAGATCTTAACAATTTACAGTTGAGCTGGCTAGATGTAACCATAAATTCTATATTAACATTTTCTTTTCTTATACTTCTCACTTGTGGAACTCTCTTTCAATTCTATGCTTTCTAACCAACTTTAATCTACAAATATTTAATTGCAATGCTAATCACTATCTACTGTCCTCCTGTTTATTCTTTCCTTTTCATACTTATTATTAATGGTTCTTTTCCGAATTCTTCCACACCCTGTAACCCCTTGAGTTTTAGTGGCTTAAAAAAAATACTTTATTTAGTACAACAATTTAAATATCTGTTTTAACAGAAGACAAAAAGTGTGACAATGAAATCCAAAGGTGCATTAGGTTAATGAAAACTGTTTTCCAAAAGCTAAGTAAAGTATTAAGAAAGAGAAAACAATTGTTAGAAACAAAGAAAAGAGAACTGAACTGTTATGTAATATCATTCTTCCTATATGGCAGTAAATGCAGGACAATCTCCTCACAGATGAAGAAGAGACTTGAAGCAATAGAAATGTGGTTCTACAGAAGGATGCTGAGAATACCATGCATTGACCATATGAGCAATGACAATGTTTTAAAGAAAATGAAAACAAAAGGACTTTTATACTTAACATCAAATTTCTGGGGCACATAATAAGGAAAGAGGGCTTGGAAAATTTGATACTCACAGGACAGATTTAAATCAAGATGTACAGAGGAAAACAATGCATAACCTACCTAGTGAGCTTGAGTAAATGGATAGAGGAACAATATTTAGGAGAAATAACAAAGTTTATTAAGAGCTCTAAAGGAGAGGAAATTATGGAGAGCTATGATCACCTTTTTTATGACTTTTTTCTTGCATACCTTAATTATTTCAGTGTTTTTGAAAATTATTAAATTCATAGAAAATCCTTGTTATATATTATATTAATATATTGATATTATATCAAATTTAGTTATAATCTGTACACACACAGTACACCTATAGTCATATATACATTAACTATATAATCTATTCCATAATGTGATTTTATATATTTAATGGTCATGCAGATTGATTGATTTGTTTGCTCATTTTTTATGGTTTACCGACCCTGTGCAGGTTATTTAAAACCAGAAAATATTTTTAAATTTTAAGAACTTTTGAAGATAGTAATGATTTACTATGGAGGCGGCACAGTGGAGTAATGGACAGTGGCTCGGACTGAGGAATCAGGGAGCCAAGTTTGAATTCCAGTCAAATCCATCACATTCACTTACATGCTAAAACCCTTGGGAAAGGTATGAATCCTCTTCTTCTCCCCCCAGATAAGGGTAAATAGTAGGACAGACCGGGTTCTATAGCCTTGGATGGCAACTGGTCTACCGCAGAAAGAAATGGCAACCTACTGCAGGAAAAATCTGCCTCATCAGACATGTATTGAAACATAAATGATTGCCTAAGCGTGTATCATGCATGGCACATAACTGACTGAATGCTTTACTGATAAAAGTCCTACTAATTAACCTATAGCTGGAGGAAGAAGAGGTGGATTCATACCTTTTCCTAGAGTACTTACATATAAGTGAATATAATGAACCTAATAAAATTGGAATTGGAATTATGCTCTTTGGTCATGCAGACTGATTTCTCCTTCTTAGTAATGGTAACAAGATATGGTAACAAGAGGCATTACTTGATGCCACCAAATAAACATACCAGATATTACCATAAAAAGTGAATATTTCATAGCTGGAGTAGATAAGGCTGCTAATATCTTGTTTTTTATTTCTTATATGTTAACTTATTTAGATATTTTTTACTTTGATTTAAAAATGTTATGGTTAAACTAGTATTGAATAACTGGCTGAAATACCCATCTACATTGGATAAAATATGGATCCACGTGACTTTGTATACCAAAGTAAAGAAAATAAAATGGATAACTAAGAAATAACTATTTTACAATCTTCGTTGTCAATGCAAAATTCTTGTCATTATTTAATTCTCTGTAACTGACATGATCACCGGAAGTTAGTAGCTTAAAAAATAAAACAAAATAGATTTAATTCATTGGTTTCCAATGAAGAAACTGACAATAAAAAGTAGAGAAGATATTTGGAGAATAAATTATTTTGTGATATTCTTTTACAAAACACACACATATTTTTCTTTCCAGATATTAAAAATAAAAGAGAAATTACTGCCCTACACCAAATGGTTACAAATAGCAATTGTTACCATGAAAGAGAATGTCAAATAAAAGAAAAAAAAAAAGGTAGACATTCTATTTCATCAATAGGAACAGCTTTTTTATATACAGTGTAACCCGGATATAAGAGAGTTGTCGGGACCGGAGAAGAAGTCACTTATATCCGGGTTTGGTCTATTTTGTTTAGGTAAGTATGGCTCTAATTTGGGACCAGATAAAATCTCTCTTATATCCGGGTTACACTGTATATTAAAACTTTCCTCAGGGTCCAATAAGTACGCATAACAAATTTAAGGATTGCACATAAAATGTAAAAATCAATTATTTACTTTTAGCTCAAAAGTGAAGACTGAATTTTATGCATTTACTTTACAAGAAGTAAAAAAAAAAAAGTAATCAGTGAATGTTTCTTCTAAGTTTGCTGTGTTTATTTTATTTTAAATGTTATCAACATTAGCACAAATAATGAAACAAAACTCAAAACTCAATGAGATTAAATACAATCATTGATTGCAAAGTGAAAATTGAGTAGATATTTGAACATGTATTTGGTAGTAGATAAAGTTCTATTCAATTGTGTGGTGTTGTTGAGTAACAGCATTTGTTAGTCATGAGTACTACTATGACCAAATTATGTATAAAGTAAGAGTCATTCTCATGGAATTTCTGCCAATGGGAATGATGATTAATTCACTAAGGTGTACCAATTACGACAGAATCAGAAGGCTAGCGGGTACAATGGTCAAGCAATTGTGACTATAACAACCAAGATGAGAATGCAACTGAGTAATTCAGTGTATAATATCACCTGAAGAAGACAGAATTAACATATTGAAATGAAGTTTCTATAAACCTTTAAGAACTAAAACATCTTGGAAAAATTCAGAAAATTAAATTTCAAAGAGAGCTTAAAAACTTATATTTTTAAAACCAATATAAGAAATTTTTTTTTAACTATTATAAATCCATTCTTGAATTTTTGCAAGCTTCCATGCACATCACTTGGCACCAATTGATTAATTTGGCAAATCTTGTTATATCTTTAAAAAGATAAAACAAATTATTGAGTCATTTTCAGAATTATTAACTATATTTAAAATAGAGGTTCTCATAAATCTTTTCTTGTTTTTTTAAACTTTGTCACCCATTGTTACAAAAAGCATTATTGAGTCATTTTCAGCATTATTAACTATATTTAAAATAGAGGTTCTCATAAATCTTTTCTTGTTTTTTTAAACTTTGTCTCCCATTGTTACAAAAAACATTATTTAGTTTGTTTTTGCATTATTAATTATAGTTAAGATACAGGCTCTCTTAAATCTTTTTCTGCTTTTCAAACTTTATCTCCCATGCCTAGTGATCTTTTTAGAAAAAAAAATTGTTTAAAAGATTATCGATGGGTATGTGACAATTTAAACTTTTAGTCAACAAATATTTTGAAAAATCAAATGATTGTCTTGGTTAATTTATTCCTTAAATATATTTCTTATGCAGAAATTGTCAAATGTATTTTTAGGTCTATGGGAGAGAAAAAATCCATTGTTATGATTTGGATTTCAGTAGCAAAACTCTATGAAGAATTTTCAAGAACAGTTGCCTCAAATATGCTTTTTGATAATTCTGGATTTGTTTGCAATGGGAGAATAATTGGTGATGCTGATAATATTAAAGGTGACATCATTGGCTGGGATAGTGATGCTCATTGCAATAATTCTTATATTAAAAGATCAAATAAAGGCAATGATTTGAGAGGTTAATGATGATCAATAATCTAAATCAATGGCTGACAGAGGGTACAATCAGAAAATTTGTAAGTGTGATGATGATGATTATGTAAATGAAGTTGATAATGAAGATGATGATGTTGATTTTTCTTTAACATTTCATGCCATTGATGATCAGAGCCAAGAAGAGCTGCTGGATAATATTGATAATGGAGGTATTTTTTGGAAAAATTAACATTCATAGTGATGATGATAATTAGAATGTTTTGGGGGATAGGATTAACTCTTCTATGAAATTACAATACCCAAAGGCATAATTAGTATTTCGCTGAGAAAATTGCAGGTGAATTACACATTTCCCTCAAGTTTTGAAACAAATTTAGATCTGTTTGCAGAAATAGAGATCTGCAATGTCTATGGCTGTGTCTCTGTTTATGTTCTATATGTTTGATAATATAGCATGGGGAGGGGAGAAAGGAAAAGATGTAAAGGGAGATAACTAGCAGAAAGAGAAGATGAGTGGAAAAAATAATAAGAAAAGGTGTGAAATGAAAAGTAGATATTTTGAGGCTCATCTACTGGGAAGCTTTTCTGAGTTTCTTTGAAGAAGTTATAAAAGAAAGAGATGACAGCAACAAAAAAAAAAGGTCAGGAAGAAACAAGTAAAGAAGAAATAAGGAGTTGGAGAAAAAGAAGGTAATCATAAAATTAGGAGGAGAACAACAAACAAAGAAGAAGAAAAGGGAAGATGGTGACAAAAATAAAAGGTAAGAAACAAGAAGAGAAGAAAATATGAGGAAGGAGAAAAAGAAGAAGACCATAAAAATGAAAGTAAAAAAAGAACAAAGAAGATAAGAAAGAAAGCAAGAGAAAGAGATGTACACAAAAAAGCAGATAGGAAAGAAACAAAGAAGAGGAAAGAAAAAGAATAAAGAAAGGAAAATATAGAAAATAAAAATAAGAAAAAAAAAAAGAAGGATAACCTGATAAGGTAAAATATAAGAAAATGAAAAATAAAAAGGAAAATAAAGTTGTTAGAAGGAAGGGAAAGAAAGAAAATAATTATATAAATTAGAAATGGAAGAAGCAGTAAAATAAAAATAGAAACGAGTTGAAGAAAGAGAAGTTAATCAAAATGGAGAATGATGGAAGTTTTGGAAGGATAAAAGAAAATAAAGAAATCCAAAAGAAAAAAGAAAATTATAAAGAAAAACTAAGAACAAAAAGAACAGAAATAAAAATATATATATATAAAAAAAAAGAGCCTATTAGGTACAATGATAAGTGATAGGAAAGTCAAAAAGATGATTTTTGGGTCATCTTTAAAAAGGTCTATCATTGCTTAACCTTGGACATAAAAATTCAAGTTTTCCTCTATTCATAAACACTGAATGTCAAATTCCAAGAGAATTGAAAAGTTCATTGGCCAATCTCGTTTCTTATATTCATCAATATCAATGAGAAAATAGTCCATAAGATTTGAGTGCTTCATAACTAAAACAGATTTTTATTCAGTTTTGTATAGGCACTTTGTATAATAATATTCTATAAGAAATGTTTTAAATTTCATGTTTGTTGGAGTGTTTGTTTTTAGAAGCATTTACAGGAATATAAATTTATACTGTAAATATTTGTTTTTAAAACTTAAAAGTCTCTCAGGGATTCTTTGGAAAACAGGTACAGTGTAACCCGGATATAAGAGAGTTGCCGGGACCGGAGAAGAAGTCTCTTATATCAGGGTTTCTCTTATATCAGGGTTTGGTCTATTTTGTTTAGGTAAGTATGGCTCTAATTTGGGACCAGAGAAAATCTATCTTATATCCGGGTTACACTGTATAAAAAAAACTGTAGATGAATTTTAGCCAAATCACCCAAAAATCACTTTGAAAAATATATTATGGTTGATATAACGATTTAAGTTGAAGATATAAGGTGTTCTCATGTATTTAAAAATCCTATTTTTTATGTGTAGTACTGTTTATATTTTTCTTTTTTTAATTACAATAATTTGTGGTATGTAGATTATACAAAACTTGATAATTTTTTAAATTTTGAATTTTCTTTAACTGGGCTTATATTGAAAATTTATTTTTTTTAGAAAAATATTTTATACTTATTTTAATGTTGCAATAAAAAATATGAAAGTTTTCAATGATTCATTTTGTTATTAATGGAAAACTAGTTAGTAAAATTTTCACAGGAAATATAAATCTCGTCTTTTAATAAAATAGAACAATTACTGCCATATAAGATCAAATACACTTGGTCTTTCATGAATATTACTTTTAACAGAAGGTTCAAAATGGTTTTTAACTGAGAAGGAAAATTTTTCAGTTAAATATTTTTACAATTTTGAAAGTCTATCAATTTAATAAGAACATCAAAATAATCTTCTTTACAATAAAAGATAAAGCAAATGAAACCAGCAAATATATTTTAAATTTCAAGCTTTTTATCTATGTTCTCTATATTTATCAATCTGTTTTATCCATATCTCATTTATTTTTCTCAGTCTTTTCATACACAGGTCTATCTAAATCTCTTCATATCTATCTATCTATCTATCTATCTGTCACCATATATATATGCTATAACACTTCAAAATGTAGGAAATCTTGGTTCTCCAAAGATTCATTTTCTGTGAATTGCTATGCCCTCTTGGTTGATTTTTTTTATTTTTTTTTTTATGAATTATCAACCCTTTGTGGGTTATTTAAAACCAAAACGTATTTTAGACTGTAAGAATAATATTTTTTTTTTTTTGCAAGTGAATATTGCATTGACAATTTTTTGAGAATAACAATGATTATTCAAAACCAAAGTCCTACTATGTAATCCAAAGCAGATGGAGAAAAGATAGATTCATACCTTTTCCAAAAGTATTTGCACATAAGTGAATGTAATGAATTCCAACTGGAATATGAACTCTGCTCTCTGATTTCTCATTCAATTCATGATCCATCACACCACCTGCACATTCACCCATGCTATCTTGGAAAAGAGAGTAGAGTGGTTTTCCACTGCTTTTATGGTTTGGAATTCAGCTTTATTTTTCTTTGACTGATTGGCAGAGTCTTCTATTTAAACCTGGGAGGAGAAGAATGGTATCCATGCCTTTTCGAAGGGCATTTGTTGTGTTAAAGAAAAGAAAAACAAACAAACTGTAAACTTATAGTAGCAATAAACGCCTGCAATAGGTTTCTTCTGTCTCTCATCTACAACACTTGTAGTCAAATCACAGTTCAAACGATAGTCCATTGTAACAGGCAATCTAGAAAGGACAAAATGGGGTCAAAAATCCAATTTTCACTTCTCACCAGCAAAAACGCATGTTCGTATAACAAACACAGAAATAATCCTCCTTCATAAGCAAAAAAACAAAGACTTTTATTTACCAAGAGATTTTTTTGATTGGCCATGTCATTCAGGGGAGTAAAGAACATTAGAAATAGATTCTGATACTTAAAGTAGCAGATTTTTGCTAACTACTTTCGGTAATTTTTCTTTGGCAGATCACACAAAAAACACAAACTCTTTTTTAAGGTAGGTGATTATCTCTCACTACAGCATTAGTGTGAAACTGACTAAAACTTTGGTACCAACTGAGTTATTATTTACTTCCAATTAGTCTATTCTTTTATTTTACTTCTGTTAGATTTATTTTAACCTTTAGGTCATTATCTTATAATTTCGTCTATCAGTAGAGCTTAGAAATAAAGAATAACATTTTAGCAAACCACTTACATTCCCTTTATATTCCATCAGTGAGAAATAAGTTCCAATTGAACAACTTCTTCCTGCAAACCACTGTTCTGTAGAACTAACTCCCAAGAGGATGTTTCCCTGATCCCTTCAATCTTAACCTGTTCATGTCTAGAGTTAACTGTTATCTTCCCCTCATTATCTATATAATTATCTTGAGTGGCCCCTTACTTTAAAAAAAGTAAAAAAATAATCCCCCAGTGAGAACAAAGAAATCTAAATGTGTATCAGATTAGCAGAAGATGTATTTCAGAAGCTAAGCAAAATACTAAGAAAGAGGAAAAGTTCTTTAGAAGCAAAGAAAAGAAGTTGAACTGCTATGTAATATCAATCCTCCTATATGGCAGTAAATGCTGTAAAATTTCCTTACAGATGGAGAGACGATTGAAGGTAACAGAAATATTGTTCTACAGAAGGATGTTGAGAATGCTATAGACATATAATGTAAACAACAAAAAAGTTTTAAAAAGATAGAAATAAAAAGAACACTAAGAATCAGAGAGACAGCTGAAATTTCTTGGACACATAATGAGGGTTTGGAGAATTTGACACTCCAGAACATATTGAAGAGGGACAGAGGAAAGTAGCAAGTAATCTACCTAACAAGCTTGTGTAAATGGACAGCAGAACATAGACTGGGAGACATGGCATAAGAACAAATATTATTAAGAGTTACAAGGGCTACGATGTTGTGGAGAGCCATCAACGTGCACATATGGAAGGGACACATTACATAGAAAAATTTCTTATCCTTGGGAACCTGTCTGGCTCTTACGGAACCTTACCCATTAGTCTATGAAAGCTAACAAACAGAAGTCATTCAAATTAAGTCATATAGTTATATTTTACTTTTTTAATCTCCACTATGTTATTATGTAAATTTAATTTATATAAACTGATCAAAAGAGTGGATTTTCTTTGTTTTTTAAGTGTTTTAAATACTTTTAATATTTAATTAAGATTTAACTTTTTGTCAGAATTTTTACATTTAATTGGTATTTTATTATTGCAAGATATTTTGTATTCATCAAGATTCTTGAATTTTCTAGTTATTTTTTTTATGTAATAAAAAACGCAATAAAAATTTTACAAATTTATTGTAAAATTTTTATTGCCTTTTTTATTACATTTTTTATTACATTTTCATAATTCTATTTTTTGTTTTGTTTGATGAATTTTATAAAAATTTTAATTTTTTCTTTACTTTAAATTTTAATTTTATTTTCTTTCATTTTTGTCTTTATTAGCTACATATTTTTATTTTATTTTTTACCATTTAATTTTTTTTTTTCTTGAACTATTTTAATTTTTATTAAATGAAAATTGATTTTAAAATTCCTGTCATCAATTGTTATCTTTTTAATAATATAAGAAACTCTTTTGTTGTACTGAATAACACTACTAATAAAACCACTGTTTAAAACTGACACAAAAATGTCCTTTTTGCCTAAGACTTAATAATCAAAATTGTCTACCATGCAGGATCGTAGTTGGTTCTTAAATTCAACTAAATGAACCATAATGATGTTAGAATGTTTCACATTCTTTCAAACTGAAATATTCAACATTGATCACTATGATAATGATGATAACAATAACAACAAATATAAGAATAACACTAATGAGATTGGGACAAGCCATTATCATTGGAGTTAAAGAGGTGAACAAGGAAAATGAAAAAGATTATTATTATTATTATTATTATTATTACTGATAAAAAATTAGACTACTTAAAGTTGCTTCAGGAAAAGATCCATCTAGCTAAAGTTACTAGATATTTTATGAACAGAAATTTTGAAAATAATGAAATAACAAAAAGTTAATGAACAATAATAAAACTAATAATAACTGCACATGACTATAATAAGGGATAATGATGATAATATTTTCAGTAAAAACAACAATATGACTAAAAAAACCCACAAAAATGCGAGTGAAAGCAGATTTTTTTCATAAAGATGTCAGCTATTTTACTGTTCATGTTATGATGTTGATAATTAGAAATGTAATAACTTTATTCTATTTGTAATGCCTGGCCACTGACAATCCCTTTTTCTGATTTTCAAAGAACAACAAACAGTGAATACTGAAATAAATTTTATGCAAAAAATAGCCATGAGAAATATATGAAATTCTTAGCCTTTGAAATTCAAATTCAAGTAGATTGTCCTGTCCAAGCCAGGTAACTTGATCTTGTTATCATGAAGATGGAGAAAATTTGTTAGATAATGGATATTACTATGCCAAAAGATCACAGAATTAAACAAAGAAAATGGCGAGAATATCTAGACCAAGCAGGTGAAGATAAAATGTTCTAGCATATTATGGTGACAACTGTACCCATTATTAATGGCATCTTAAGAAAAGTTTCTAATTTGGAAGAACTAGAAATGCAAAAAAAAAAAAAAAACATCCAACTAACAATATTATTAAAATCAGTTTGAATACTACTCAGTTACTGAATTTAACTTGTTGTGACTTGACCTCTAGTAAAAACTATCAATTATTTCTTTTACTTGACCTCTAGTAAAAACTACCAATTAACTACTGGGGAGAAAACTCAATGCATACAAATGTTAATAATAAAAGCCTAAAATTTGAAGAAAAACAACTGTACGGAGAATTCAACAGAGTAAAGAAATTGTAGCCAAAAAATAACATGAACACAAATTGTTATGGGGTCCACCCCTTTTTCATATATGTGGACTCTACCAAGTGTACCTGGACAGTTGCCGTTAAATACCCAGAGTTACAGTCAGTGAGGGTAGTCGGTAGTCGGAACTTGGTAGTCGGATAGAGTGAGGTAACCTCTTGTAGAAGTCAGTTACAAGCACGTAGACTCTAAGGAAGTCCTACTTTGAGACTGTATATATCTATCTGTATTTGCTACTAACCATGTTCCTGGACTTACTAACAGTATTACTCTTTGTATGATTGTGTAAATACATTTTATTTCTTATATTTAATTATTGCATTTGTCATTCCTTGGAGACCGAATTCATCTCGGAATCCACAACACAAATAATGGGGACTATAAATGGAACAAGGATGACTTGACTGTGTGTATGTGACTTGGCAGGTTTTAGCTGTAAAGGTCTGAACTAGAGCAAGGAATGTAGCTTTTCAGAAAATTTGTCATGAAAATTGTGATAGAGAACCCACCAATATTTCATCTGTGGGAAAAAAGAGAAAATAATTTTTATCCGTCCACCCCCCAAGGCCGTATAAATGCTTTTTGAACTCTGTTAAGGCTGGAATGTCAGCACTGGGTAGCTTGTTTCTAGATATGGTATGCATACTCCATTTTTGCTCTGATCTAATTCTTGTAAAGACAAAGCATGTCAGGAAGAGTTAGATACTTTTTGTAGTGGTAGAAGAAAAAGCAATTATATTACAAATGACTATATTAAGGCTAATAATAATAGAATGTTACTAGTACAGAGAAAGAGATGAAATTGCCAATCATATAAGTGAATGCAGTAAATTAGCACAGAAATAGTATAAAAATAGAAATCACTAAGTAGGATCTATTAACATCTGCAAATGACTGAGATTTAGGTTATAAAAATTAATAGTATAAGTGTAGGAATATTATTATTATTATCAATAAATAAAAATAAAATATAAAATAATAATGAAAATTATAAATAAAATAAAACAATAACATAAAAACCATGCAACAAAAACTGTTCCTGCCGGAAACACAGATATCCTGCCAAAAGACATTAAATTCAATCTCTTTGCCACAAACTTTGATCCATGCAACATGTGCGTAACTTCTCGCTATGATATGGCTTGCAATACTACAGAGTAAATTCTCCCTTTTATCACATGTACCATAAAACAATTGTAACCTAAAAAATACCCACACCAATGCACACAAATATATAAATAAATTGTATGAAATTAACATACAATTTACCATGCTTTTCCCGTTATTTGTGTATGTTTTATTTCCTGTCAAGTATACTTTTATCTCTGTGAACACAACTCCAAATTTCTGTTGCTATGATGTGAGTGATACCCCCACAACATTATGGTGACTGCCAACGTGCATAATAAAAACAACCTATTCACCCACATAAGCACAAATCAGAAGCTGTCTGAAGGAATGGCAAAAGTAAAATTCTTCAGGACTTTAAAATTCAAATGGATTACCCAATCCAGACTGGGAGATCAGATCCAGTCATTGCAAGCAAAGAGAAAAAAAAATCTGTCAAATTGCAATGCTGCAGTTCTGGCTGAATTCAAAGACTGGAAAAAGTATCAGGAACTTGCCAGAGAACTAACAAGACTAAAAAAAATAAAGACATGAGTTATGGTAGTACTTGGAACAGTTTCAAAAAGCCTTTCGAAGAGTGGAAGAATTGAAATTATCAAGAAAGCAGTGATGCTAAAATAGGCAAGAATACTGAGGAGAGTGCTGGAATAGTGAGGAAACTTGTTATTACTTGATCTCTAGTAAGAGCCATTTGCTACTACTTGTGTGAAAACTCAATGGGTAGTATTATAATAATAATAATAATAATAATAATAACAATAAATACTGCTCAGGATGACAAAATGTAATAATTGCGAAATGGATAGTAATTACATTGAAGAATTCTTCAATTATTAGGTTGGTACAAAAATAATGACGTTATAATGTCGTTTTTTGACGTATTTGTTAACGTGAAAAAACGACATTATTACGTCATTATTTTTGCACCAACCTAATATAATCACACTAAAAGCCAGCCTTGTGATAACCATCCTGGCATCAAATCCAATAACACCAATGATTCTGGTGTTACTATGAAGAAAAAAAAATCAATAACAATGATTTTCTATTATGATGATAATGATTTCAAAGTGGGAAAAATTGCTAATGAAAATAACACAAAATATAATATTTATAAGAAAGATAACAGACAATGATTATCATTGTCTAAAATAATGTGGAATGATAATTAAAGCAAAATTAAGTAAATTACACTCATACCATTATTATTTTTCAATAACAATAATCTTAGTAGAGCACTAATGCTACTATTTCTCATAATAATAATAGTAATAATAAGTGGTAGGATGCTGAAAATTTCTGAACGAGATCAAGAAAGTTCTGTGAAATATTACATGCATATTCATCGTGCTAATTCTCAAATTTCTTTAAAGATGTTTGGTATTTTCAAATACTGATTCAGAAAAAAGGGTTGGGTTGAGAACTTTTTAGTATTCCTCATAATGCAATGATTTTTTTGTTTTAATTATTTCACTCCAAACAAGACAATAAAGCCACTAAAACACAAGGAGTTATCAGGTGTTAGAGAATATGAGAAAAAAACATTAATAAAAGAACAGAAATGAAGACCAAAAATAATGATTGACATTGCATTTAAAATTTTGAAGATCAAGCTTGATTGAAAAGCAAGAAGTTGGAAAATGGTTCCACAAGTGAGAAGTGTGAGAGAAGAAACAGTTAGCATATATGAATAGTGTTATTATTTTTAATGACTTCAAAGATAATCACAACATCAAGTCTAATGATGATCTATATATATATATATGTATATGTGCTTTTTTTGTGTTTAGCAATTGAGGGGCACTGTGCAAAATAATGATGACCCACCTGGTGCCATGCTAACTTGGTCCCATTGACATGTACTGATATTGCTATTGAACAGGGTTTGTATATATAACACAGTACATAAGTCTTCAAGAACACTTTGTTCATTTTTAGAAATTCATTTTAAACTTGAAAAATTCTAATTAGACAAAAAGATGGGGAAGGTCAAAAAATAAATTAAAAAAAATATCTGATGATAGTAGTACAAGAAATAAGCAGACTCTGAAATTATAGATTGAATTGCTGAGGATTACTCAGTCCTTCCAAAGTTTACAGAAAAAATATTGTGCTTTGGGAACTTAAACAGTAAACATAATTTTGGTTGTAAATATGTCACATTTATGAGAATAATATATGGATATCTTTCCTTAGGTGCTTATAAATTGTACACTGTTCAATTATTAACATTAACAAGGAACTATTTTAAATTACAAAATTGTACTTGGATTAAATGAAAATTGCTTACAATATAATACATATTACTTCATTCCTTCTTGCCACTAATTTTGACAGCACAGGTATATTAGTAATGATATAAAACTCAAGTTGTTGCTTGAGGTTTGCAACACTGGAGAACATGAAGGTGAAAAACATATGGCTGTGATAACCATAAACAAAGAAGATTTCTTTTTTTAATTTTTTTTGCTATTGTTTACCTAATATATGGCTCAGGAGCCACTCAAGTTAGAAGGTTATTAAATGGGGTTATAGTAAGGGTGTACAGAGAGGTGCAAATTATGAGGATATATAGGATAGAAAGCGGTTGATTGTAAACTGGAAGAGGTTAATTTTGAAGAGGGAACTTTCTTTTGATTAATGGAATATGAAGGGGATGAGGATTAGTCGACTCAGTGTATGTGGTATGGTGAGTTCTAGCTGTGAAGGATTGGATTGGTGGCAACGAGGAATGTAGGGTGAAAAACAACTGATCACCCTCGAGGCCACAGAAATGCTTTTGAACACTATCAACGCTGGCAAGTGAGGACTGAAAAGAAGTTATTTTCCAACATCAAATCATTATAAAGGGTGTTCCAATAACTTGGACCAATTTTAAATGTGAATTAAGTTTAAGCATCTAATGGTTTGTTTTTTTTTTCTTTCACATTTAACAATTTGGCAATTTCAATTTTTTGTCTTTGGCAATTTCAGCCATAAAAAGATTAGCAATCAAGCAACATGTTAAAGTTATCAAAGTCTATTATAAAAACGGACATTCAAACAGAAATGCATTTTGTGCTCTTTGTGATTTTTTGGTCAACATAATAGACCAACTGAGAGTGCAATTGGAAATGACAAAATGTTGTTGTGAAGAGGTTCAATTCCTGCATGCGATGACGAATAGATATGTCTGGATTTTTGGCCACATTCTCATGCACAGCAGGAAAGATTTCAGTTGAACAGCATAAATGAGCATGCAATGGTGTTTTCACATCTGCCACTGACCCAGTTTGCTAGAATTTACAAACAATTATTCCAGTTGCACTCTTGACTTGAAACTTTAACACGTTTTATTGCTAATCTTTCCATGGTTGGAATTGCCAAAGACTTAAGTTGTTAAATCTGAAAGCAGAAGAAAAAATCATTAGACGCTTAAACTTAATTCACATTTAAAATCGGTCCAGGTTATTGGAACAGCATTTATTATAGATTTATTTAAACATTTCCCTAATTACAAACCTCACTGATTTTATTAACTGTTAAATTTTTAAAAACTTTCAAATAAACCATAGCATTTCCCAGAAAGTTAAATGGTCAGAATTTTTCCTTAATTTTTTTTGGTTGTTATGATGTTCTTATTGGATGAAACCTTGACCAAAAAAAAAAATTAAAAAAAAAAAGCCCATTATACTGGTTTCACATATTCCATGTTACATATTATTAATTAAATAAAAATGAAAATAATTAGAAAATAAATAAAAACAAAAAGGATAAAAATAAAATAAAAAATAAATAAATAAAAATATTTTTATGCAATAATATAAACTGTAATTGTGCATACATGTATAGCTGGTTGCTCATATTCGAGGATACCTCTCTACTAGGGTGCTTAGCCAATCTCTATGCAGATGCTTGCTCGGGTGCATTTGTGTTTATTCAACACCCACAGAGCCCACCTGTGGTTTATTCTGCAACTATGCTGAGCAGAACTTAGTTACAGTTTCTAAGAAAGAGCATGTTACCTAACGTGATCAATAATTCAAACAAGGCCAGCATGCTCAAGCCCTTGGCCCTGATGACCTCATGCTAGTACAGCTATTGATGACCCCCAAGGGTTCCATCTACCCAATTTCACTCACAAGAGTTGTGTCATCCTGTGGTATGCTTTTCAGGCACTTTCCAAAGGTGCCATATGTTAGGATCGACTCCTCCAGTCTGATAACATCAGGAAGCCTCCTTCCTGACAAAGATTCAAACTTTTGTCTCATGGTAAGAACGTGAACATTCTAAACACTCAGCCATGTGCCCAACATAATTTTAAGTTAAACCAAAAATGATTACAGATATAACAAAAATCCTTCACAATTATTTAGAGAAGTCAATGTTATGGAATATTCAATAAACTAATAGTAATTTACTTGCTCACGTTTTTTATCCATCACAAAAACTTCAATTATATAAAAATTATCTAACACAAACATATGCAAAATTTAAAATTATATTATATCATGCAATAATATCTTTAAGAATAAATTTAAAAGATATTAATGTAAAAAATCAAATTCTTTTTAGAAAAATTTAAGAATCATATCATATTTGTAAATAAATTCAATTTACTGTCTAACCCACTGAAGGCATTTCTGCAAAACTTTGAGTGAGAAATATAAGTGTGAATATTTTATTAGTTTATTATTGATGTTTTATTTCTTAATATTGAACATTTTAATTACAAAAACTGTTTGCCTTTAAAGCATTATCATCCAGGGATAGACTGGTCAACTATTCTTTTTTGACTAAATAGAATCTCTGTTGTTTATATATATATATATATATATATATATATATATATATATATATATATATGGCTGTTCATATCCAAGAATGCCTGTCTATCAAGGTGGTTAGCCAATCCCAGTTGCAGACTTTGTTCAACACCCACAGAGCCCACCTGAACTTTATGCTGTAACTATGCTGACCAAATATTAGTTAAAGTTTCTGAGAAAGAGTGCATCATCTGGTGTAATCAACACTTTTAACAAGACCAGCATTTGGTCATGATGACTTGTAGCTTCACAACCATCAATAAAGATTTCTATCTACCCAATTTCATCCACAAGGCATAGATCAACCAGGTATGGTTTTCAACAGTGCTGCATGCTGGGATCACTTCTTCAGGATGATAGCAAATTGACCATAGTGAGATTTGAACCCAGACCTCATAATCAAAAGTGAACATTCTAACCACTTTGCCACATACCCATCATATAATATATATACATATATATATATATATATATATATATATATATATATATATATATATATATATATATATATAGATAGATAGATAGATAGATAGATAGAGAGAGAGAGTTGGGATCAAATACAGATCAAATGTGGATCAGAATCTGACATAATAAGACAGGGTAAATGACAACTAGGAAATGTTTATCAATCTAACATGTTTCACTTTTATTAGGTTGGTGCAGAAATAATATCGGTTTTTGACGTATTTTTTAACGTCAAAAACCGACATTATTTTTGCACCAACCTAATATTTTTGGATGAAGCTTTAATTTTCTTTTAATCATTTCACCCCAAGCAAGGCAATATCACTATTAAGATGTCAGAAAATATGAGAAAAATATACTATTAAGAAGACAATAAGAAAACAATAATTTAGAAGACAGAATATAATGACTGACATTGCATTTAAATATGTGAAGATCAAAGTTGATTGGGAAGCAAGAAGAGAAATCCACAAGGGAAAAGTGTAAGAAAGGAAACAGTTAGCATAGAACTTAAGGTTACATATACCCATTTCAACTGTAAAGACCTTGTTGCTAATCTTATATTGAACTTAAATTCATAAAGTCTAGGTACCAAAGAGGAAACTTCATCAAAACAATTGACAGGAAGGTATTTATAGAAAAAGGTACAGGGAAGCTACATTATGACACTAGGAAAGTGACTGGAGCTAAGATGCCAGGTCAGGACCAATAACATTGCAGATTGTTCTTTGGATTTAACCAAGAGTCTTTAAATATATAGCAGGAGCACCAAACCAGATGTGTCAGCAATATTCAAAGCAAAGATAAATGGAAGACTTAGAAATATGTAAAATAGACAATTTTTGTCACCAGAATCTAATTTAATAAAAGTGAAACATGTTAGATTAATAAACATTTCCTATTTGTTTTTTATCACATATATATTTACTTAAATAGACTGGACATCATTATTTTATTTTTTTAAACTTGAGGGGACCCTTTTGGCCAACACATTCTCAAAAGGTGAATGTTGATAAACAGAATGAAACAAATATATATATATATATATATATATATATATATATATATATATATATATTTCTTGAATATTACTTACTTACCTTTGTCTTGCCAAACTTTGTGTCCTCTATATGTTTTGACTGACCTTTCAACCACTTGATGAATATTCATAAATGTACTCAGATTTAAAAGCCTTGATAAACCAATGACATCCTTGCTCTTGTATATAAATACACACAACAAAATAAATCCTTACATTTGCCTTGAGAAAGTCCCTTAGAGGATAAAACATGTTAGCTAAGAATATTTTTTCCTCTTGTCTATATATATATATATATATATATATATATATATATATATATATGATGTGCAGCTATCATTTAAGTTATACCTTATTTTTTTTATCCCTGAAATCATTTAAAGGAAATGAAAAAACAAAAAAATGAAAAAGCATAAAGGCATGAAATAATGGTTAGTAAGCTTGCATCACAGTCCATAATTATTATAGTTAATCGTCACTTGATGCTCCATACTTTTAACCCTATGTCAGACTATATTAAACATTGTAAATATAGTTAAATATTTCCTACTAATACAAGGATTCAGTGTTTGAGCCGACATAAAAGCACAAATTATGAACACTGATTTTAAAAGCAGATAGGATTCATCCTCTTTAAAGACGGGTCTTCCTAATCCCATTTGTTCCTATTTGACCTTCTACTAAGTTATGTTTCAGTAAATATTAAGAAAATGTACTTGTAGGAGAGAAGGTGACAGAATAGTCAAAAAAGAAGAGTGAAAACAGACAGCAGACCCCACCCCACAGCAAATAGAACAAGCAATAGTGAAAAATATGTGCGAAAATTGCACTTATAACCACACTTGGGTATAAGGAACAGCTGGAAATTACCTCAAAGGGAAGCTGAATTAAACAGCAGGATAAAGGAAAAGGGGGGAAAAAAAACCAATAAAGGGCAGACAACTCTTAAAAAGGTGGGACAGTGAAGAAGAGTACTAAAGAAATTTGTTATTTGGTTTAAAAATTCTATTATTGGTGGGTGTGGTAGAAGTAATTATGATATAAGAAGAAAGAAACTTTTAAGTTAGGAAGTAAAAAGAGTATCAAATCAAAAACACTAGCAATCAACAAAGAAAAACTGGAATAATGATATTAAAACATTATTTACACTATTTATATTCAGACTATTACTCTCATCTTTGCTGCTGTTATCACGTTTCGACCATTGTGCCTTTTGACCTTCCTCAGGTGTATCTGGGTAACATACAAGGATTTCTGAACCCTTTATTTAATCTACAGGGTTAGATTCCACTGCCCATGTTTAGGGATATAATCTAGTTCTTATTTATAATACTGCTCAGTTAATGCTCACTTGTTTCCACAGAATCCAAATACATACTGCCAGAACAAGGGATTAAACTCACAATCACTATGCCACCAAATTCATGAACCAATGCTTTAATCCACTGAGCCATTATCCCGTAGAACTTTGAAATATTTATACTTAAAATAAGAGACTGTTAAAATTTCTGGGACACATTGTGAGGAAAGGTGACTTGGAAAATTTAATACTCACAGGATGTACTGATTGAAGAAGGGCTAAATGAAAACAGTAAGCAACCGACTGATTTTGTAGGAATGGATAGCAGAGTAAAGACAAGGAGGGATGGTAAAAAGTCAAACATCATTTAGAGCTAAAAAGACAATAAGTTGTAGAGAGAAATGAACGCTGATGTCTTGAAGGGACACAGCACATAAAGAAGACTAGTAGATCAGTAAGTGAATGTGAAATAGAAAATAAAACAGTAAATACCAGGATCTCACCAGAGAGCAATTACAGATAAGGAAATTAACACGTAATTGTTCCAAATCATATATGATAAGATGAAAAATCAAAAAGAAATTATAATTAAAATAGAAACTAAAAAACAAAGTGAAGACAATGAGTCATAGAGTAAAGTTCTGAGAAAAGCTGATGTCACCAGGATTGAAAATTCTTCTGTTAATCTTAACTACATTAGTGATGATATTAATCTGTTATAATCCTATTTAATACTTTTCTATTTTATATGGATTTAATCAAATGCAACAAAACAAAATCAATCATTTGATCATTCATTTCTTGCACTAAAAAGGAGAGACAGATATTTCTCAGATTTAGAAGGCTTCCAGATTTAAAACCAAACCATAATTCTATACATTTCTATCATAAACCATATGGTACATTTAATCTTTTGTGTTGGTTCACTGTGTTGTGCGAGACAATTTTCTTGCCCAAATCTATCTTTCGTATTTATAAGTCTACCATTCATCCATGCTTACAATATTGTTGTCAAATATGGTCTGGTGCTCCTGCTATATATTTAGAGATTCTTGATGAAATCCAAAGAAATATCTGCAATGTTATTGGTTCAAACCTGGCATCCTGGCTTTAGTCCCTTTCCCAGTGCTGTCACACAGCTTCCCTGTGACTTTCCTATAAATACTTTCCTGATAATTGTTCTCATGAACTTTCCTCAATTGTAAATATTCATTGGGGTTTCATTTTTAAATGTTGTTATTTTTATCCCCCACAAAAAAAAAAAAAAAATTGTACATATGAGAAATAGGACTACATAGAGACTTTGTGGCATTATGGTGGCTGTAGTAAGAATGGTAAGTAAGAATGTGTTGTTTTGGTGTAAGGAATACTATGGTATATTTGGGCCAGTCATCATGGCTAGCTAAGTTTAAGATAAGACAGATTGAAGACCAGTTTTTCCCTATCCCTCCTTTTGACAAGGAGTCACATTTTTGTATTAAAACAAATATTATTTTCCTCTATGGTACCTAGACTCTGAATTTAAGTGCAGTACTAGATTGGTGGTGAGATCACATTTTACAGTTGAAATGACTAGATGTAACTGTAAGTCCTAGTTTCTTTTCTCACTTGTAGGAATTCTCTTATGGTTTCTTACTTCCTAGCCAAGTTTAATTTTCAAAAATTTAAATGCACTGTCAATCATTATCTTTGCTCTTCTTAATTTCTGTTCTTTTATTGTTCTTGCTCATTGATAATATTTCCTGTTTCTTATATTCTTTCACACTTGGTAACACTTTTCCCTGTGTGTTAGTGGCTTTGTTGCCTTGTTTGGGGTGAAATGCTTTAAAAAAAGATCATATATTTGTGATATTTATGCTTGACTAGACTATATCAGAAACAGAATTGCCAAAATAAACTGTGATCTTATAACTATTACTGTCATTAGAATATTTAAAATTTTTCATGACTACCTTTCATTATCTCATAAGTTCTGTAACCCATTTGAGTTTTCCTTCTCTTAGACTGGTTGCATTCCAGAGCAAGAGAGCATAGACTTCCATGCTTCAAGTGAATGAAACTGAAGTGACTGCAATTTAAATTCAGTGTGCCAATTTTACTTGACATGTAGATAACCGTTACTCTATCCACACATCCAACTAGCTTTACTTTATCATAATAATACAATATTCTTCACTGACATATCCTTTGACTGTTAGAACAAATTGTGAAATCAGAAACAAAGAGGTTTTGACAAGATTTGAACTTCTATCTTTCATGCAAGGAGCACGATTGATGACAAGAGTGCAACTGTCCACTAAGTAAACTTGTGCATGATAAAATATTTTAACAAATCTCTTTTCTTTTGTTTTCTTTCTTTTTTTTTTTTTACTGTTTTGTTTTTAGATTTTTTTTGTTTTCACTTTCTTCTTCTTCAACTCCTTGCCCCTTTGGCATGCTGTTCAATTATCGATGCCAAGTCAGATGAACAAATTGGAATCCAACCTCAGAAATTCTTATCTGAAATATCAAAAGACGTCTGGGCTCTGAGCAATTAGTAGAGATGTCTTTTTACAACAATCTGATAAACAATTCTTTGAGAACAAATAATTGAATCGATTGAATTCCTGCCCCGGGCAAAATTTCCACCAATATCAGAATCACATTCAGCAAAATATAAGATAATTATTTCAAAATAATTCAAAAGTCTGTGATAATTAGAATAATCTAGTTTCCTCTAGAAATTCAAGGGAAAATAAATCCCTCGTACTCTTATCTACCAAGTTCTGGAATGAATAAATGAAACAGAACACAGTTGGATTGGCTTGGACTTTTCTGATGGATGATACGACGACATCTCAAGGATAGGTTGACAAATGGACTGTTGAATTTGTTTCTTTTCTAAGAATGATGCAGTAAAAGTGGAAAGATTTGTGCTATATTTCCTTATAAGATCATAAGGAAGCTGAGATCTCTGCAAATTTATAAAAAGAAGAAAAATCCAGTTATAATAGCCAAAGAGTTACTATTGTCACTCAGGAACTACACAGTATCTTTATTTATTTATTTTCTGTTTCCTTGTTTAGGCACTCACATTTTAACTCGACATTTATTCATTTTCATTTACTATCTATATTATGTGCCATGTCTCATCAGGATGTAGAAGATCATGGCTCTCCACAAGTTCCTATCCTTCATAGCTCTTAGCAATGTTTGTCTTTTTACTATCCCTCCCATTCCCTGTTCTGCCATTCTTTTACACAAACTCGTTAAGTAGATTACTCGCTGTTTCCCTCTGCACCTTTTGCTTGCAAGATATCCTGTGAGTGTCATATTCTCTAAACCATTCCTTATTATGTTTCCCAGAAATTTCAACTATCTTTCTGGTCTTAAGAACAAGTATCCTTTTTGTTTTCATTTTCTTTAAAACTTCCTTGTTGCTTCTGACATAGTATTCTCAGTATCCTTCTGTAGAACCACATCTCTGTCACTTCAATTCTCTTTTTTATATGTGAGGAATTTTTTGTCCAGTATTCACTGCCATACAGCAAGATTAATATTGCGTAACAGTTCAGCACTGTCTTTTTGTTTATAATCAAATTTTTCTTTAATAAATCTCTGCTGACTTTTGTATTGCATTCTCTTAAACCTTATAGAATAAATAGAGTTACTTATATATATTTGGGAAATTGAAACAACATGTGTGAATGAAATGTATTATAGACTTTTGTTTCTGCTGTTTGTGAGATTACAGTAGATATTCCCAATGGAACTATTTGAAGGAAATGATGGAAACAAGGTCTTGGAGGAGGGTCAAATTCCATGAAGTTCCAGAAGAAATGGATTTATACATTATTTATATAAACAGAATTTTAGAGGTACGTCTTTTTTTTTTTTTTTTTAATATCCTGGCTTCCTGGTAGGAAAAAAAGAATTTTTGAGATAAGGAATTATCACTATTTATATGCAATTTGAACCAGCATGGTCATCTTGGTTGTTATGCTTACAATGTTTCAACCATTGTACTCTCTGACCTTATTTGTGTGTCTGTCTTCATACTCATTAACCATCCTGGAATTTTAAACCCTTTAATCAATCAACAGGGTAGAGATTGTTTTAATTCTGTTTGCCATTCTTAAGGGAGATTTCAAATCAGTTCATATTCATCAGTATCTGTGTTACTTGTATATTTCTTCCACTTAATTAGGGTATGTGACTTTGAAACCATACAGGAAAAAGTCACAACTTGGTTTTTTGAGTGATAGGTTTGGTATATCTGATTCTATTGTAGAAAGTTTTTGAACCATGCTTACTACTGTCAATAATTTTCATGGCGGGAGGTGTAAATAATATTTTTTACTAACCTCTACTCCAACAGTGTCTTTTCTCACACTTCCTGTCTGTGGAACTCCCTTCCATTTACTTGCTTCCCTGATAACTACAATCTTCAAAAATTTAAATGCAATGTCAATTGCCATCTTCTGTCTTCTTGAATACTGTTCATGTTATGTACTTTTCTCGATCCTCCCTCTACTCAGTCTTTTCTCTCACTTTCACTTCCTTAACCCCCTGTGTACTAGTGGCATTCCCACCTTTTTTTGGGTGAAATGATTAAAAAACATTCCAAATAGTGTTGATTGAAGATCCAAAATTTCCACTATTCATGCAGTCTTCATTGTTAGTTTTAGGGTTAGAGCTAAAAAAAAAAAATAAAAAATGAAAGATGAAGAAACAGTGCTAACATAGTCCCATGACTTTTCTACCTGGATTTTACTCCTTAACCTAATTAGAATTTTGAACCCTTTATTCATCCAACAAGGTAGATTATATTAATGCTTTCCATTCTTAGGGGATATTTTAGATCAGTTAATAATCACCAGTATTTCTTTTACTTAATTAAGATATAATAACTTTTCAGCCCCCTATCAGCTTTATGGATTGAACTTGCAATGCCAAGGAACCAGACATTTGTAAGCAAAGTTTTAATCCACAAGGTCATGAGTCAAGAAAAAAAAAATCAACCCCTACTAAACTGTAACTTGAAAAAAACAGTTCAGTTCAAAATTCTGAGATGGTTACTAAGTATGAAGACAGATACTTGAAGGAGGTTGGAGGGTGCACTAGCTAAAACATTGTCAACATAACAACCATGTTGGTTTGAATAATAAAACGAATTGCCCTTGAATCTCCAAAGATTCAGCATAGTGGACAACTGATGATTCCCTCAATGATCAAATGATAAGTTAAATCTCTGTGTGGGTTTCAGAATTAATGGGTTTTTTTTAATGTTATTTCATTTATTTATTTATTTTTGAATATTTTATTAAATGCACCTCCCAGTCAAGAAATTATATTGCCTGTTTTGACTCACCCAAATAGAAAAAATGAAAACTCACCCAGAAAGAAAAAAAAGAAAACTAAATAAATAATGTATATAAATTAATTTAAAAGTTTTGTTTTGTAAAAATTTCTGTATTGAATTTGTAAAAATCTTTTAATGTGTTTAGTCATGTGCAAGTCATTCTTGTAAATGTCTGAGTTATAGATTTTGTTTTTAAAAGAAAAATACATCATATATCAAAAATATAATACTTATTTTCTTCCATTTTCCATATTGGAATCAATAAACAAAAACATACTACTTCTGATAAAAATGTACATTATCATCAGAATGCAAATAAAAGTGATCCTTTTGAATAAAATCAGTTAAAACTAAACCCTGCTCATGCCATCTAACAACAAACAGAGAATAGAACTATTTTTTTCACCAACCCAATATTTATTATCATTCTTGTCAGATCAAATTTTCATGACTTAAAGATGGTTTCTTGGAATCATCTTCAGTTTCAGACATAATTTGTTTACTTAATTATTGCAATATCTTAATATCTCATGATTTTAATTTTTTTTTTTTTTCATGCTCCAAAGCAACAAAACAGAAATTTATTTCAAAGTTAAAACCTGATAAGGAGTTATGTTATATGTATATATGACTGATTGGGGATGAATTTTTGTATAGAAGATAAAAATCAAATAATGATGTTTTATATTGCAACAGTTATTGATCAGTTACTTTTATCTCAAAAGTCTTTTTTATTTTCGAATACTCACATCATAAATCTTGACTCAAGTGAATTTGGTAACATTATGAATTCCCTGTTTATTTATCTTGTGCTATCATGGGTAGGATTTATAAATTATTGGTTCACACACTGTTTATTTATTTTGTGATATCATGGGCAGGATTTATCAACTCTTAGTTCACTTGCTGTTTATGTAGCATGTGATATCTTAAGTAGAATATATAAATTACCAATTCACTATTTATATATACTATGATTTCATGGATAAGATTTATAAATTATCAATTCAATAGCTGTTTATTTCTTATGTGATATCATGAGCAGGATTTATAAATTATTGCTTCACACACTGTTTATTTCTTATGTGATATCATGGGCAGGATTTATAAATTATTAATTCAATAGCTGCTTATTTCTTATGTGATATCATGGGTAGGATTTATGAATTATTAATTCACTTGCACTTTATGTTTCCTGTTATAAATTTTGTTAGAAGAAAATAAGAGAGTGCTCGATTGCTATGTGATATCCATTCTCTTATAAGGCAGTGGATGCTTATGATGAGAAAACTGGAGGCCACAGAAATATGGTACTACAGAAGGATAGTGAGAATTTCATGAACAGAGTGAATAAGCAGTGAGAAAGACTTAAAGAAAAATGGCAACAAAAAGAATGCTTATACTCAGAATAAGAAAAGGCTGAAAATCTTTGGACACATAATGAGGAAGGAGGGCTCAGAAAACTTGACCCTCACAGCACATAATGAGAGAAACAGAGAGAGGGGAAGACATTGAGCTACCTACTTGATGAGCTTGTGTGGATGGATGGTGGAACAGAGTGGCAGAAGCCTTAGCTAATGTATAAAAACTGCTACAGGCCAAAAGGGATAGGAAGTTGTAGAGAGCCATGATCTCCTATGTCCAGAAAAGAAATGGCTCATTGAAGAAGATATCATGGGTAGGATTTATTAAGTAATGATATATACAATGTTATAAGATTGTTACATTTTAAAAGTGACTACATTTAAATTGCATATAAAATATAAAAAGGCAATGTTCCACCTTTTTCTTTCCAAATTTGTCACTTTCTTCATTTGTTAACATTAACAATTCACAGAGTCTTTCCTTTCTTAAACAGATATTTCCAGGTGGTGCTTATCTTTATGCTAGGTCTATTGATGAGGAGAGGATATCAGAGACACTGAGGTGCACTGATTCTTTCAGTCATCTTCCAGTGTTCTGTGTTTATAATAATGGCTTCATTCCACAGGGGTTGATGAACATTTTTTCTTTACATATATGATCAGCTATGCCTGACTTCAATGTCTCTCTCAAGATAACAGTCTTACAATATTTCTCTACCCTTATTTTTAGGGTGTGGTTCTTCTCTCTTTTGTAATCCTTGCCAAAACTGGATGGAATAGAGTACAGTTCTTGATGATATTTTCTTTGATTAATCTACAGTTTGGTGAATTGGCAACTATTACCATAATTACTACCAACCTCTTTCTGACTATCAATGTTCAAAAGAGATGTCTCCAAAGAGTTTAACTGCTTTTGCATACCATCCTGATGGTATATGGACATCATATCTTCTGAGTCAGCAGTACTTATGGTAAACAGATCAAGACTTTTTTTTTTTATTGTTGTTCACAACTCTGTATTGTATTTTCTCCCACAAATATATTAGTACCTCAACTACAGACACTGAAGGTTGCTTTGGACTTTTCACATTTAATTTAATTTCTAATATGTCCTATCAAATATATTTGTTAATATTTTCTATGTTTAAATTCTTTTTTTGTTTTCCTTTGGACTCACACATTCACCAAAAATTGTTTGTTGGTCAAATATACCAGGAGCATATAAAACCTGATCAAAAGTGTTGAAGCCTGCAACAGACCATACATAGGGATAGCTTTACTGTAACATTGGGTCAGCTGACTTTATTCATCAGAAAGTAATCTTTGAGTTTTTCATAATGTCTGTAAAACCTTCTTTTGAGATTTCAAAGTCTGATCCATTTTCATTAATTTTTCTGAGTATTTCAACTTGTCTATAGCCATTGTTGCTTTGCCTTTATTTTTTGGTTGTATGATGAGTTCAGTGTTTGTTTGAAGGGTTTTGAAAACTTTTCCCTCCCCCATCTCTTATATTGTCTTATTTGGTTGGCTTTTTTCAGTGCCTGTCTCACTTTTCATCTGAACTTGTCAGACTTAGCATCAGGGATTTCCAAAACTACCTTATCATTTGGGACTATGATGTTTAATTATGGGATCTGTATGATGGTGTTTGCAAATCTGAGACCTTTGACCTTCATTCAAGTGGGGGTGGGGGGTGCAATCTGATTTTGACAACTGCTTTCGCAGTCTGACGATCTTTTAATAGCTGTAGTTTCTGTTCATATTGGTTGTTATAGTCACAATGTTTTGGTCTGAGTATTTGCACTTTGGTCTAACATTCTCAGAATATTAGACCAAATCCTTTATTCAATCCATGAGAGCAGATTGTTTTTATTCAAGTTTTCATACCCAGAGAATATTTCATTATTACTTAATACTCAACAGTCTTAATCACTTTTGTGCCGGTCACTTGCCTGTTTCTTCCATGGAACAAGAGCATATAACTTTTCAGCACAAAAACAAAGAATTTTGTTTTTGTTTAATAGAAAATTATTTTTATGTACAATTTTTCTCCAATTCTTTTTAAATGAAGTAAATTTTATGAGAAATGATTAAAACCATTAGACATGATTGAATATTTTTTGTCAAAGGGTGTTTAATTTTTTGATAATTTTGTAATCAAGAGAGATGCTGATGACCCTGTTGAAATGCAGGTTTTATTTGACAGCAATTACTGATTTGTTCATTCAATTCATTGACAGTAATTTTCTAATTTTCAGATAATTACATACTGTGGATGATATTTTCTTCCAATTACTGAACTATTTCAATAATTAGGCATTTATTTTAACCTTATTTTAAGAATGAACATAATCAAGAATAGAAACTTAGGTTCCTACAGGCTTGTTGCATAAGGGGACCTAGAGACTGCGTACCTGCATTCACGGAAATCATTTATTCCCTACCCAATAAAAAATAATAGGAATTAATTTTAGTGTTCAAATTCTCACTTATGCCCCCACCCAACTTAACTGTCCCCACAATTTAAAGTATTCTGACCTGAATCCCAATCTCAAATATATTTCAAAGATCATTTTATATGCTTCTTAATTGAAGATCTTATTTTCGGTACTAATCATAAGTTGGTGGTCTATCTATATACAAGCTCAGTATATTAGAATTTCTGTCACATTATAGGCAGCAGGCGTGGAAATTTAATTGTCCAAGTAGTGTAGTAACAGATGACAGAAAGTGTGACATAGAAGCCTGGAGGTGCATAGTGATAGAGAAAGATACCTTTCAGAAACTAAGCAAATTATTAAGAGATAGGAAAATACTATTACAGAAACAAAAAAAAAAAAAAGAGTGCTGAGCATATAATAGCCAATCTAATGTTGAACAATTTTCTCACATATGAAGAAGAAACTTGAAAAAATAGTCATCGATAAAGAACCCAGTTTTTTAATCCATTTACAAAAGCTTAGTAGGTAGGTTATGCATTCTTTTCCTCTGCCCCTCTTGCCTTCAATATGTCATGTGGGTATCAAATTTTCCAAGATCTCTTTCCTTATTATGCATCCTAGAAATTTCAACTGATGTTAAGTTAAACTGTTCATTTTGTTTCCATTTCCTTTAAAATTGTGTTGTTGCTCACATTTTTGATCCATGGTATGCTCAACATTCTTCTGTAGAACCGCATTTCTATCTCCACAAGTCTCTTCTTTTGTCTTTGATGAAATTGTCCTGTATTCACTGCCATAAAGGAGGACTGATATTACATAACAGTTCAGTACTCTTTTCATTGGTTCTAACAAAATGTTCATCTTTTTTACAGGGACAAAATAGCACAAGAATCAAGACATTATGTATTACATATAAATCAAAGTAATAAAGATGGGTAGAGTGCATGGAGCCAGTATGTCATACTTATAATAACATCCCTAATGATCAAGATGAGAATTCTGAGAATACCATAGAGCATGTGAACTACAAGAAAGTTTTAAGGCAAATAAAAAAGTAAGATTTTGTTTTGAGAAAAATAAAATTTCAGTGTTTACATGGAGATGTTAGAAGTAAAACATTGAAGTAGATTTTAAAAGGAACCTGAAACCCAATCTGAAACAGGAAACAAGGATTAAATTTCCACTCCTGTTCAAAAGACTGGGGAGGAGTGCGAACAGAACAATAAGTGTACTTATCTACTCCAATTGAGAAAAAAAATAGTAAATAAAATTTCAGAGTGTAGGCAGAAACATTAAATGTATAGAGTCCAAGTAGACTTTAGAAGGAATCAGAAACCCAACTCTAAACAAGTTGCGAGAAACTCCTGTTTATAGACTGAGGAGGAGTGTGAACCTATCTACTCCTATTGTGAGAAAAATAACATTTCAGAGTTTACTCAGAGACATTAGAAGTAAAGAGTTGAAGTAGAACAGCAAATGATAAAATAGATTTTAAAAAAGCAATAGGAGGAAAAAATAGATGATGTAATGGAATAACCTGTCACCACCATGTGACTACACAATAATTAGTAACTACCTATAAGTAGCTGTAAGTCAACAGACTACAGAGACTAGCTGGAATCTGTTGAGTATGACTCAGACTTATGCAAGAACTACCAACCTTCCAAAAGTAGCACTCACTACTGGATTGACTTGCAACAACCTTGTGCATAACTGTTACCTTTATTCTTAGTGTACTGGTTTTTTACAATAAATCTTTACCTATTGTATCCACCTTGTTTTTCAAGTATATATTCCTATTAGCACAGAATATAACAATAGAAAAACTGAAAGATTACTGCTGCACTGGTATTAGCACTCTTTAAAAACAAAACAAAAAAAAATGAATTGGGTAAAAACCATTTTGAATCACCTGTGATAAACCGGAAATTAGAATCACCTTTAATAAACTGTTAATGACCACATGACTAGAATTAACCAATGAATGATGATTTCAATGTTTTAAAAAGTCACACATTATTCTCTGTTAGCCCAGAGTTATCCTTGGTCTTAGCAAAACTACTTAACCACTACTTAAAGAATAAACCTTTCCTAAGTCTGTGTAAAGTGTAAAGTGTGTACTCTGTTTGCAAGAATATGGGTGAATGCTCATCTCTGTCTCAGTACAGGCACATCAGCCTTCTCAGGGTCATTAGAAAACTTTTTGAATCTATAATCAACAAGGTTTTTTATCACTCCAATAGGAACAACCACTTGAGCAACCAGCAATATAACTTTTGATCAGTTCAGTCAACTGCTGATATACTGTCATTATTCACAAAATCAGTGGGGCACTAGACAACAAATACATCTGAAGGACAATAGGATTAGATATTTCAAAGGACCTTGACATGATGTGATGTCAAGGGTTAAGCACAGGCTCTCAAGTTATGGAATCACTTGAAGAGTTGTCTCAATTATCAAGTCCTTCCTAATGGGTAGGTTCATGAAAGGAGTTGTTAATGGCCAGTCCTCTGAGGACTGAGTGATCAATGCAGGCATCTCTGAGCAGACTGAATTTTCAACTTTCTATCTGGAGCTGCCCAGTCTTCATTTTCCAGTCGTGATAGAGGCCAAACATAACTCCACGTCCTTGTGGGTGATGAAGTATTTTCTACCCTTAAACACCTTTCCTACAGACAAAACATTGCAATACTCTCACTGCTCTATTGTTATTTCCATAAAAAGTGTTCAAACAAACTATATTCCTTAGTTCCACTTGTTCTGTTCATGGCTAAAATCTGCCATGCGATGAACATTTTAGCAAACCATCCTCATACCCTTTGTATTCCATTGGTGAGATCTAAGTTCTGTTACTATGGTTCACTCATAACAATGTAGAGATAACAACATGTGGTAGTGACTGTCTATATCTCTGAGATGAGGTATTTTGAAAAAAGAACTTGGAGAGTTGAGTTGAAATACCCAAGACATCTTGAAGAGGCATGGAACGTGGAACTAGAACAATCTACCCCAGTGGACAAAATAAAGAGTTCTGTTTGAAATTCCTATCACCTGAGGAAGGCCAGAGCATAAACGTTGTGAATATGGCAATGAAGATTAGGATAATAGTCCGAATAATATAATTAATGCAAATGTGGTAGTGAATCCCCATATTTATTCCAAAACTAAAACTAAACTACAATTCAGAACATGAATTATGTCATTTAATTTACCTACATTAACCACTTTAGTCAACTTAAACATTGCTGGTGACTTCTTGTGAAGAATACAGTCCTATGAAAATAGTTATTGAAGCAATAACAATCTTAGATGAGGCTCCCAACAAGTCTGCAATCTGTTCACGTTTGATCCATTCAGTTTGAATTTCTTTTTTTTGTCATCATTTCTTTTAGATTTGATGAATTAAAAATCTCTACTAGAGATGCATTATCAGACTTGAACTTCAGGCAGCCTTGGTAATTGAAATTGCTTCACTAAATGCAAGATTCTCTGAGACTAATAAACTTTTTGCTACCCGGTCAAGTTTTCTTGATGACCAACATATAGGGGCCATTTTGTTCTTCCTACCACAGACAAAGATGATAAAACTACCATGTGAAGATCCATGGCATAAGTGGCATCAGAATAACAAACAAGATTCAGCTCTGGGAGTTTTCCGAATTCTGGAAAAGGTATAGAACCTCTCTTAGATTTTAACTTATTTTATTAGCCTCAAAGAGCATCTTCATTTTAGGATGTTTACCAGTATTGCTCTTCTACGGACATCAAATGATACACCTGGTTGTGTATGAGGAGATGCCAACCTGTAAGTCTCTTTAATTTTGCTCTCATCTTGACTCAACTCCTTTTTCTTCTCAAGGACCTTCTCTTTTTTATCTCTATGGATAAAATGGATGATACAGAAAGATCTTGATGTATAATGATTCCATTATTTGACTTCCATTTTGATAAGTTCTTACCTCAAATATCTTTTTTAATTCCGAGATCATATTTTCTGAAATGATTCATTTCAACAGAATATAAAGTCATCCACATGCATAGGCAGAATACCAATCAAGTTG
This sequence comes from Acanthosepion lycidas, assembly GCA_963932145.1. Taxonomy (NCBI): domain Eukaryota; kingdom Metazoa; phylum Mollusca; class Cephalopoda; order Sepiida; family Sepiidae; genus Acanthosepion; species Acanthosepion lycidas. Next base: position 33,400,691 of record OZ010572.1, read on the forward strand.
ACAGGTGCATCATGTCAAAGAAATAGTGTATTATCATAGGCACTCTCTATTCCTTTCAGATAATTTCATTCTTAGTTAACCTTCTTGTACTATAAACAGGGCATGTCATTTAATCCATAGATACATCTCTTTAACTTCCACACTTATGATTATGGACACACACCAGATGGTGGTCTAAGACTTCTCTCTCCAGTATGTCACCCAGCAGAAATGCCGAGGTGAAATCAAGGGTATCAACCTGCCAACCAATAACAGAGGATGTCAACATCACAATACGCATAGCTTTATGGTTGCATGTTGAAGAGTCTGTTTTTAAATCATAAGAATCCTTTTCATAACCATGTGAAACAAAATGGACCTTCATTATCTTTTTATTATCCTTGTATCTCTCAGACATCACCCATCTTATTGATATACATTTCTGACCAGTGTAGGGTAAACATTTATATATCACATGATTTTTGATATTTTCTGCTTCTTTATTGAATCAATCACATCTTTAACATATGTGAGCAAAACTACATATTCTTGCTTATTTTGATTATTTGCTCTATCTCACTTAGAGTAGCTCCATTGATCCACATGATCCAAATTAATACAGACAGGATTTTCATTTTCTTCCTTTGGTATTATATTCAGTCAACAGCCATATTTTCCAGTTGATTTTGGCTGTATACTCATAATCTTTTCACTCTTCCATTCATCACTTCCACTTATTTTAACTTGGTTTTTCAATGTTGTCTTTCAGTTCTCCAATATTATCGTTAGGTCTCTTATTATTATATTCTTCTTCATCTTCCTCATCCAGGACTTCATTTATCTCATCTGATTAATTCTTATATCCTTATTCTATGTTTGTTTTCTTGATTTTTGTTATTGACTTTCATCAAGTGACAGGGATGTATCCTTTAAAATGCTCCTCCATATCTGATCAATACACACTGCCCTTGTTTATCCAATACTTCGGCAGGACCATGCCATCCTTTGTAGTTTTGTTTTCTATAATAAACATTATCACCAGTCAAAAAAATCTTCAGCCACATAAGTCCTCATATTGGATTGCAATGCTTTCTGGAGTTTTTCACTTGCTTCAATTTCCATAATGCCACATGTAGAACATTTAGATTTACTCTAACCATGTCACTGGTTGTTGCAGACTCCAGTGCCAGTAACTTATCAGTCAAAATCAAGGGCATGTTTACATTGAAACCAAATACAAGTTCATTAGGTCTATGTCCTGAGTGGTTCTGAAATTAATTTTTGGCACTAACAGCCCAAGCCAGAACAATTTCTGGCTCATATTTCTCATCTTCTAATGCTTTTTTCATTGGTTCTGCTATTATCAGATTGCAGCATTATACAGTACCGTTAATAAATGAACTTTCCATAGCAGTAGTACAGGTTTCAATGTTTAATTTTTCATTCATCTGTCAGTAACTTTTATTATTAAACTCTCCCTTGTTGTCACTCAAAAACCACTTGGGAGCTCCAAAATAAGATTAAAAATATGTTGGAATCAATTTCTTTGCTCTTTTTGGCTTTAATCAGTCTGGCAACGGAGTACCTAGTGACTGTGTCAATTAGGTGCAAAATCCAAGATTGATTATATCTATGCTTCTTTAAATCAAGACATACTGTATCATTGAATTTGTTTCCAAGAGGCAATCCTACCACTGGTTAAAGCTGGTATCTTCTAAACTTCAGGCAAACCAAACAAGAATTACAGACATCGAAGATTAGATCCAGAAACCCCTTATGATGAAAAGTTCTACTACTTTTAACAGAAGATATCAGTTTTTCTTTTGATGCATGTGCAAATTGCCTATGCAATTTGTCAACCTTCTTTCTTTACTCCATTTTAGAGTTTTTATATAAAGGGAAGACTGTAGTGTCCAGAAGAAGTAGTTCTCAATTTTAGAGATTTAACTAAAATCCAACAGCAGTCATTTTTAAAGTCCAACACCATTACAGCAGTTTTCATTGATTTGTGGTTGAGTTGCATTTTTGACAATGTCAGCTTCAATGTAAGCTCTGACACCTTTTACATCTCCTATAGTCACAGGAAGTTTAACTACATTAGTAGATTTTGCCTCCATTCTATCTCCAAAACAAAAGGTCGAGTTAAACTTTGAAATTTTTACTAGATTTTTATCTTGGTCACTTAATGTGTCAAAAAATACATTGAACCAAACTTCTCCAGCAACTTTTGGTGAACATGCAGTGTCTAATACTGCCATAGCAATTGTCTCTTTCCCATGATTAGACATTTTTATATTATTTTTATAATATTATATGGAACTATGGCATCATTTATCAACGTCTGATAAGGTATATCGATGTTAAATAAGGTCATATGTACCTGGTCCGATTCAACAACAGCATCAACATCATTCCTAGAACTAGAAAAGTTTTGGGTAAAATGCTTAGTAAATTTGCATTTGAAACATTGCATAATCTTATCTTGTTTATCTGTAAGATTTCACTTACTTCCATGAAAACTCCCTTGACAAGGCTTTTGTCCTTTGTTTCTTCCATTTCTTCTTTATTAGTCAGAACGGTGTTGTATTCAGATGACAAAATGTCAGCAAACACTTTCTTTAACATGTCTTTCATAGATGTATATGTTAGATTTCCATACATGTTTCTTACTAACTATTAATTCACCTAAGATACGTTCACCTCACTTAATGCAAAAAAGGCCTAATTCCAAATTTTCGTAATTTCTAATACAAAATGTAATAACATACCAAAATGTCATTTATATTAGTTCCAGCTACTCTCCTTTAAGAATAAAAGTCTTTAAACGCCATATATACCACTGTGTTCTTTTCACGTAAATAAATTTTGTCCAGTTCGTCTAATAAGTTTTAAACAATTTCCTCAGCTGATATCCATGATGGTTGAGTGTTGAACACATTTATGTATGTTCAGAAGCAATGATAAAAATGCAGCTAGGCCTTGTTTTTCTTTTGGCAAGTCTGTGTATAGAAACCAAATCTGTATATCCTGTTTCCATTCTGCATACAAGTCCTCACCTTGTAAAAAAGGTGGTGTTTTTTTCTTTTAAGAGAAGCCATCTTTCTTTCAAAGTAAGTTGAACAAGTATTTCTGTCACATGATAAATGAAAGCTCTTGCTACCAATGTTAGTATGGTTCACTCAAAACAATGTAAAGATAACAACACATTACAGTGAAGCACCATGTTTATTCCCAAACTCATCCATTCTATCAAAACAAGGGAGACAAATGTGTATCAGAATTAGACAATGCAAACTTTTTCCCCCACAAACTGCTAATTTGTGGAACTGGCTCCCATGAGTCTACAGTCTTAACCTGTTCAAGTTTAAGGTTAACAGTGTGCCTCTTTCTTTGCAAACCTGTACATTGAGTGGTTCTTGGGCCATGTACAGAATGAACATGACTGTAAAAAAAGGTTTTTATAGAGGTAAATGTCACTGGCGCTACAATTGACCAGTTTTAAATTCAGAATTGTCCTTCTCCTAGACTGGTTGCCAGTCAAATCTAGAGAGCTCAGTCTGCACTGCTAGATAGGGGGAGGAGAAGAGATGGAATCATACTTCTCCAAGGGAGTTTAGTTGAAAGTAAATGCAACGGCACAATTCAACACATGCTAATCCCATTTTGCACACTCTTAAGCACTACATGATTGACATATCCTTAACACACACAAACATATATATATATATATATATGTGTAGTGATATTATTTAGTAATTCGTATGAAAGAGGTTATAGATCTAGAGAGAGCTCGATGTAACAACAGAGCAAATAATATATATATATATATATATATATATATATATATATATATACTGTATTGGGGCAGCAGATCATTATTTAAACATATATTGTTAAATATAACAGACAATGAATGTCTATTATATTTGATCATGAGCCATTCTAAACTTTGTATAGTCGCTTTAATTTCAGGAGAAAATAAAGACAAAAATTGTCCAAGATTAGGATATTTTATTTATTACGCTGTTCCTTGATTTAAGCTTTCAGCTCAAATTGTCCATCTTCAGAGAGGTTATATGAACATTTAAACAAAGATAGTCACCATTAAAGATGATAGTCTGTTATGTTGATACAGAAGATTGCTATGCAACGATAATGGTCATGGAACAGCAGACACAGATTGTAAATTCATATGAAGCTGCTGACCTCCATGTGACCTGTTCCTGAGAGAATTCCGACCAACCTCTTTCTTTGTTGATTGAACCTACTCCAAGTTTTAAAAGAAAAAGACAAAGTGTCACAATAGAGATTGTAATGGGAGAGGTTAATTTTGTTGTATCAAAAGCTATATAAGCCAACTGGAAATTAACCCTGCGACCTTCTTCATTATTTTATTATGTTATTTTTATTTTTGCCAGTGGAATCATTCTTTGTTCTTTTGTAGCATAGTTCTGCCACAGTCTGATCTAGCCCTTAAGTACAGACAAAATTTGATCTTCACTGACCTGTGATCAAGGAACACATTGTAGGACAGAAACAGATGAAGGAACAAAGCAGAAAGCAGATAACCATCAGATGACTGGCGGCAGTACTGACCAATATGAGAACAACCCAGGATCGAGTCAGGCTGGGCATTATATATATATATATATATATATATATATATATATATATATATATATATCCTTTTCTTAGGTATATTTATTGTTCTGTATATAAATATATAAAGTGCATTTATTTTGAAAATGTTGAAATATTCAACCAAATATTGTTACTAGTGGTAACCTTCTTTCTGTTGCACACTAATATATAATTTGTATATCTTCTGTGTATCATCAAAGCATCAGTTTGCTGCAGAGCTACTTCAATATTAAAAAAGATTGCAATGACAAAAAGATAGAACTGCCTCTTTCTGAGTTATGAATGACCAATAATTGTGACAAACCATTGAAAGTGATATGAAAGAAAAGGAAGTCTGAAAGATGCTAGTGGAGATGTCCTATATTTGAGAAGTCAGGTAAGTTTTCTAGCATTGGTTGACGATGATTACAGCAAGCAATGTGATTTACTGGTGATGATTTTCAAAGTTACCATATTTTCATTGCTCTAACACTTTCACATTCACGTTCTAAATAGTTTTACACAATCTCTTTTTCAATGTTCTTGCTTGATGGACAAAGTGGAACTCTTTGGATATTAGAAAAGAGAAAAAACTACATAGTCTCCATCTTGTTGGAAAATTACATAAGTGATTTTAGACTCCTGTTGAAAATAAATGAACACATTTTAGCAATTTTGTTTTGTTCTTTAACAATGTTTTAAAAAATTTCTTTCTTTTTTATATTTTGGAAGGAAAATGAAAAAAATATTTCCTAAAATACAGGCAAAAAGAAAATAATATAGTTTACAAAAGCAGTACAAAAGAAAATTTTTTAGCTTCAAACTTTTTATGAATTATTTGGTAGCAGTTAAAACATATAATCTTTGGATTAATAGAGAAAATAATTGAATATCTAGTTTTTGACCTGAATGCATTGAGTCAAGCAGAATCTAAAGAGATTTCCACATTATGGAGTTAAAAACATGATACAGTTTTCAGCATAACTTTATGAAGACAAAATGGGAAAAAATCATTGAATGAAGGAGAGAATAGAGTGATGCTAGATTCCATTTTTACACTATTATTTTCAGCTATCTAAAAATGTACATGATACATTCTAGTCTAATGTTGGGAAGAAATAAATAAATATCTTTTATTATTTTGCTATATTGAGCCAACATTGAGAGCAATAACATGAAAATTATAGAGATTTTTCTTGCTGAGAGAAACAAGCTAGAAATATGAAACTTTGAGAATATTTGTAGAAGATCTCAAAATATATGTATCTGAATTTAAAATCAAGAATAAATGTTAAGATTTTTATTTAATGACTGATAATAATTTGAAATTTTCATTCAGTTTTTGTGATGAATTTGGTTCTTTGTATTGAAATGAATGCCAAGGAAAAACTAAAAAGTATTTGGCCTGAGTAAGAAAAGATTTTTAAAAATTATTTTTGTTTAGATATTAGAGAAACAGTTGAGCCAAGAGATTTTCAGTAACCCCTCAACTACAAGTAGAATGACAAAGAACCATGAAACATCCATTCTGTTCAACATATACATAACACACTTAGTATACTGTTTTACTAGTTTCTTTAACACTTTCAAAAAGAATTCTGGTATTTGGTTATTGAAAGAGTGATTTTGCAAAGTAGGTCAGGTCTCCAAAATTTCAGCACATGCACGCGCATATGTGTGTGTGTGTGTGTGTGTGTGTGTGTATTTATATATATATATATATATATGCGCGCATGTGTGTGTGTGTGTGTGTATATGTGTATATATATATATATATATATATATATGAAAAAATATAGTCTGAAGGTGTGCTATATTTATGGGATAAAGTGCTCAATATCAGAGATAGAGTGTGTAAATATAAAAGTGAACATTTAAGTCAACGCTTAAAGGCGACGGTCTATTTCATGCTAGATGCAATCGTCAGGCCTGACAATTGTATCTAGCATCAAACAGACTGTCACCTCTAAATGTTGACTTCAATGTTCACTTTTATATTTATAAATATATATATATATATATATATATATAAATAGTACAGGTAATAAATCTGTTGGTATATAATACAAGTGGTTCTTAATAATATAAAATATTAAAACTGATCCACAAAAAGAACTCCATGTGTTTCTTTTAACAGAGCATGTAAATTACATAACAGAGAAATTCTAAATTATCTCATGAGTATAGACTATTTCAACTAACACCAAATGCGTCAGCCTTATTCAACTCAGATGGTGGACTGTGTTCATTGTCGGAACTAGAGATTTAAAATTTAATATTTAACAAAGACTGCAGTTGAAAACTTGATACAGAGCAGAAACACAAACATATATATATATATATATATATATATATATATATATATATATATATATATATATATATATTTGTAAATGTCTTTCAAGCAGTTATTAATGTATCTATTATTAGAGGTTGTGCCTCATTTTTGTTTTCAAGATCATTTATAATTCATTATCAGAATCTCAACACATATTTTGCTACTAAATCAACACAGTATACATGTATCAATATTTCCTTAAAATTTAGGCTTTATTTTTATTTTTCATGGCAGATTATTGAACTTAATAATAAAAATGTGTGTGTATATTTTTTCACTGATGCTCCATAGAAGCAAACTAAAATATTTATTTTTTCAGTTTCAAAGATACTTGACCTGCTTCAGGAATTGATGGCTGAGACATGAATTGCAAATACATCTTTGGAAGAAACAATTGAAAAAAAAAAGTCCTGAATGCAGTGAATAAAGGTTTTTGAAGTCAGAAATACAAAATTATATTATGAATTAATAAAATGGTTACATTGATCTCAAACAATTTGTCCTAAGATTATAAGTGCATAAAAGTTGTCCTGTTTATTCAAACTGATTTATAGAGAAGAACAGTTATAGATTTTGTTTCATGTGTGACCAACAGTCTACCTGCTAAAATATCTAAAAAAAAAAAAAAAAAAAGTAAAAAATAAAGGTAGGTGGGTTATTAATAGCAAAACAAAAATAAAAATATAAAACTTAGAAAGAAGACAAAAAAGCAAACATTTACCTAATCAGTAAATAAAAGTGCTCAATGCTGAGACTAACCTGACAGAGCAAAAAATGCTTCACAGTGTCAAACTTTAAGGATGTACCGCTTGAGGCACTATATATATATATATATATATATATATATACAGTATACACCAGGTATTTGAGAACATGTTTAGTGAGCCATAAATGAAAGATGTAATGTTATGTGATATGTATTTTAACATTCCCATTTCTCTTCCAGATCATATATATACATTGTTGTACGTATGTGAAACCTGTGGATCACACTTACCAAAAGAGTCTCTGCTGTATATTAGGTATCCACATGCAAATTGACATGATATTCTGAAATGCAGTCTACCAGTAGAGACTCTGGAATATCAACACCAGTTATGAGGCAGTGGACATGTGGTTAGGATAAAAGAAAATACAATCTCTTAAGTAGTTTCTCTATAGTGAAAGAAAAAGACCAGTGCACAAGTTGGAATTGAGGCATAAATATTGCTTTCAAGAACACACTGCAAAAAGCCAGCATTATGCTCTAGAGCATTCATCTTAGAATATTCTAGTACATCTTAATTAGTACATCTTAGAGGAAAGCAGAGTATAAGGGTAAGAGAAAAATTGAATAGAATCATGTTGATTATTATTGTTTTGTTTTATGGTATATCATCCACAATGGGTTATTTAATACTAGCAATATTTTTAGGAATGTATTCATTACTGGTAAAAAAAATTTTCTTCAAAAATGTATTGCTGGGAAAGTAATTATTTTTACAAAAATGTATTGCTGTTAATATTTTTTTTTTTCAAAAATATATTGTTGGTACTTTTACTACAAAAATGCATCTTTATACTTTTATAGTGTTTTGATCCCAGTTTAAGGGTTAGCTATTTGCCCATAGCTGGGACCCTAACAAGTGCTACCAGCCCAGATCAGGGTGGATCTGGCAATGACAAAGTGGGTTCACACTCCTTAAAATCTCCCATTCATAGGCCTTGCTGCCAGATGTAGTTTTTTTGTTATACACAGGATGAAGAATGATGTAGAAACATGAAATATTGAAGAGATATGTAAGTTCCTTGATATTAATTTTCATGAAAATGTTGGGACAGAATGTGATCTCATATGTCATGTGTTATTTCTATTTGCAGAGATCATAAAAAAGGGCATGCCTTAGTTGTTGGACTAAAATGTCATATGAAAGCTCACTAAAACATTAATGTAACAACTCCTGCAAAAGACATCTAATGCTGCCACATCTATGCAAGAGAATGGAAGACCTTAGTAGGACTAAAAAGCCACACCAGTGCAGCTTGCGTCTGACGATCAATCAAGTGATGACATGACTCAAAATTGAGTTGAAGCCGTCATCAAGTATACATGTACAAGGCATACCTTACTTATCTCAGCAGAAACTACGACAATTAAAGATAGCAAAATAACATCTTTGGATAGTAAAAATTTGCACTGACGAAACAGAGTCACCAACACTGACTGTGCACTTTCAAAGCATTGTTCATTTTATGGGTTGACATCTGTGCAAATTCACCTGGATCATAACTCTCACAACTGCTGAAATATATTAACACCTCCTTAACTGTGCTCACATCCATTGTTTGTTTACCATAAAAATTCAGCAAATGTCAGTGTATGTACTTCTGGACTTTCATGTTAGATGATTTTTTACCCATTCTGCAGTCAAAGGCAACAAAGAAAAATGTTGAGAAGTATCAACTTATACTGGTATAGCACCAATATACACATCTAATAATGCATTAGATTCCCTTCTATTTCTACATGTAAATTCTAGAAGACATTTTATGAAAATTTCCAAAGAACGAAAGTAGGGGATATTTGCTTTGATAACTGTATTTCTGAATAAAATTTTTTAGTAACACCATAATTCCCCACCTGATGAGACATCTAAAAAAAAGTTTTCTCTTTTTTTAACGTTGAAACAAAAATGTACAATTTTGTAGTAGATATGTGCTTGTTCTAATGTAACACTGCATAAGATAAATAAATAAATAAATATATATATATATATATAAACCAAACTATTGGTAAAGTTTCCAGTTACAATCCTACAAACACAATGGTACATTGCTCATATGATCATGTTTTCCTTTTCTAGCACACATACTGTGACTTATTCAAAAATTACATTGTTAAGAGTGACTTATGTAAAGGGATCATAAAGAATGGTGATTTTAGAAGAAAATAAAGAGTGCATGCAAAATAAATGTAAACAAGCTACAGAGATCGGTTACATATACAAAGAAAGATTATGCCGAATTAATTTTATTATTTCTAAATTCTTATGACGTTTACATACAGAGGATGCTAAAGATAAGAGGCCCAAAAGCTCTCTGCAGGAGCTAGCCTAAAGTCCACCCTATGGGTGGCTTCTGGGCTAGTATTATGGACTATGTGTAATTTGTCCAAATTCTGCATATTAAGTTCAAAAAAGAAATCTCTTGTTAGCATACAAGAAAAATATGATAAAAAAATTAACAGAAGTTTCTTATCAGTCATTTTTTTATGAAACATGTATTAGATAGGGATTGCTGTGCAAACACCCAACTATATACAGAGGGCGAATGGTAAATTGCCAGCATTTTATATTTTTAATTTTGTGCATGTGCATTATTTGTTTTTGATTTTGTCAACTTCACACTATAGTAGGTCAGATAGGCAATGTCTGTGAGAAAAAGAGCACCATGATGCAATTCATTCTGCCAGAAATCTGGAAACAGCATGCTGTACTGCTTGATATTCATACCAGAAGCTCTAATATGAATATTTCAGAATGTTTGGTTGTCAATCTGAGGACAGTTCGGAGGATTCAGAAAGAGTTGGATGTATTTAATGGTGATTATAAAGGTACAGCAACTTGGTGAGGTCCTCAGATACAACACAAACAGGAGAACCCAGTTATGGCTGTCAAACAGTTTCTGCAACCACATCACTCCTTACATCTGGCCACCTAACTCCCCAGATTGCAATCCCCTTGATTATTATGTGTAGGACACAGATGAGCAAGAGACCAACAAAACTCCTTATAACACCATTGTTGAACTGATGTCAAGGAATATGGCAGTATTCACCAACTTAAATAAGGAGACCATCCAGAAGAGATGAAGGAGATTCCAAAGTTGCCTGGAGGTCGTGGTTGAAGGCAATGGCAATTTTATTGAATAAATTTACTCTTTAGTATTTCAAGATATTTTGATGTAATCTTGGTAAATATATCTGTTAAAACGTCAGTGTTATTTTCATTTTTGCATAATTTAAATGACAATTTATCCATAACACCCTATATATATATATATATATATGTTATATATATGCACACACACACAAAATGTCCATAAAGTTTGTGTGCAATTTAAAATATATATATATATATATATATATATATATATGTGTGCACACACACAAGATGTCCATAAAGTTTGTGTGCAATTTAAAATACTTAAGTATTTTTAATTGCACACAGACTTTATGGACACCGCATATATAAATATATATATATATATATATATGTATGTATGTATGTATGTACACACACATATACATACACACACATATATATATATATATATATATATATATATATATATATATATATATATATATAAAATTATTATTTTATCATCTTCACCATCATTGATTTTCTAAAAATATATTTACTTTGAATATGTTATAAGTTAACATGGATTAACTGAAAGTCATAAAACAAATTTTTAATGCTGTTAAAAATTTGCTCTTTAAAAGAAGAAAAGAACAAAAATGAAGTTAAACTTTATTTATGAACAACTGTTGATAGTACCAGGGACATTTCTAAAAAATATATATATATATGTATATTTAAATATAGTTTAGATTTTCATCTATGAAAGAGTTGTTTTTTTTTCATGATTAATTTTACTCATCTCTGTTTTACTTTGCATGTTTTTGTTTTTGCGTATATAAAAGTTTGAATATTTCAGCAAAGGTTCCGATTTCCTCTTCAATGTTACATGTGAAACTAAAGAAATGAAATTTACAATTTCTAGAAAGGAGGAGGAGGAGGAGGAGGAGGAGGTTACGAGAGAAAAAGAGTAACAATTTTTTTTTAAATAATCAAAGTAAAGAGAATTTAATAATAATAATAATAATAAAGTATTATAATCATAATCAGTCTTATAAAAGAAGAAAAGAAAAATCTTTTAAGATAAATTTAATAAAGATTCTCCACAAATCAAATTAAACATTTTGAAGTGTGCCTCCAGTACAACGTTTTAGTCAACTGAGTTAGAGATTCAGATTAGGAGTTGAGTTTTTTTTTTTTATTTTATTTGACTATTGTTTTTGTAATTTTTTTTTCATCCCTCATTTCAGAAAATTTGTCTTCATCAAATTATATGAGAACATCTATCTAATTTATTTCGCACTCAACTTTGAATTGTACTGAGAGTCTTCAAATCTGTAATGCTAATTTTCATGTACGTTTCACTACTTTAGAAGTTTTAAAAGAATAATTATGTAAATGTATCTATTTCAAAGATGCTTTTCTTTCTTTCTTTTAATGAAATGAATGTGAAAGTTAATAAAAAAAAAAAAAAAATGAAAATTTGGCATGAAACACAGTGACACACATGTACCCATACAAAATAATACAATGGTCTTACAGATCATTATTAGAGTAGTGGATTTGATCAAGTTAAGGAAGTTTGACTTACACTAAGGTATGCTATATTTATGGGTTAAAGTGATCAATATCAGGAACTGAGTGTATGTAAATATAAAAGTGGACATTGATATCAACACCCAACAGCAACAGTCTGTTTAATGCTTAAATGCAATCTTCAGGCCATCAGGTGAAAATAAATAAATATACTGAACACCTATTCAAAGTATCCACAAAAAATAACATTCAAAGATATATATATATATATATATATATATATTATTTTAATACCTATACTCTGGTGATGTGAAAAAAACCTGGATAATACAATTTGTAAATAAAAATATATTTGAACAAACCAATATCAGGGAAAAAAATTCAGTAAAAAAAGAAAAAAAACTAAAGACATCTGTGTTGGTCAAAAATAATCAATCAGCATTGCAATGCCTAATTAAAAAGAAAAAACACGGACAGAGTAAATTAAGTAAAAATATAAAAGTGCTCAATATATTAAGTAGAGCAAAATCTAAAAAACCTAGTGAGTCAGAAGGTACCTACCAAGGTTTCACCTAACAGATAGTAGTACCCTGAAGATCTGTTAGGTGAAACCTTGGTAGGTAGTTCTGGCTCACTAGATTTTTTATATATATATTTCACAATTAAGAAAAAATTTTATCTAAAAGAAAAAAAATCACTTCTTTGTCATTTTTTTAAACCATAAAAAATTATTTGAAATTGTTCAGAAAACACTGGATGATTTATGTTAAAATTCTGCCTGGAAATCAGGAATTTGTCTGAACAAAAGAAAAAATAAATAAAAAAAACAAACCTTAAATAACTTTTGATTGTTTTTAACCAAGAGTGTTCACATATCCATCTATCTATGGATATAGATATAAACCGTGCAGACTTAGGAATTAACATTACATAGGAACAGTTAGTTTCATGCTTCAATATAATCTTCAGACTAAGTAACCATACAGTGTTCATTCCTATGTCCACATTTTTTACATGTATAAATACCTCTATCTCTGATACAACTCTTCCCCTATCAATATAATAAGTTAATAGTAAGCTGGATTCTTAGATTGGAGTCCCTGAGTGTTTTTTTGGTGTTTATTGTTGGTATAGTATATAGATGTTTCATTAAAAATGACAGACAAAGATTCTTATTATGGTTTCCTTTTAAAACACAAAAAGATTTCTCTTTTGGATTTAGTGTATGATGTAAATGTCCAAATTGCTTTTCTAAATACTTTTAGCAAATCTATGAGCCATTTAGAAGGGTTTTGGTTAATAAATTAACTGAAACCTCTTAGAACAAACAATCATTTGGACATTTCCTGTATATGTTTACAGGAATTGTCCAAAAAATAAATAAATATCTAAAATATTTCTTGCACACAAGAAAAGTACAATAAAAAAATAATAAAAGTACCTTGTCAGTCATTTCTAATGAAATCTTTATTAGAGAGGGACTGCTTCCCAAATATATACACACACGCACACATATTAGGTTGATGCAAAAATAATGTCGTTTTCTCACATAGTAACATATGTGAGAAAACGACACTATTTTTGCACCAATCTATATATCATAGATGTCAAGATAGGCACATGCACACAAGTATATATTATATTAAGAAAAAAAAATTGAATATCTGTCATCAGATCTAAATTTTTGAATTTCGGTTGTATGAGTCTCCTTAGACCTAATTTGACCTCTTTTGCCTCATATTTTTGATTCTATTTACCAAACATAGGAGTAACTTTTAGATTATTGAAATATTTAAATAACCAAACTTCATTATTATGAAACAGCATGCTGTCCACAAATTGAAAGATTGATTTGAAATGTCCATCTCTAGTTGGACTTTATTTGTCATTAATGATCACCTGAATATGTAGTGGGGTATTAAAGAAGCCAACCTGTGGTACTGGTTGGTTTATGATGAGTGCCCAGGTAGATTCATTAGCAGCCTTGAGTTTTGTCCAATTGCTAGGACACAAACTGACCATCTTAATTATGTCCGATTAATTTTCACTGGGTTTCAAAGTCAGGGATTTGCCAAGCCAAGGTAGCACACTTATATGATGATCAGCAAAACATGTTGCAGTTGATTTGGCTTGATATACAAGAGTGAGGTCCTGCTGGAATGTCAATTCCATATCAAAAAAAAGATTCTCCACTGATGAAATCCTGGAGTGCTATGTGGTCTCTTGGTAGACTGATGTATTAACTGCAATCTCAAGCAAATATAAGAAGACTACCTCTACAGATAACATGGTATCTCATACAATCCCTGACTTTGGGAACTTGCCACTGAAGTTCAAACAACTGGGTTTTCAGGTATCTTGGGCCTTCCTCCAAACACTGTAACCTTTATCCCAAGAACAATAAAAGACTTACTCTCATCAGAAAATTAAAAAACAAACTTTCAACCATTGAACAACATTTCCTTGGCTTATATCAGTCTGAGTTGATGCTACCTATTTTTGAGAAGAGAATTGATTATGGGTACTAGAATCTTATACCTCATCTCCAGAATTTATCTGTCTACAGTAGCCCTTGATACTCTTGTTTTTGTTCACTTTCTATGAATCTTATGCAAATTGTTATATTCACTCGTCTTGGTGGTTTCCTCAAGGCAGTGGTTATCCCTCTTGCTGGTTGACCTCTTTCAAACAAACCTTCATCATGTGAATGGTGTTCCTTTGAGAATAGAACTGAAGAGAACAACCAACCTTTTCACAAACAAATTTTTGTGCCTTTAACATTTTGTGAAGTATGTCCGTGCTTGTCTTTTGAATAACTGTTAAATTAAAAGCTTCTCACATGATTATAGAAAGAGATTTCTTAGTAAAACAAAATGAATAAATTCATTAAATTATTAGATAATAATATGATTTTTATGCTTACATATTTTGAGATATTTGATTTTAATCCTGTCATGAAATAAACATTAATACTAGGCCAATTTAGGTCTACAGAGACTAATACAAGTAAAATTTTCAAGTTCAGACATCATAACTTTTCATATAATTTTCAAACATTCAGTTTCTAATCATCTTTAAAAAGAAATTAATGAGAAAATAAAATTTAGTTTGAAATTTCATATACCAGAAAGTGATGCACACAAATAGTACATATTATATATTTATAATATAAAAGGCTCAAACACAGATTTCTTTTTGAATTTGTAGGTCTGATGATTTGGATTGAGATTATGATTCCTGGACACTGAGTTCTACCTGGATTCTATCCTCTTGACAATTTATATATATATATATATATATATATATATTGACCACTAATATTATCTATCTATCTATATATATGCGTGTATTGGGAAAAAATGTATGACAAAATGAAAAAATTGAATATCTGACATCAGGAAAATTTAAATTTTTGAATTTTGGTTGTATCCTTTGACCTAATCTGATATCTTTCTCTTAACATTTTTGCTTCTATCTAGCAAAATTGAGAGGAATTATTAAAAATCAGCCATCTCAGATGATTAGAATATTTGAATAACCAAACTTTATTATTGTGAAACAGCATATTGTCCATAAACTGAAAGATGGGTTTGGAACCTCCTTTGGCATCAATGATCACCTGAA
This sequence comes from Acanthosepion lycidas, assembly GCA_963932145.1. Lineage (NCBI taxonomy): Eukaryota > Metazoa > Mollusca > Cephalopoda > Sepiida > Sepiidae > Acanthosepion > Acanthosepion lycidas. The sequence continues at coordinate 33,416,630 of OZ010572.1, forward strand.
TATGTAGTTTGTATTGAAGAAGTGGTACTGGTTGGTTATGATGAGTGCCCAAGTAGATTCAGTAGCAGCCTTGAGTTTTGCCCAATTGCTAGGATACAAACTGACCATTTTAATTATGCCAAAGAAGCACAATTATGTGATGATCAGCAAAACATGCAGTAGTTGATTTGGCTTGATATGCAAGAGTTAGGTACTGCTGGAATGTCAATTCCATATCACAAAATAGATTCTCCACTGATGGAATCCTGAAGTGCTCAATAGTCTCTTGGTGAACTGATGCACAGACTGAAATCCTGAACAAATTTAGTCCGATGAAGTCCTAAAGGACAAATTATTCCATTTTATCATACATTTTTTTCCCTCAATATTGTTATATATATATATATATATATATATATATATATATATATATACACACACACACACACACACATACAGATTTTCATGCTTTATGTGGTCTTCTGAGCAAGACTTAGATTACATTGAATCAGGAAAGAGAGTCATAATAAAGTGTTGATTCCTATGTGTTTATTGTCTATATCTATAAAAGCTCTATTCCTGATACTGAACTCTTCTTCAAGACAATATAACAAATTTTAAACTATGAGCCTCTAGAAACCATGCCTGATTTTTTTTTTTTTAAACGTTTCACCCCAAGCAAGGCAGGAAGCCACTAGGATGTAAGGGGTTACAGAAAATTTGGAGCAAGATCAAATAGGAGTGATAGAAGAAAGGATGAGGAGAAGGGTAGTGGATAGATCAAGGCAACTGGAAATGTTGATTGACATTACATTCGAATAGCTGGAGATTATAGCTCTCAAGGAAAATGGAATAGGGAAGGGAGTTCCACAGGTGAGAGGTGCGAGACATGAAGCTATTGGAGTAGAAGAGATGGCCACATTTAACAGTTTCAACAGTGAAAGGGTGAGAGCGGGATACCAGCCTCGTAGGGCGCTTAAACTCGTGAAGTCTGGGAACCAGCGAATGCAGCTCCTCGGAGCAATTGCCATGAAAGTATTTGTAAAACAGACAGAGAGAGGTAACAACACACCTGTGAGAAAGTGACTGTAGACGAGATGCCAGAGCAGGTTCAATTATATTGCATATCCGCCTCTGGAGCCTATCAAGATCCCCGAGGCAATCCAGTATCATCATCATCTTATGAAGGCCTTGTTGGAGGCAATACTGGTATTTTGTTGTTTGTGCAGTCTTCTCTGTGCCATGATTCTTCAGGAAATTGGTGATCATGGCTCTTCACAATTTTTTGTACTCTGTAGTTCTTAGTAGTAAATTTTTTTTTTTTTTTTTATCTCTCCTAAACTATTTTCTACTATCCATTTACAGAAGCTTGTTATATAGGTTATACACTGTTTTCCTCTATCCTACTTGCTTTCATTTTGTCCTGTGAATGTCAAATTTTCCAAGTCATCTTTCTTCATTATGTGCCTTAGAAATTTTAAAGGTCTCTTTCTGATATTAAGTATAAATGTCCTTTTATTTTTGATATGTTCACACACACACACACACAATATACATATATATTTTAGATAATAATGGTTTAGTGATAAAATCTTACTAATAAATCCATAGCTAGGGAAGAAGATGTAGATTCATAGCTTTCCAATGAGTATTTGTGCATAAATAAATATAAGGAAACCAACTAGAATTGGAACTTAGCTCACCAATTAACAATTTTGAGCCATGAGAATTTAGAACAAAAAATATTAAACACTATTGTGTTTAAATTCATTGTTTATTTACAAGAATAATTTTATATTTACAACATTCTAAAAACTAATACAACTAGAATTAAATGCAATGCAATATTTATCATTTACCTATTTATAAAGAAATAAAAGTGAAAGCAATTTTTATTAAAATATGTAAACCAATGATAAGTAAATCCTTATTATTTACCATTTTATAAAGTTTGAATCAGTTGGCAATTACCAATGTTTTGCCAACCATTCCAATAAACAATCTAATAAAGAAATAGTGTAAATAAACAATCTAATAAAAAGTGTTTATTAATTTTGTTATCAATTCTCAAGAACAAAGAAAATGTATAAATTCACATTCATATGTCTGGGTTTTATTACAATTCTAATCATCATTTTTAAAACAATAAACATTTCCGAAGTGTAAACATAGTTAATGTTATAGTATACCTACAGACAATAATGGGTATGTCCCCATTCACATAAATGCGGTAATAAATACTGTATGTTGGTCAGCCGTTGGAGATTCATTGTGGCATTCACTTGACTCAGTTCTGGCAGTTGACTACTTCTATGTGCTGCTGGCAAATCTTATATGTGTTGTTCTTGTCCTAAGTATCATCATTCATTACCAACCTTTGTGTGATTATTCTATTCGGTAAGCTTCCCTAGGTTACAACAGTTTAAAAAAATGGTCCCATGGGAAAACCATCCTTTTGGCATTCTGTCTTATTGTGGGCACATTTATCCATGTTTGCCTAAAATTTTTCTCAAATTTGAGTCCCTATTATACTGCAGTGATATTTGTTAACCCTGTACTCTGAGAGACAATTGACATGAGAGATGACTCATTTCTGTTCGCGCATAAAATACTATCTTGTTCAAGATAAAACAAATGGGAATTTACAAGCATGCATCAAGTTTTTTCAGACAATAAAATAAAATTTCATAATGGATATGTTACATTTTGATAGAAATTTGTTTGAGAGAAAATGTTTTTAACAAATATAACTGAAAATTGTGTTTATCGAGATATTTCAAGGAATAAAACCCATAAATCAAATTGTTTTTTTTTTTTAAAAAGTAATTTTAATAATACAGAATCTTCCACTTTTTGTTTGCATCTCAAGTCAACAACAAATATCTAAAATTCTATGTCTCAAAGAACGGCAACCTTCAGTAACCATTTACCATGAGTGGTGCTTGTACTTTGTACAGGTTTGTCTTTAGAAAATAAATAAATAAAAATAGTTCTAGGATGAGGAGTTATTAATTACATTATTTACATACAGACTATTGATATGACCTTTGTCCTTATTATCACAACGTATCAGCTGCTTCTTCATCTGTCTGTTGATCCAACTAATTTTCAGAGAATTTCAAACGAAATCCTTCATTTAATTTATGAGAGTATATTATTCTCATTCTACTGTTCATGTTTAGGAATATTGTGCCTTGCTCTTTTTTTAGTGTGGTTATTGTTTACTGTTTCCACTGTGTCTAAATCTGTACTATCCAGCTCAAGGATTAAACTCATGATTACTATGCCACCAAATTCATAAAGCAATGTTTTAATTGACTAAGATATTGTTTGGACAATAAGTGAGCAGTGCTAAAAAGAACAAGACAAGATATGACCCCAAGATGGACAGCAGAACAAGAAAAATCTTCAGATTAAATAAAGCCAGTTCAAAATTCCTGAAGAAGGCCAGAGGCCACAGTGGCAGAAATGTGATAAGATGAAAATATTAGTCTGAATATAAATAATATAACATTTTTTTTTCTGTTCAGTAATAAGTCACAAACAAATTTCTTCATGGAATTCATATCCCAATGATATCATTCATATCTCAATGATATCATTCATATCCCAATGATATCATTGTCTGTACTTGTCAAAGCTGGGAAAATCTCATATATCTTATTTTGGGGAGATATACAGCCCAGTAAATTCCTGAATGGTAATGATAAAAGCAAAATTATGTTTCCCTAAAAGAAACATTTGGCATTTATTGACCAAACAGTGTGTAGGATAGTTATAACTCTGAGCAAATATTTATTTACCTTTAAATTTAAATTTATATTATAAATCTTCACAAGATTTGATTCTTGAACCTTCCATCCTTACAAGTCCAAACCTTTTGAACATTGATTGAACAAGTCCTACTGTATGGATCAGAAACTTGGACATTATCTGCTTGTCTTGAAAGACAACTGGGTGGAACATATATAAATCTACTTAGAAAAATCCAGAACATCAGTTGGAGATCCCATGCCATGCTTAACATAATTTACAGAGAACTGGGACCAATCTTTCTTGAGCTCAAACAAAATTGATTATAGTTTGTGAGCCACTGTCACTGAGTAGACAAGGAAATCATTTCATCCTTACTCCTACAGCACATTATATTTCTCAAGTAAATATATATACAGATATATCAAGAGTAGAAAAAAATAGATAAACTTCTGTTGGTCAGTCAAGCTGTTAACTTGTCAACACCTTTAATAAACAGCTATCACCACATTAAAAATGCTTTTATATTTTAAACTTTTCAAATCAGATTAATTAAACTTTGAATCAGCTAATATTCTTCAAATAAAGTTTCAGAAAAGTATATATTGTTTCGAAAATTTTCTTAATAAACAGAATTACATTATGTTAAAAGATAGATAAAAATGCTAAAATCACAGATTTTAGCAATTTCAAAATGAAAACTCCTTCCAGTCAATTTTAATTAGTTTTGAAATAAAGGCAAAGTATTTTGTTTATTGGAATTATTAAATTTAATCTATTAGTTGGAAATTAAGACTAAAAATAAATGATTCAAGAAAAATTTTTCATTTTAAAAAATTTATTTGAAATGTTTGGTATCATGTGTCTGTGGTGTTACCTAGGTAAATGAGTTACACCTGTTGTTGCTGTTGGAAGTGTTAAAGTGATGTGATGTTTGTTCTTTGGTAAAGTTCATTGTTTGTGATTTGGTAGCACCAGTCTACAATTACTGATCAAGGACTGTCTTCTTTAAGACACAGAGGATTCATTGACTTGAAGCCATTTTTAATAATACACCTGAGACAACAGTTTTAAATAGATAATATTTTAAAGCAAATCAGTGGGACATGTATATCCAAGCACTCACAGAAAACTTAGGATAGATAAATATCCTAGGATTTTCCACAAGGTTCAGAGAATAATTCCTCAACAAATTCTGTATTTTTTAAATGTAAAAATTAAGATTTTCAGCTAGAATATTTTTATATGAAGAGATACATTTGGATACAATAAATTCTTGAACTATTTGTTTACACTTTATGAAGACATATTTTCCAGTAAGTAAACACAAGTGTATATATATTCCTATATACATGCACCCAAAACATATGCACATACATCCAACTACAGATATATAAATCTTTATACACACTCAAATACATACATAGATCTTTGTAGACACACACACACAGATCCAACCACAGATATATATCTATTACGCACATTGATATGCACACATATCCAACTACAGATATATATCTTTACATATACACATATATCTTTACATACACTCATGCACATATATATATATTTATATATATATATATATATATATTATATGACAATATCTTACAAACCAAACATCTTAATATCATTCAGACATAAAACTCATTTTTATTTTCTTACATACATACACACATATACTTAATGACCAGCTACTCACTACTGCTATTCCAAGCACAACCGTCTGCTAGGGTGGCTAGACAATCTTTGTTGCAGACACCTGCACTGGAACATTTGCATTTGTTGAACACCCACAGAGCCCACTTGTAGTTGATACAGCAACTATGCTGAGCAGATCGCAGGAAGCACATAATCTGTTATGATCCGTTTGAACAACACCAGTACACTCAAATCCTCAGTCACAATGACTTGCTAGCAGAAGCATAGATGGCTTCCAAACAGTCCTTTCCACCCACTTTCATCCAAGTCTTGGGTCAACTCATGGTATGGTTTTTCAGGCACTTTCCCTAAGTGCCACACACTGGAATCACCTCCCTAGACCAATAACATCAGAAAGTCTCCTCACTGATAAATTGACCATAGTCGGATTTGAACCTGGGTCTAATGGTTTGGAAAGTGTACATTATAACTACTTGGCTATTTATCTACACACACACACATTATATATATATATATATATATATATATATATATATATATATATAATGTGTGTGCCTTAGAAAATTTTCTTTGTGAGCTGTTTCTTAGAAACATCAGCAGTTTTTATTAATAAAAAAAAAAAAAAAGATGTAAAAACTAACCATCTCCCAATTATTTTCTTTTTCATATTGAATTCATCAGTAATTTTTTATGGGAGGCAAGGAATAGGGGCCTGATGCTCAACTTGTAGAAATTGCAATCACACAAATGTTAAAAAGCAGCTTGAAATTTCTAACCCAAAACACTTCATAAAATCCAACTCTGCTGGAAGATGAGCCTTGAATATTTTTTTCTCTGTGAACAAGCAATTTATTTTTGTTTAACTGCTTTCTTTTTGCTGTGTGCTGTGCTGTACAAAAATGTGGGACCCCCATAATTACTCTTTTTTTCTTCTTTTTTTTTTTTTTTTTTTTTTTTATTGTGGCTCTTCAACCATCAATACTTTATGCCTCACCAACCAGAAAAAAGCCCTCTGCCATGTGGAGGTGCGAGAGAAATTGCCCTCAGCTGCTGTCTGTGTCTCTGTTTTTTCCCCTTGTGATTCATTAACTGATGAGAGGTTTTAAAGGATTGGGGAACTGTTAAGTGAGGATCAAATCACATGGAAAATCCATGTGTTGGCAGATGTGTGTACCAATACCAGCAGTGAATACAGATTAACTGTTGGCAAGTCAGTCTTTGACATGACATTAACTATTCTGTAAGGCAGGCAGAAAAGACTTGGATCATTTCTTTTTTTATTTAAATTTTGTAAACTCCTAATAAAAATGGAATTTCTCAAAAAAACAAAAACCGAAAAAAGTCATTAAATATTTGAGAAAACTGTTAATGTTTAAAATATCTGCTCTGATTGATTTCTTTTTCATTCAAAAATATTTGACAGTAAATTTTCTTTGTTTGGTTGAAGTTACCTCCCCTTGTTTTGGGCGGATTGGATTTTTCCTCCTTTCCTTGTATTCAACAGAGATATTATTTACTTATAATCCAAGAATAAAATTTTGGTTATTAATTTTTCAAAAGAACCTATTACTGAGCATATAAAATAATATCATTGTTATAACACGGAAGGAACTTGAAAATAATAAACTTTGTCCTTCAACCAGCTTAAAACATGAAGAAAAGGAAGTAATATTTCTCCACATATAAGAGAATAGTTACTTTTCTCCCAGGGTGGGTTACTATTTGCTGTTACAGACACATTTTGTGTTTGTTCAACACCAACAGAGATAATTTGTTACAATGTTAAATGTACCATAGGTTCAGTTTCTGGAAGAGAATTCATAAGTTGTTGTGATCAGTAATTTGAACAAGGCCAGTACACTTAAACTCTCAGTCATGATGACTTGTGTATTTGTGTTAGCACAACCATTGGCAGTGACTGAACAATTTTGTCTAACAAATTATATAAATAAATCAGTCATATCCTTTTCAGCATTTTCTAATAGTGCTATATGCTGGGATAATCTCCTCAGGCAGATATTATGAAGAAGTCACCTCTCTAACAAATTAGTCAGAGTAAAGTTCAAACCTGGACCTTATGGTCAGAATACTGATTATTTGCCCAAACTCCAGTAAATTTGTACATCTTGGGTATGACAATATACTACATCCATGTCCTGGTTAAGATGATAAACTATGTCCAACAGCCAGGCCTCTGATCAGGAGGATGTGAGGAGCATAGGACCACCTCTTAATTGCTAATGTTTCCAGGTCTACCCTAACCCAGGGTGGTAGCACCTGTTAGGGTCCAAGCTATGGGTAAATACTTTAACACCCAAACTCAGGTCAAAACACTATGAAAGTGTAAAAATAGGTTATAATACCAGAAATACTTTGTAAAAAAAATCTTACTAGCAATACATTTTTGATAAATATTACCAGCAATACATTTTTTGAAAAAAAAAAATATTACCACTGAAGAAAAATTCTTACCAGAAATAGATTTTTGGAAAAAAAATATTACCAACAATGAAAATTTTGTTGGCATTAAATAAACCATTCAGGTTGATATGCCGTAAAAGAAAACAAACCAAACCAAACCAGTAAATTTGTATAAATAAGTGCACTATTCATGATCACGAGTCGCATAACCCATTAGGGTCATAGGAGCACCACAGCTACTGCAGCCATAGTATAAATGGTGTGTCATGGGAAAGATAGCCTGAATGAATCCAAACCTCTACAAGCCAGTTTTGAATTGGGACTTTTCTTTCTGCTAGACTGTCTACTATCCAAGGTGATAGGACCCAATGAATGTAATTAACTTGACTAGAAATTGAACTCTACCCTTTGATTCCACAATCTGAGTCACTATCCACATTACACCTCTGTGCTCCACTATGAAGACCAATAAATTTAGGAGCAAATAATTTTCAACAATATTTGGACAACAATTATTATTATTATTAGCTTCATCCACGTAAGGCAAAATTTCATAATTAAACATATATATATATAGAGTGGCTTCACAGAACTTTGAGTAATAGATTAATTTTTTTATAGTAATGTCCACCCAGTACAAGAACCAAAAGCCACTCAAGGTAGAGGGTTACTGTGTGGTATTGTGGCAAGAAGTGAAGTTCATAGGGCTATGGATATAAGATAATGGGTAAGCCTAGACTTGAAGAGATCAAGTTTGTAATGATTAGTAAAGCATCTTGTTAGGAGTATGTTCCTCAAAGCAGTAGATCTTGGGAAGAAGCCGCCTGACTGGAGTTTATTTCTTACTAATGGAATAAAAAGGGAATGGGGATGATTCATAACTGTGAACATGACAGGCTCCAGTTGTAAAGATTGACTGATTTGTCTGTTTAATGGCATATCAACTCCTTCATGGGTCACTTAATGCTGAAATTCAATTTTCTTGACAGCTTTGAAGTAATAAAAAAAATGATATAATGTTATTCTGCTTTCACAATTGAATACATGGTGGATGATACTCAGCTTTTGTGCATATGTTTTTGTGGATGTGGTTATGAGAGGTGACAATATGTGTTTTATGTTCTAGTTTTGTTGAAGTTATATTCTGAAATACAGTTTGATTTCTTTAAGAAACTGTAGGATATTATATGGATTAATGTCATGTAAGTTCATATTGGTGGTTTGGTTGATGTATCTTGTTTAGTGGCATATCAACACCTCTATGGGTTATTTAATGCTGAAATATAAATATTTTGTAGGTAATTTTATGCTTTCATGTATATATATTTTGTACATAATTTTATACTTTCAGAGAAAAGGTATGTTTTTTTTAAAGGCATATAATTTGTAGATCATAAAATGTATTGCTGGTAATTTTACTATAAAAATGTATTTTTATATTTTTTGGTGTTGTCATTTTGCTATAAAAATATATTGATAGTCATTTCATTGTACTGTGGATTTTTGATTAGGGGTTCACTATTTGCCCATAGCTGGGATCCTAACAGGTGTTACCACTCTAGGTCAGAGTGCAGTTGGGAACAACAGCAGTTAAGAAGTGGTTCCACACTCCTCAGAACCTCCAATCTGCCACTCAGAGACCCCAGAAGTAAAGGTCAAATGACATGGATGTAGCAATAGCACACTGAGAGGCTTGTTATATTTTGTCTGCAGGAAAGGGTTTGTAGGGTGGAAAATAATTCATCACTCACAAGGCCATGTACACACTTTTGAACTCTATCAAGACAGGCAAGTAAGGACTGGGAAGCTTCAGCTCAGATATGCCAGTAATACTCCATTTTTGGTCTGATCTGGCTCTTGTAAAGATAGAGTATAACAGGAGAAGTCAGATACTTACTAGAATGGTACAATGAACCAACCATTTTCCCAGCATCTTTATCAGATATGTTAGGTGAAAGTTCCAGATCTGCTCGGTGATGATGGAAAATTATTAGTTTGGTTTTGGCCTTATTGTATTTTACAATCCAGACCATAGCTCATTCAGCCGCCTGGGCAAGGTCAGAGTAAAGATGAGCTGTTAGGTTCTGGTCATCTAGATTTTTTGGAGGTACACCTATAAACTGTTGTAACATCGACATAGATACTCACTAATGATTGGATTATGCTCTTAGGCAGATCATTAATATACAGCAGAATGCAGGTAGGATCATGTGAAATGACAGCATTGATCATATGTGCTTCTAATGGCTAGCCATTAACAATGACCGTCAGGGACCTATCTGTTAGGAAGGACCAACTAAATGAGAGAGCCCTTCCAGAGATTCAACAGCTATTAAATATTTTAATATGTCATCCCTTGAGAAAAGATATTTAACTCATGTGGGTTGTTTTTTTTTTATTTAAATATTTTAAGGCTTTCTTTACTGTGGTTGCTATATAGTTTTTCAGTATTTTTATCAATATTTGTCATAGGTTAAGAGTTGCAAAATAATGATCAGTATGTGATCAAATGGAGCAAGTTTTAATAATTAACAATGCACAGACACATAGACACACACACACACACACATATATACATACATACATATATACATACATACATATATATATATAAGTATAAATAAATAGATAATGATATTATTTGGTAATCCATATAGGTAATTCCAAAAAGCATAGAGCTCCAGAGAGAGCTCAATGTAAGAACAGAGCAAATGATAATTATGAAAGCGGAGACTTTAAAAATTCATGGTAATATTTTATTTCATAGTCTCCGCTTTCATAATTATATATATATATATATATATATATATATATATTGATAATATTAATGGTCTATATATATATATATATATATATATATATATATATATACACACATAAATTCCCAAGAGGATAGAATCCAGGTGGAACTCAATGCCCAGGACAGAGTAAGAATATATATATATTATATATATATATATATATATTCTTGATAAAATCCAAAGAATTACAATGTTATTGGTCCAGGCATCTTGGCTTCAGTCACTTTTCCACTGCCATAATGTAAATTCCTTGTGCTTTTCTGCGAATTCTTTCATGGTAATTATTCTGAGGAACTTTCCTTTAAAGGTACGTAGACTTTATGCAGTTAAGCGCAGTTCTATATTGACAGTAAGGTCTCATCATTTTACACTTGAAATGACAAGATGTAACAGTAAGTTCTATGCTAATAATTTCTTCTCTTGCACTTTTCTCTTTTGTGAAACTCTCTTCCAGCCTCTTGAATTCCTGTCAACTTTGATCTTAAAAAAATTAAATGCAATGTAAATCATTTCTCTTCTTAATTCTTGTCCTTTTATTGTCTTCTCACCTTAATAGCATTTTTTTCTCATATTCTCTAAAACTCGATAACCCCCTTGTATCTTAGTGGCTTTATTGATTTGCTTGGGGTGAAATGATTAATATATATGCCAACTACTCTAATTAGATTTTCTAGGAGAGAGGACATAATCTTGTATGGTCAACAGTTTGAACAAGGCCAGTAGTCTTAAACCCTCAGTCATGATGACTTGTGACTTTGTGCTAGCAAAACCATTAACAGCTCACAATCAGTTTCATTTATCCTATTTCACAAGGCGTGAGTCAACCAATTATATAGTTTTCGGGCAATTTCCAATAGTTCCCCAACCTGGGATTACCTCCCCAGGATGATAAAATCAAGCAGTCTCCACCCAATCGACCATGTTTAGATTTGCAGCCAGATCAGAAATTGAATGTTCTAACTACTTACCCACATACAGACATAACATACACACACAGAAAATATATATAAAACAGTTTGGAAAAACCTTTAATGTTTTATGGATTATCATGCATCATTTCTGATGACATGGGATAATCTGCACATGTCAAAGTAAAAATTTATATATATTATTTAAGGGTCAGATAAAGAAAAAAGTCATTTAAATTACAAGTTTAATAATTTGATTGTATTTAAAATCATCAAGTATATCTGGTCATATGCTTATTTCTATTTTATTGGCAATTGGCTTGTAAACTAATGAAAAGAAAGTTTATACAATGTTATATAAAGAAATATATTTGTTCAGTCAGATTAAGTCTAGATCCTCATTTCACGATTACTCATGTTTTGATACACTATATTTTCTAAGTCCCTGTTGGTATTTTGTTGCTGACATCAAATCAACCAATTTCCTCAAAGCCGAATTACTTGAGGCATTAAGTTTCAGAAATGTCTATAATCTATAAGTCTTTTATGACAAGAACATTTTTAAACTACTTACAATAGGGTAATGAAAAGTTCTTTGCCCAGCTATTTGTTGTGGCCTGTTAGGGGCCAGAAATAAAGACATGGGAAGAAGGTCGGTTAAACAAGTGTATTGAAATAACAGAACATATATACAAAATAAGAGTGTTATTAGTCAGCAGATAGAAACTGCGTCTTGACTGCATGCTTAGGAAGTCTTGCAGGTTAGTATTTATGAGGGAGGAAGAGTTCATTCTAATGTAGATAGGTCGCCATAACACTATTCCCAAAATCTAACCAAACATCAAACATTTTTTTGGAAGAGTTTTTTTGGTAAGGACAAAGACATCCACATTTCCAGCCCAAATATGTTATTTTCTTATATACTGGTCACAGTAAAATCTATGACACAATCCTTTTACAAGCAAATTTGCATTTGAAGTGATTAGTGGAGAGAAATCAAGTATGAATTAACCATTAAGCAAAATAAGCCTGACTTTTCATTCACCCCAAGTAAAAAATCATACAGAATCAGGTCATCATGGATATTTGACTACTAAAGTTATTATGTCTTGTGACCAGATTATATTTACAAATAAAACTTAAAGGTTTCTGTTCAAAAATTGATATGGTAGCTCAATTCCAAAACAAAATAGACAAAATAACAAGTCCAAAGTTGAATATCCAGGAGTAGAAAGACATGTCAAAATCATGAATCACAGGTCCAATGTCAAAAATCCCAATACACATAAATCCAATGGACATTGTAACAGTCACTCACAAGCTGATGGACATAGATAGAAAAATAAACTACCCCCAATTTGTGAACGCCAACCACTTTTATTAATGGAACAATTTTTTTTATTGGTCAATGATTGGAGAGGACAAACAATATTAGCATATCTGAGATGCATTTATGGCAACAGCTTACTTCAGTATCTGTCTATATTTCTGAGATGAGGTATCATGTACACTGTTTATATTATTCAGACTATTGTCCTCATCTTTTTCGCCATATTTATTACAACGTTTCAGCCATTGTATGCTCTGGCCTTCTTCAGGTGGTTGGAATGCCGAACTGAACCCTTTATTTCACTCATTGGGATAGACTGTTCTAGTTCCACATTCCAGGAATTAACAGCAGATAACTGATAACTGACATCCATTAAACATGGCACATGGAACTACAACAGTCTACTCCAGTGAGTGAAATAAAGGTTTCAGTTCAACATTCCAACCACCTGAAGAAGGCCGGATCATACAATGGCCGAAACTTTGTAATAAATATGGCGACAAAGATGAGGACAATAGTCTGGATAATGTAAATAGTGAACAGCTTACTTGTTTCTATTTTGGTTATTTTGTCTTTGGCATATTATACAGAACACACGTTCCTTTTTTGTTCAGTAAATGACTTTTTCTTTTGCCACAGTTTCCATAGAAAGTAGGTTTTTCTGGGATTAAATTGTTAGTCCTATACACCACCAGTTTTTAATTGAGAGCTTTCCTTCAAATAAACTGGTTGCCAACCTTCTTAAACTGGTTGTCAATCAAAGCGAGAAAATACAGTCCACACTGCTATTAACTCCCTGGCTGGATAGGGAGAATTGATCAGTGCATATCTTTGTTATTTGTTAAATTGTTTGTACAAAACCAAATGTGACATCCTCAATTTGAATTTGAAAAATCCTATTTTCAATACTGATAACCATTACGCTATGTGCATACCCAGATAGATATTCTGGTTGAAAAGAAAAAATATTTCTTTGTTTTCTATTAGAACTTATGGTGGAGTAATGGATAGTGGCTCGGATTGCAGAATCAGAGAGGTGAGTTCGAATTCCAGTCAAATCCATTACATTCACTTACATGCTAATACTCTTGGGAAAAGTATGAATCCTCTTCTTCTCCCCTCAGCTGTGGGTTAATGGCAGGATAGGCCGGGTTCTATAGCCTTGGATGGCAACTGGCCTACCACAGAAAAAAATGGCAACTGGTCTACCACAGAAAAAAATCTGCTTCATCAGTCATGTATCAAAAGATACATGATCATCTAAGTGTGTATCATGTATGGCACATAACTGATTAAGTTATAAATATTTGCATTATTTACACATATTGTCCTCATCCTTGTTGTATCACTATGTTTCATCCATTGCACCATCTGGCATTTATCAGGCACTTGTCATTAGGAAGGCAGGATGGCACAAAGGACAAAATCTTGTGATAATAGCAACAAAGATTGGGACAATAGTCTGCATGTAAACAATATTTCTATGAAAAGGGCTGCATTAACTGTTAAGTAAAATAAACCTGTGCAGGTAGCACCAAAAGCATAGAGGGCATCATGGGTATTTTTCTGTTGAAGATATAGATGCTATCTAATAAAGAACTGAGATTTAGAATATATTATATATATACAATATACAAAACTTAGGGAAAATATATTTCTTTTTGGGCATTAATTATATTTGGTAAGGTTCTTAAAATCAACTTCCTTTGAGTTATTTAAAGTACAGTTTGCCCAGTGGAAAATGATTTTACTTTATATACATTCAAGAACATTCCTAGATGTTACCTTTCTTCTCTACCATTTTCCAGGCTCCTGTGATATCAATAACAAGTGTCTCATTTTAACATATCATGTGAACTGAGTTCCTGAATTTCTCATTAAATAAATTACTCCATATTTACAGTATAAAGAGATAGTTATTTTGATTGCATGAATATATTGTATTATGAAATTAGAAGAAGTAATTCAACGCTTAATTGTTACGAGGGTAAAGTTTAGTTGGGTAACTATTGGGTAACTGTACTTACATAATCAGTTGATGATAATCTAGGCCTGAGAATAAATTATATATCCACAGATGTCGAACGACCATACCAGAGAATAAGGGGTTGCAATTGTAAAGAGTAAGTTCTACTGAGACAAATTTTCTCCAAGAACAGCTGCTTTCCCTGAATGATACAATCTTAACCTCTTCAAGTCAGCGATCAAGCATTATCTATCTCCCATATCCTCATAACCATCACTTTTAACTCTTACATTCATAAAACACACCTCATCGAGTAACCCTCTACCTTCAGTGCCTCTTGAGCCTTGTATTATGTGCACATTAGTAAAAAAAAACATAATGAATGCACTTTTATAGAATAAAAACAGGAAAAATTAAAGTATAGATAATTGTAGGTGTTGGTGATTTTAGTGTATAGTCATTTGTAGTTTTCCGCTTTTATCAATGTAGATGTGGGTGTCTAAAAATGCTACCAATTTCTTGTTGATTTTTCATGGCTGAACTTAATGGAGTCGTGTACCGGTTATAAGGAATTCAGTGAGTTTCTCCTCACTGTCCAAGTGTATAAAGAAGATATCGATATATCTCGTATAGAATATACAGTAGTTACTGATGAAAGGATAAATATGGGTCTCCTCAAATTTTCCCATGAAGATTGTTGCATATGATGGAGCTACAATGGTGCCCAAGGCACATCCTCTTATTTGTAGGTAATGTTTCTCATTTAAATTGAAAGTATTTAATGTAAAAATATCTTACCTTGTATTATGTGCACATTAGTAAAAAAAAAATCATAATGAATGCACTTTTATAGAATACAGACATTCTATAGAGCATTCTAATCTCAGAATCCATTACTATTGTCATGAATTTGATTTTCACTGTGAGCACTTGTGCCATACTAAGCAACGTTTTATAAATTATGAAGCAAATGTTTTGTTTTAACAAGAACTTGTGGAATTCTTTACAAAGAATTGTACCCAAAAGTGAAAGTAGGCAATAAAAAGCCAATTTGAAGTTGTTGTTTATGATTTTCCATATATTCTTGTCAAAGTTAATATCTCTTATTCTAAATGATTGTTGATATTTTATCTCAAGCTTTACTGTTCATATCTCTTACTAAAAAATTAATTAAGATCATTGAAAACAAATATAACAAAAGAAATACTGCGAATTGAGTCTGATGATTTATAGCAGGATGATGTGTTTTATCATTTTAGCAGAAGCAAGGCAATAAAGCCACTAAAATGCAAGTAGTTACTGAGAGTAAAAGAAACTGAGAAAACATTATTGAGAAGAGAGAGGACAAAAGTGACTAGGATTCAATGAAAAGGAAGATAATGGTTGATACTGTATTTAAACTGAACAGGATTATATGAAATTTAGTGAAAAATATTTGTTGGTTTTTTTTTTTGTCATTAATTATATTTGGTAAGGGTCTTAAGATCAACTTCCTCTGAGCTTTTTTTTAAAATACAGTTTGCTCAGTGGAAAATGGTTTTACTGTATATGTATTCAAGAAAATTCCTGGATTTTCCCTTTCTTCTCAGCCCTCTTTCAGGCTCTTGCAATATCAATTTAACGTGCCTCATTTTAACATCTGGTATGATGTGAATTGAGTCCCAGAATTTCTCATTAATTAAATTACTCCATATTTACAGCATAAAGAGATAGATATTTTGATTGCATGAATATATTGCATCACTAAATTAAAAGCAGTAACTCTAAAGCTTGTTATTATCAAGGGAGGGTCAGAGAGCACCATTGTTGACCTGTGTTTATGGCACCAATTGGCCTTCATCTGACCCTGGTAGCAATGATTAACAAGTTATTTTGACAGCAGTAAGTTTGATGCAGGTTTGTTATTCCAAACTTGTGGACCTGTGCTAGAATAAGCTAAAATTAGTAACTAACTCTGGTAGTAGTCACAGTACAATAATTAGAAAGGCCATCTCACAATTCATTTTGTTAATGTGGTGACTATGATAAATTTCAGCATAATCTGGCCTTGTGCCAGACTAATCTAAGCTTTATAAATAAACATATGTATAAAATTTTTCAATTACACAAATATACTTATTCATGTTATTTACAGTTGAACTAATGCCCTCTTCGTTTTTGTTACAATAATGTTTCGGCCATTGTACCTTTTGGTCTTCTTCAGGTATCAGTTGAGCTGGATTATCTTCAGGAAATCTTGAAATAAAACCTTTATCTGTGGGCATTATTCTCATGCTATTGGTCATGTCTAGTGATATCTTGTCTTTAAGATTAACTGATATAGTGGCTTAGGGGTTAAAATGAACAGTTGACTTATCGACTGCCATGAAGATTAATGAAGGATGTTAATGATGAAAAAACACAGGGGTAATTTTAACAAAACAAAATAAGTAATTTATTCACAAATTGAAGTTGTGTCTACAGTTTGTTTCAGGAAAATAAAGTCTGTAGTTTTAGTGAATTGTAATGAAGAGGACATTTTCAAATCTCAAACTGTTCTTAAATCTGAAGATTGCAAAAGTTATTTCGAATTAATATTTATAAAATTTCTTCATCAGTTTTTGTACTCATTATTCTGAGGAAAACTTAAATTTGTATTTTTGGTATTTGATAAGAAAACTTGCCAGTTCATCACTACACGTAAGGTTTTCACTATAAATTATTTTGATAAAAGAATGAAGTAAAACAAATTTTCCTTTATTAACTGTAAAAATAAAAACCTAGACTGTTCTTATCTCTCTTAAAAATAATTTTACAGTTATGATGAGGAGTGTGTGCTGTCATGAAAAAAAGTTGTTGAAACATTGAAAGGCTTTTTAATGACAGAAATGTTTAATGGTATTGATGAATGAAACGTTTAAAGGCTTTTTGATGACAGAAATGTTTAACAGCTTTCATGAATGAAACGCTTAAAGGCTTTTTGATGACAGAAGTGTTTAATGGGTTTGATGAATGAAACGTTTAAAGGCTTTTTGATGGCAGAAATGTTTAACGGCTTTTATGAATAAAAACGTTTAAAGGCTTTTTGATGACAGAAATGTTTAATGAGTTTGATGAATGAAACGTTTAAAGGCTTTTTGATGGCAGAAATGTTTAACGGCTTTCATGAATGAAACGTTTAAAGGCTTTTTGATGACAGAAATGTTTAACGGGTTTGATGAATGAAATGTTTAAAGGCCTTTTGATGACAGAAATGTTGAACAGCTTTTTGGTGAACAGTAGAATGATAATAAAGCCCACAGATAAAGGTTTCATTTCAAGATTTCCTAAAGATAATCCAGCTCAACTGATACCTGAAGGCCAAAGGGTACAATGGCCAAAACATTATCGTAACAAAAAAGAGGACATTAGTTCGACTGTAAATAACATAAGTATATTTGTGTAATTAAAAAATGTTATATATATGTTTATTTATAAAGCTTAGATTAATCTGGAAAGAAAACTTTTGATTAAAATATTTCATCATAATAAATTATACTTAAATTTAATTATTACTAAGTTACTCCTATTAAGTTTCCTTCTGTCCATTTTGCCATCAGTAAGTATTGTGTGTGTTTAACTCTCTATGTCCTATTTCTTCATTATGTATCTCAAAAATTACAGCTGTCACTTTCCTATTCTAAATATTAGGAGATTCTTTTCGTTTCTATTTCATTCTTAAGCAAATAAACAGTTTTATCCAAATTTTTATTTAGATAAACATTTATAAAACAAACTTAATAAAGTGAGAAATGAAGTTAATTAAATACTGAGGGGGAATTATTTAGACTATTTACAGTGTTCAGACTGTTTTCCTCATCTTTGTTGCCATATTCACAACATTTCGGCGACTGTACACTTTAGTCTTCTTCAGATGATTGGAATTTTGAACTGAACCCTTTATTTCCTCCACCAAGGTAGATTGTTCTATGCCTTTTCCAAATGTCTCAGTTATCAACTCTCCAAGTTTTTGTTCACCACTGCAGTAGCCAGGTATTGAACTCACAACTCTTTGGGTCAAGTCACTGGATCCAACAAACGATTTTGTCCTTGAGGTTACATGGCCCAGTGGATAAAAGCATTGGTTGGATCCAGTAAGTTAAATGGCAGCACTCATATCTGGAAAAATCATTGTTATTCTCAAAAAGTATTCATGTAATATTCACTCAATCCACAAAATATCTTTCAGCTTCAAATAACCCACAAAGGGTTGATAAGCTTTAAAAATTGAATCAATCAGTGATTTTCAAATTCAGACAGATAATCTATAATGGTGTTAGGGTAAACTTTCTTCCTCTTCCCTATTGAGTACACGCCATGCTTAGGCAGTCACATGACCCTCAACAGCTTACAGACAAAGCCCAGTCCATATAAAATAATGAATAATCCCAGCTGGCAACACCCATGGAATTTCCACAGGTCAGTGATGATAATTTTTGTTGTTTAGATGATGGCAGAGAACTATTTCCAAAAGTTAAAAAAAGAAGAAAAGAAAAACGTTTTTACTGGGGAAAGCAGAAGAAATTGAAAGAATTACAATTTTGTTATATGGAACAAGAACATTAGTCATTCCTATAGTGAAAGAAAAATTGACAATGGCTATAAATTTTCTGATTCAAGTGAATTTCTGGAGTAAAAAATTGTTTGTAAAAGAATTATTAGCATTTGAGTAAAATTTAATGAAAGAAATGAAAAAAAAAAAACCCAAAAAACAAACAAATAAAACAAAATAAATAGTAATCTGGAAAGAATTAAATGCAGAAAGTGGTAGATTTTAATTTCCAAGCTCTAAATTTAGGCTATATCAAAATCTGAAGACATAAACAAAGAAAATACAAGTGAGAATTTTAAATTATTAACATATGCGTATGCACATCTCTGTGTGTATGTATGTGTATATGATAAAATATAGTTTTAAGGTAAGCTATATTTATGGGTTAAAGTGTTCAGTATGCATTGTGGGTAGCCTATTGTAATATTCTAACAGTTATTTTGGTGGGTAGTATCTGTGCATTCATGGCTTGTTAATTTGTTTATTATTTACTTAGTTTATTTGTTTGGATTAATTTTACTTATTTTTGTTTATTTATTTTATTTTATTTATTTTTGTTTATTTATTTTATTTTATTTTATTTATTTTTTTTTACTCTTGTTCATTTCGTTTTTGAGTTTTTGATTTTTAAGTAATGTTGTAAACAGTTGTTTTTGTGTCTGCATTTTGAGATGAGTTCTGATCATTTGTTTAGTAGTTTGTGTTGGTCTAGGAAGGTAATTATGGAAAATAAGGAAAACAGCACCAACCTACAATAATAAATCCAAAAACTGTAAACTATGTCTGGAGGGAAAAACATCCTCTGGGTGTTGACTTCAATGTTCAGTTATATATGTACACACACACATAGAGGTCATCCACCAAGTCTTCAGACAATTTCAAAAAGTCATTACAATAACTTAGAAGAGATAGCAACTAAATTTTTCTTGTCTATTAATGTTGTTATAGTTCTTTTAATGATACTAATAGTTTTATTAATCATTAATCTTTTATGTTTCAGACTATAATTAAAGAATTACCAGGAGTTAGCACTAAAAATAGATGACAATGACTACTCCACAAGAAAAGTCACAATGTGTGTCATGACTTATCAAAACGAAGACAGATATTCAAACATGAAGAAATTACACAGCAGCTAAATATGAAAAGCAAGCTCCAGCACATTAGTCAATTTGCAACTGACATCAGCAGATTATGGAAACAGGGACCGTGCTACATGAACTGAGGACTGGAAGGCCAACCAAGGCGATTCTCATACCTTAAGTATTGACTTGCCAAAAACAGACACACACACATCTTATATATATATATATATATATATATATATAAAAGAAGTGTGAACACTGATGACAAAAGTTGTTGGATCAAGGGATTTTTATAAAACTCTTACGGACCAGCTTTAGAATGTTTAAAATTTAAATCTAAAAAATAACCTCTATTGGCTTAAATGTATTTTTCTTTTTGCTAAACTACATATTGAGGGTTATTTAAAGCCAGAAATTATTTTTAGATTGTAAGATTTTTTGGGAGATAAGGATTTTACTGATACAAGTCCTACTAATTAATCCATAGCTAGGGAGAAGAAAAGGTGGATTGATATCGTTCTCAAGGGTATTTACACATAAGAGAATATAATGAACCTGACTGGGATTGGATCTTGGCAATTCTGAGGCTTATCCATTGCACCACCCACACATCCAAGCTTACTGCACCTGGTATTCCTAAGTTGGCTTAAATGTATAATAATCTAGAAAGAATATAATACTTGAGTAAGCATGTTTAAAATATGATGCCTGTTCCATTGTGAATAATTCAAAATGTTCAAGAAAAAATACTGCAAGATGAGTTCACAAAATTTAGGTAATTGATTGTTCCATTTGATTATCTAGATTAGATTCTAAGCTATAAGCGAAAATGAGAAGAGTTGCTGCTAACCCCCAGGAGAGTAACTTATTGAATCTTCTTGGGCTAATGTTTTCAACTGATATGAAGTAGAATGATTATAATGATGTATCTGCTAGGTTTCCTGCTAGGAATGTTATTTCACTTTGTCATGCCAGACAATTTTTCCTGCTAGAATCAATCTTGTACCTTTATAAGTCTAGCATTTGCCCATGCATTGAATATTGCTGTCACGTCTGGTCTGATGCTTCTGCTACATATCTAGAGATTCTTGAAAGAATCTCCCCCCCCAAAAAAAAATCAGCAATGTCATTGGTTCTGACCTGGTACCTTGGCTTCAATGACATTTCCACCAATATAACCTGTCTTCCTTGTGGTTTTTTGATAAATATTTTTAAGGCAATTGTTCTGATGAACTTTCTTTTTTGGTATCTTGACTTCATAAATTTAAGTGGCAGCTAGGTCTCATCATTTTTCTATTGAAATTGCAAGATGTAGATGTAAGTTCTATGCTAACAGTTTTTCTTACATTTCTGTCAGCTCTGATTTCAAAAATTTAAACAGAATGTTAATCATCATCATGTCTCCTTGAACCTTGTTTTTTCAATTGTCCTCTTCATCCTCAATAGAAAGTTTTTTTAGTTTCTTTCACTTAGTAAACCCTTGCATCTTAGTGGCTTTATTACCTTGTCTGAAGTGAAATGATTTAAAAGAACAAGTTTAAAATGAAGCAGGAAAAAGCTGAGTGTATCAAGCAGGTCAATAAAGCTGTGAAGAGACAAAAGTTTCAGATGGTCATGACCCTGGTTTGAGTCACCTTAAAAATATAAAGATTACAAATGGACATTCAAACAGAAATGCAATGAGAAGTTCTCAGGTCGCATTATCTCTCGAAAAAGTGAAGTCAATTGGCCACCATGATTGTGAGACTTGATGCTTTTATATTTCTTCCTCTGGGATCATCTCAAAAGTAAGGTCTATGGCAACAAACCAACAACAAGCGGATTCCGACTTCCGTGGCCACCGTCCTGCTGTCCAAATCATGTATCTGCATAATTGTCCATCCTACAAAATGTTTAATATCTAAAAAAAAACCACTAAACTAATTGAGTTTCATTTTTACAGATTTTCAGATAAGACATTTAGACTTCTTGAAATCATTTATCATAAGAATCACTGAAAAACCCTTTGTTACTCAGTTAGAAAGAGGAAAGGTTAAAATCATTTTGTGTCAGCCCACTATGTCTGCCCAACTAGACAATGGTGAGAGGAAAAAGTTTATTCAGGCCTTTGGTAATAGTACCAACATTCATACTCTGGCTTTCATCTTCAATGTACATTCAAGAACCATCAAGGGAACAGTGGATAAGTTTAAAAACGAGTGAACAGTAGAGAGGAAAACTGGATCAGAAGGTCACAACAGGAAGAGTGATCATCATTTCAACTTAGAGTTAAAGGCATAAATTAGAAAAGATCCGACTCAATCCATAAGATGTTTGGCACATGAGAAAGGAGGTTCGGCTATAACAGTCCAAAGAGCAGTGAAAAAAATGCTTGAAAATGAAATCCTAAGTGAAACCTGTGAGGCAACTTGTTACTTCAGGACAGAAAGTTAGAAGGTTAGAGAGGCCAAAAATCATCTTGAATAAGTTGGAAATTAATCCTGGAATAATATATATATATATATTTGAACTTAATTTCAATCCTTTATAACCTTCCAATCCTATGATTAATTAATGATGAACATGTCATTTTCATTTATGATCGATTTTGTCATGATTTTCTGTTAAGCTTGGAGAGCAATTATACATTCTTATTACTCATAGAAGAGTCCAATAGTGTTATAAAAAATACAGAGAATTCCATGAAGATATCATTTCTAAGATACAACTGTTCAAAACTTAATCTAACAGATGAACAATTTTGCTTTTACTAGATTGGGACAATTTTGCTGTTACATGAGGTATACTTGTATGCACACATACATGCACACGCACACGCACAACTAAATGAAATATTTCCAGAACTTTGTTACTATTGATTTAAATTTAATAATGATTCACTAATTAACTTTCAAGGTTTGAACTTGGTGAATTATGGCCTTCAAGACAGAATCTTTGTAACTGTTCTATGAATTTAGGTCATGCTAAAATCTTTCAGCTATAAAGACTTTGATTTAGGGAAATTAATTTCTTTCTAATATATAAATAATGAATACATCAATTATAAACATTGTTGTATAAAAAAAGAGCATAGCACTTGATACTGGTATCATTTATTGTATAAGATAAATAAGTGACTGATGATATAAGGAATTTTAAGTCTCTTTTTTATCATTTCGCCCCAACCAAGGTAATAAAGCCACTCGGACACAAAGGGTTACAAAGTGTGAAAGAATAAGAAAAAGAAAATTATTATTAAGGAGGAAGAAAAATATGACAATATGAATCAAGAAAACAGTAGATAAAGATTGATACTGCATTTAAATTTTTGAATATCCAAATTGCCCAGAAAGCAAGAAACTGGAAGAAAGTCCCATAAACTAGAAAAGAAACTGTAGACAAATACATTTAGAGAGACAACATCAAGATACAAAAAGGATGAAAATTAAACATTTTGTTAAAGAAATATCAATTCATTTTTGCATTGATTTCATCTTCATGTATCTACATATATACTTATAGATATGAGGATACATGCCAGATTGCCTAAAAATAAAGAATATGTAAATCTAAATAAACATATACACAAATATTTTCCTATGATCATGCACATACAAATATTAACATGCTCTTATATATATATATATATATATATATATATATATATATATATATGTCTGTGTGTGTGTGTGTGTGTGTGTGTGTGTATATGTATGTATGTGTATATATATATATATATATATATATAAAAACACAGACACACACTTTTACTCCAATTTATATACAGATAAGTTATCAATATAAATCAAATTATCTATTTTCATTTTATCTTGACACACCCATTATATATATATATATATATATATATATATATATATACACACACTCATATATATTAAGCACTGATCTATGCAAAAGGACTTATACAATGAGGATAAAGTTTTTTTTTTGAAAATTGCATATATATATATATATATATATATATATATGTGTGTGTGTGTGTGTGTGTGTTTGGAGGGAGAGAGAGCAAGAGAGATAGGTACAAACATGTACATTCCAATATTTTTTTCTTATTAATAGATAAAATGCAGAGAAATGTGTATTGTACAGAATTACAAATTTTTTATAGAAAGAAAAAGAGCAAAAATATTAAAAAAAAAAAAAAATTCAGCAAATGAAAATAAATTTCAGGAAAATATTGTTTGGGTTCATATGGCTTATTCAAGTTTTATAGATCACAATATATACAATTCCCCGACCCCTTCAAACTCCAAAAGTCAATTCTAGGGTTTTCTTCATTTTTCAATTTAGAAAAACCACCTCAGCCTATTTTGAGTGTATTTTTTTCTTTCTATCCATTTTTTTTATTCCTGTCCCTGTTGCAACCTTGTCCTATAAATCTCCGAGTTGATTTGGTTATGCACTTTTTATTCATTTATTTTTCTCTGTGTGTAGATCTATTTTCTATTCTTTTCCTCTGAATTCTCCCTTCTGTTTCTCTCCCTAAACATCTTTGTGCACCTTCATCTGCCTCATCAAACAAACAGTGATCATTTACAAATATACTTTCGGTAAAAACAGTAGCAGAAAATAATTCTGTTTTACTCCTGATTGATATCCTCCTGTCAATGGTATTCTTTCTTTTCTTGGTTCTAAAAATGCTGTTAATTCCAAATCGCACAGACTTACCATTTGCAATGAATAGCTACATGAAATGCTTCATACAAAGCAAAACAAAGGAAATAATAAAATTTTTTTGTCATATAAATGGCAAGCATAAACCTTATCTTAAAGGAAAGAGGCAAAATCTACACAGCAAAAAGGGCAACTTTTTTTTTTTTTTTTTTTAGCAAATAAAATTGAGTATATACTGTGTATTTCACATCAGAGAAGGTATTCAGTTCATCTCAAATTTTAGTTCTTTTACTACTGTATAGTCCATTATCGGGTTTCCTCACCATAGTACTATATCATTCATTTATTTATTTAGCACATTTTGTGCCAATGTAGTCACCACTCACTTCCATCTCACAACTGTTGTTCATGGTCACATTTAAATCAATATAGTGCAATAACTTGCCAGTTCCTTTTGCAATGAACAGTACTATATAACCAGAATAAAGTATAATATTCTAAACATGACTTACAACCTCTTTCCTACAGACAAAATGTTGCAAACCTCTCACTGCTCTATCACTACTTCCATGGAAAGTTCAGACAAACTTCATTCTTTACTTCTGTCAGTTCTAACCTTCATGGCAAAGACCCACCAGGCCAAGTACAGTATAGCAAACAACTTCTGCATATTCCACCAATGTGATCTAAGTTCCTACTTGAAACAGCTTCTTCCCACAAACCACTGCTTTGTGGAACCCAATCCTAAGATAATGCTTCCCTAATCTTAACCTGTATATATTTAGGGTTAACTTATCTTTCCCACATATCACTATAAACTCTGCCTTTTATTCTGTGACTCTCTACTTTGAGTGGCCCTCGGGCATTGTACAAGGTAAGCATCACTGTAAAAAATATTTCTTTTAAATACATTACTGCCTGTACTAAATGATTATGATGTTGTATATAATCAGAGTATAAAGCTTTTGTAGTTGCTAGAAAATAACTTGAAAAGGGTTATTTTTTATTATGTAATGAATTTTAATCATATGTCTTTAATATTTAAAGATGCTTTTCATCTTCATTTTTTTTTTATTTCAAGATTTATCTTTTATTGCTTGAAATCAATTTGACTTCATTGATGTGATTTTTATCTGACATCATTTTTTATTTTATCCAAGTGTTGCAAATAAAAAATCTGCTTATGACCTCTTCATTTAAATATGGTTATTTAAAATCTGAAATTAATAAAGGAATCTTTTTTTCCCCCGCCAGAGAATCGTCATTAGTTTAGGAAACAAGTAATCAGTGAAAAATGAATTCTTGTGATGTCTTTTTTTTTATATCTCTGTAAAATTCTACTTTGAGTGGTGTTGGTTTCAAACCCAAGTGATTGCAAAACACTTTCCCTTCGCAATTTATAGGCAAAAACCACACAAATGCATGCTGGGATTTCTTCCATGATTAATTCAAATGAAAATGAGCAAGCCATTATTTATTGTGATAATCAAGGCACCATAGCTCTTGCTAAGAACACTAGCTATCATCAATGTTTAAAACATGTAGACATAATGTATCATTTTATAAAAACAAAAATAAAATCAAAATCAAAATAGTACAATAAAATCAAATTACATTCCATCATATGAGAAACATATCAACAGAGTAAAATTAAATAACTTTTTAGTACTCTAAATGGACACAATTCTGAACATTTTTTTTTTTTGCTTAACATTTTTTATTTCTTCAGTTTTTCCCATATATATATATATATATATATATATATCCTTTTAATCAAAAATCAAAAATCAATTTTTATATTAATAATTTTTTTTTTTAAATGTTAAAAGTTAAAATGTTATTTTTAACATAATAATAATAAATTAAATGTCTTGAAATATTTAAAAAACTCAACAACAAAAAATAATAAAAAAATGCTGTAATGAAAATGATGATAAAGTTTTAAATATTAAAAGTTGAATATGTATATTAAAAATACATTCAAATCAATTGTAAATATTTATATGCATCTTATTTGTATTAATGGCCCCATAAAAAAGAGGGATGGGGAGTGAGTGCACTCATCCATTTGATTGAGGGGGTTTGTTTGCCTCAATCACCCCTCCCTAATTTATAAACAAAACTACACAGATGCATGCTGGAATTTTTTCCTAGCCAATAAAATAGGCCACTTCTCTATCTTATCTGACTCGGTCCTGATCTGTCTTGTTTGAAGTTAAAATGCTATGTTTGTTTATTTGAAATCACTTGTGTAGCAATGCCAATTCTTAATTTGTGTTTTTTTCCATGTAACTTTTACTTTGCCTTATTACTGTTAACCTCTCTCTCTTTATTTATATATATATATATATATATATATATATATATATATATATATATAAAGTAGTAGCCTGTCTGTTTCTTATCAAACTCTTCCTAGGGTTTTAGAGATAGAACCCCATAACTATATATATTCTGAAACTACATCACCCAGGGCAATTGGATAAGTATATTACATTTTGTTTAAAGGGGATCCCTCGGTTGAGATGGGTCACAAATCCCTTAATGAAATTTTTTTTCTGTTTGATTTAAATTAAATTTAAATCTGAACAAAAATATAGAAGGTGAAAACCAGAAGATGGAGGTCCCATCCACAAGATTGAGTAATGTTGAAATGCATCATTTTTCTCCACAAATTATAACAATGATTTAAAATTAATCATTATTTTCTAACAAAAAATGTGGGTAATTTGGTTAGTTTACCATATAACTCTTACTTTGTCTTATTACTGTTAATTTGCCTTGTATATATTGTTTGCTTGCTTGCTAGCATGGCCATTTACTCTGCAAGTGGCTTAAGGGTCATCATTAAAAGAAAACTCAAAACAATCTTAGAATTTCTGAAAGACACTATAACAAAAGAAAGAGGAACTGTCACCTAATATCAATAACATTTATGTACAGATGTTTATTTGTATAAATTCTATTAGATTTCAAATCAGAATCTTTCTTAATATTTCTGATATGAACTACTGCTGTTGAGATCTTCTTTCCCCTTCCCTAATTAGTATATGCCATGCTTGGCTGGTCATGTCACCTTTAATGGCCAATGAGCAGAGTCATGTTTTCACCAGAGAACAGTGTTTTCATAGACACTGGAGGGAAAAGAAGGATCCCTGAAATCAAACAAATCCAAGATATCAATACTATAGATTTTCATCAGTCTAAATTCCATTAGATTTCTTAACAGAATTTCCCATGAGTTTTAAAAATTCTTTAAATATATATGGGCTTTAACAAAATCAAGAAAGCTATCCACTCAAGTAGGGTTAAAAGTAGATAATTATATATCTGTATCAAGTCAGAATGGAAAAGGGTGTAAATAATGATAAAAATATCAAGAAGCTAAAGGTGATTGTGAAGTTCTAAAATATGAAATTCACATTTTGAAGTTATTTTGATGCTACAATAGTATGATATCTACCAAGACATTTGCAACCTACCATAAATGACGATGCACTCATTATTGTTGGAACATGCTGAGAAAAAACAATGACCTATTTACTGGTATTTTAAATGATATTAAATCAGTTTACAAGCATTAAAATCAGTATTTGATGATTTTTTTGATTTTTTTTGTATAAAAAATTGTTAACAATTTTTAATACAAAACCAGTTTACTGTTCACTACCGTAACATATTTCATACTTCCAACAGCTGGTAAATATCACACCATAGTAGAAATTGAATAGGAGATATCATACCATAGTAGAAATTGAATAGAAGATATAACACCATAGTAGAAATTGAATAGGAGATATCATACCATAGTAGAAATTGAATAGGAGATATCATACCGTAGTAGAAATTGAATAGAAGATATAACACCATAGTAGAAATTGAATAGGAGATATCACACCATAGTAGAAATTGAATAGGAGATATCATACGGTAGTAGAAATTGAATAGAAGATATAACACCATAGTAGAAATTGAATAGGAGATATCATACCATAGTAGAAATTGAATAGGAGATATCACACCATAGTAGAAATTGAATAGGAGATATCATACCATAGTAGAAATTGAATAGAAGATATAACACCATAGTAGAAATTGAATAGGAGATATCATACCATAGTAGAAATTGAATAGGAGATATCATGCCATAGTAGAAATTGAATAGGAGATATCATACCATAGTAGAAATTGAATAGGAGATATCATACCATAGTAGAAATTGAATAGGAGATATAACACCATAGTAGAAATTGAATAGGAGATATCATACCATAGTAGAAATTGAATAGGAGATATCAAACCATAGTAGAAATTGAATAGGAGATATCATACCATAGTAGAAATTGAATAGGAGATATCATACCATAGTAGAAATTGAATAGGAGATATCATACCATAGTAGAAATTGAATAGGAGATATCATACCATAGTAGAAATTGAATAGGAGATATCAAACCATAGTAGAAATTGAATAGGAGATATCACACCATAGTAGAAATTGAATAGGAGATATCAAACCATAGTAGAAATTGAATAGGAGATATCACACCATAGTAGAAATTGAATAGGAGATATAACACCATAGTAGAAATTGAATAGAAGATATCACACTATAGTAGAAATTGAATAGGAGATATCATACCATAGTAGAAATTGAATAGGAGATATCAAACCATAGTAGAAATTGAATAGAAGATATCACACTATAGTAGAAATTGAATAGGAGATATCATACCATAGTAGAAATTGAATAGGAGATATCAAACCATAGTAGAAATTGAATAGTAGATATACTATAGTAGAAAATGGACAGCAGATATCATACTATAGTAGCACCATTATTTTTTTTTATTCAGTGATAAAACAGATTGTATATTTTCCTAGTCAGATGGCATTCCTGACACTGGAAAAGTAAGAATCAAAATAAAGACCTGACGAAGAATGGTCATGTGCAGAGTAGGTGTTTTAACCTGGTATCATATATATGAAAATATATTCAAGAGTAAATTATTTGTCTGATCCTGATCATTTCTGTCAAATTTTATTATTACAAAAAAAAATCTTTCTGGAGTTTTCTATAAATATTTTCATGGTAATTGTTCTGGTGAACTTTCCTCTATGATAACTGGACTTGATGAATTTAAGTGTAAAACATGTTCTATATAATTATCCAAAAATATCATTGTTGCATAAAGTTACCAACGTTTTTTTAGAGCTAAGTTTGTCTAACATCTTATTCATAGAAATTGATATCAGAAGTCATTACAAACATTTTGGCTCTCTATGCACAATGTCAACCTTGGTTTTCCAGGGAAAATTTTATTATTAAAAAAAATCTTTCTGGAGTTTTCTATAAATGCTTTCATGGTAATTGTTCTGATGAACTTTCTTCTATGGTAACTAGACTTCATGAATTTAAGTGTAGTGCTACATTACTGGCAAGGTCTCATCATTTTACAGATGGAATAGCTATATGTAACCATAAATTTTATTCTAATAATTTCTTCTACCACACTCCTCACCTGTCGAAATCTCTTCCAGCTTCTTGTTTCACAGTCAATTTTGATCTTCAAAAATTTAAATGCAATATCATTTATTATCTTCTGTCTTCTTAATTCCTGTTCTTTTATTGTTCCCTCTTCTTAATAGTATTTTTTCTCATATTCTCTAACACTCAGTAACTCTCTGTGCTTTAATGGCTTTATTGCCTTGCTTGTGGTGAAGGAACTTATTTAATATTGATGTTTAATAAGAACATTTGGGGTTTGAAAGAGGAAACCACTGAGAACAAATACAGGTGGTTAGGGAAATTACATGTTTTTTAATACTATATTTATATATTTTTTACTTACTATATATTTAAAAAAAAAATAAAAGAAGCGTAAAAATCTGACTTCCTAAATTATTCCAACTTTTATTCTTTTTTTAATTTTGGTTAATACAGTCATTGATTTCCTTAAGAAAATGTATCAAAATATTGTGAGAGAACCAACAAAGATGAAGGAATTATTCTGAAGAATGCAGTGTGTGAATTGCTCTTGAGTAGTTTGTAACACATTTATTCATCATCTCTCAGTTGTATCTCTGTCTTTGAGCAGAGAGCGCTCAGGGGTGGCTCCATCAAAGGACAGAGTTGCAACTGAGGAAAATTATACTGAGAGGTGCTCAGCCCTGGAGAACAGCTACCTGAGGCTGTGGCTTCTCATTGCACTACAGAAAGGGATCAGTGCTTGTACCAAGGCCAGAGCAACCAATGATTGTGGGAGATAGGGCAATTTTTGTTCCTAGCTTGGGTGTATGCGCTTGAACTCCTCACATTAAACTGACCTTGTGTCACAACCTGACCTCATGGGGGGATTGAGTAAATACAAATTCAGAGGAATTATAATGTTTTCTCTTAGACAACCTGAAAAATTTTCATTATTACTGCAAATAAATGAAAACTCATTTGCATTAATCACAATTAAAGTGTTTTGGTGATTTGGAAGATTCACTATTTTTAGTATATAATTGAATGGTTAATTTCCATAATTGATGATGCAAATAAATCATTAAAAGAATGAGACAGAAAATTTATTACAGAATTTAATAACTTTTTATAATTCTCCACCCTCAGAAAAAATCCCTGTGATGTGTGACTACTTTTGGAACATGCTGTAGTTCTTCAGTAAAGAAGGGAGAGAAGTACGAAAGTGAACCAGATACTCTAAAAGATTGACAGAAAGGCGAGAATTGGTTTCACTCTGTGGCCTTTCTCAATCTGTGTGAGTGCTTTGAGAAAAACATTTTCAATCCAAGTTTTTCAAGATGGGATGCTATTTTGTTAACCACTAAAAGAACATTGCAGTTTCTGGTACAGTTCTGTTTGTACTAATACAAATGGCCAACAAAATATTTGGGAAACAACAGAAACTAAAAAATATAAAAATATATGAACTTATACTTTTGCTCTGGATGTTCATGATTTAATTGATGTGAGAAAACTCTTTAAGACTAACCTGATTTATTATAAAGATTAAATTTGAATGTTTAACTTATCTACAAATACAATGAAGCCTAATAAAGCACAAGGTAAAGATTTTATCATACTGAAAGCTAAACCCTCAAATTTAACTCTTCATATCATAGTCTAAATTCTACCAACTTAAACACCTTACCTTGGATCAGATGTCAGCAGTCTGGTCTGTAAATAGGTAGATACTTAGGATCAATCTGATTGTACTCAAATGAAATCTGACTTTTACTTTTGAACAATTTCTATCACCCATTGCTCTAACCAGTTCTTCCTTTCTGGTTCTGATGCTGTGTATGAGTTGATTGTTAATCTAACTCTTTATCTTCTCTCATAATTTTAATCCCATAGTATGAGCTGGTGCCCAAACTTTTGTTACTTCTCTGGCAATGATCACTAAACTACACTTGCCTTTCACAGATTATGCTCATAATCTTTGGTAGATCTCTATATAATTGTTCATAAAGCATATGATGCTTCCAGGTGACATTTGGCTTCACTCTCAAGACTTGTATGTATGTACCATCAATTTTTAGCAGTGATTTTATTCATGTCCAATTACTTGACTGATACAAAAGGATTCTTTCTGCTCTTGACCTGAACAGCCGCATTTTCATGGTTTTGTTCATTTTTATTAGTGCTGTCCATGCCGTTACAATTCTAACATCTATGTCTTTTTGTGTGGAGTCCAGCCATGATCCCAGATATAAAATATCTTCTACCTGATTTAGTTTGTCAGGTCTCTTTAAAAGACATGGATTATTTTTAATTTTATTTAAATAGAGTTCAACTTGAACTGCAGCAGATTCTAATTTGAGAAGAAATAGTTGTGCTTTTTTAAAAGTGTTGGACACAAAGGCTAGATCATCTGCAAAATCTGTGTCCATGATGATTATTTCAGGGTATCGACTAACACTTCTTTCTTTTAGGATAATCCCACCAACTACTGTGGCTCTGTGCTAAGTTTGGTAAATTAATAAAAGATGAGTGATTCTCAGAACATAGGAGCAATGAGAAGGTCTTAAGAAAAATAGAAACAACATGGAAACTTATAAAAAAGAGACTGTAGAAATTTCTGAGATATATAATGAGGAAAGGCGGTTTGGAGAATGTCACACACACAGGACATACTGAATACAAGAGAAGTAAGGGGAAAAAGTGAGTAATTTTACTTAAGTTTGTGTGAATAGATGGCAGAACAGAGACAAAGGTGGTCAAAAATTACTTAAAGAAAAATAAGGCAAAAAGTTTGGGAGAAATATGATTTTCTTTATCTTGAAGGAACATGGCATATAAATAAAGTAGTATTGATACTTATTTGCATCCAGGTTTTTATTTAGAGCCTAGTTCATCTTAATTGAGAATGAACATAATTAAAGTTTCCTATTTTAATGATTTAGCTCTCAAGTCCTCTGCAATATTAGTTATCCTTGACTGTGTTTGTTTTTTTTTGTTTTTTTTTTACAATGATGTTCACCCTGTACAAAGCCTGGGAGCCACTTCAAGTAGAGGGCTACAGAGTAAGAAACACAGTTGAGGTGGATATGTGGGGAAGATAACAGTTAACCCTAGACTTGAACAGGTTAAGATTGTTGTAACTGAGAAAATACCCTCTTGTGAATTGGTTCCACATCTCAGAAATGGGATATGAAATGAATGAGGGTGGTTTGCTACAATGTGTGTAGCATGGCAGATCTTAGCCATGAAGGTGAGAACTAGTGGAATGTAGTTTGTCTGTGCACTTGCCATGGAAATAGTGATAGAACAGTGAGAAGTTTACAATATTTCATCTGTGAGAAAATAATTTGTCACCCACAAGGATGTAGCAATGCTTTTGAACTTCATTGAAACCTAAAAGTGAAGACTGATTTTATTCTTGTAAAGGTAGAATATAGCGGGAGGAGTCAGGTACTTAGCGGAACCAATCACTTTTTACAACATCTTTTGTAATAAATCATATGTATGAGTTCCACTTGAGGTTTGAGTTGAGTTTAAAGGTCCACTCAGTATTTACACTGTTTCTTCCTATAGTACATATAAAAATGTATTAACAGAGGGATGACAATAACCACTACTTTAAATTAAGCTCAAATTTTTACGGCATACTAATTTTGCTACAAACAATCAAAGAAATAAGCTAGTAGATGCATGGAATCAAGGGGAGTTAATTTGTTTTAATTTTACTTTCCATAACTTCATATTTACTGAGTTCAATGGAATATACCACAGGGCCACAAGTTGCTTAGAGTACCAAGAGTTTTAGCAATCACTCAAGCTTAACACTGCTGAACTTCAGACATAAATTGGTGCTTACAGTATAACTTCCCCATTAGTTAAAAACACAAGTTATCATGTACACTGGATAAATATGTAAATATAAATATTAGTGGATTTATTTAAACTGACTTGATATTTTTGTTATACATATAATATTTAGTAGATACACACATGCTTAAGTAGACATTACCATTTCTTTAAATAGTGAAATTAATGCCTAGCAGTCAAGGAATTAAAAATTTTAATAAAGATTATGCGCTTCGAGAAAGAAATTGAACACATATTCTCATTTCTATTAGGGTAACTGCTTTCAAGTCAAGTTATGGCTTCTTGTAGCTTAATTGTAAATGTTAACTATGCTTACTCTTGTGGGCCTACCAAGAATTGAACTCACCATCCTTGGCTAACAATTTTCTGAAGATATTAGAGTCCAGCTGTTTAGCTTAATGAATGTCTTCTGAGCAGTGG
This sequence comes from Acanthosepion lycidas, assembly GCA_963932145.1. NCBI lineage: Eukaryota > Metazoa > Mollusca > Cephalopoda > Sepiida > Sepiidae > Acanthosepion > Acanthosepion lycidas. Next base: position 33,451,476 of record OZ010572.1, read on the forward strand.
TAGCAGCAGGCTTGTCTCCCTTCCTTCCAAAGTGGATTTAACTATGTGACATTATTTAAGTTTACTGAAATTTCTCAAGGGAGATTTTTCTATTGTCTGGTGAAGTGCTATCACTCAGTTTATTGATGAAGATCCTGTTTTATCAGTAAAGAAGGTTAGCTTGAAAGTTGTTCCCCAGACAAAACAGGAAATAAGGTTCAATTCCTGTCAGTGGATATACTTTCTTTATTAAGTCTTCTGCTTTTTTGGTCAGTAGTGAGGTCTACTCAAACATGTCTATCCACTAGGTATAACACTGAGAATAATAAGAAATGAATATTAGTTCCAAAAAATGCAATTAGGTACTAGATTGATAACTCTTAAGCAACAATAAAATGGCTGCTTTAGAATCCTTCTGAAATAGAAACAAAGAACAAATAATATAATAAACTAGAAATTAGCTTTGTCTTAACCCATTAACTACAGCAGAGTCAATTCAACTGCCGTTTTATAAATGCAGGGGTAATGACTTTAAATTCTTGTCACCCACAGTAAGTTGGTTAAACTTTCAAATTATTTTTTTTGTTGGGTGTGGGGATAAATTTCAGGTAACTACATATAATATCAAAGCATATGAAGTCTTTAAAAACAGATTCTTAGTGGCATTAGACTCCTCTTTAGAGAATGGAGCCAAAGTCCCACCAAGCAAGATGTTGCTGCAGTTTTTGTAACAAGTGGCTTTTAACAAGATGGATGTTGACAAATGACAAATTGAGAGTTGTCTTTCTACTAGACTGGCTACAACCAAGGCTAGAGAGGTTAATCTGCCCTACTATTTAACTCATAGCTAGAGGTAAAAGAGAAGAATTCATACCTTTTCCAAGTGCAAAAGTGAGCACAATGAACTTTGTTGAAGAAATTTAAACCTTACATGTTACTCCCACTTTTTGCACCAATTACCACAATGCTACATGCACATGGTTTTGTGATTGTAGGATGGGATACGAAAACTAATTAGGACCAATTATTTATTTCTTTTATGAATATAATATGGTTTTTACATTCTGATATTGTCCTGGTTATTTGGCAAGAAGAGAAAATAAAATAAAAACAATTTACTTATAAACTTATAAACTGATGTTTTGACAGATTGAAACGTTTTGTATTTTTACATAAAGAGATTTTCATTGGTTGCAAATGATACATGATGATTGATAATGTAACCATTTTATGAGTTATTGAACATAAGTGGGATATCTTGACAATATTTAGTTTTTAATTTCAATACTTTTATTTCTTTAAGTTCTTTTTATTTATGATATTTTATTATGAGAAAAAAATATTTTTGTGGTTGCTTAAGATTGTAATTTTCCTTCTGACTAGGTTACACTAAAGATGCACGTGTAATGCAAGAACTCAGAAAGTCTTTCCAGCTTAAATACTAACAAAAAGCTGCATCAAAGCATATTATTCCTTACCGCTAGCATGATTGAGTTTCATGCACAATGCAATCATCAGGTGCTGAGTATGAACTGACCATTATTCAAATTGAATTTTAATAAATCTGGTTATCACAATGTTGGCAATTGTAATATATTATGTTGAGATTGCAGTTATTTAATTTTAAAAGTTATATTTGGCAGTTAAAATAAGTAGGATTTATATATGTACGGAAGAAAAAAAATATTTTTGAGTTGTGAATATTCATTCTTTAATTTTCTAAAAAATTTTTAATTAAAGATAAATTACTTTAATTATTGTCAGTCCATACTTAGCACCTTAAGATTGCATTGTACTAGCAGTGAGGGATAATATGTATATTTATTAATATATACATAATAGCCCTATTATATTACATTACATTGAACACTGTTTTATTAACAGCAGCACAATACACACACACACACACACATATATATATATATATGTATGTATAGGTATAAATGTGGATATGAGCCAAATAATTAGATATTAGTAACTGTATATGCGTGTGTTAAAATGCATGCACAGATAAGCAAATAAATATTTACTTAATTTAATATCAGGTGTAAACAAAACAGTGCTCAATATGGTTAGACAGAACCAAGAAGTATATATTAATATATTTATATACCTATGTTTGCAGTTCAACTTAAAGTTTTGTGGTTTTACCAACTTATCAGGCACAAACTTGTGAATAAAGACCTCATTCACAAGTTTGTGCTTAATGATTTGGTAAAACCACAAAACTTTAAATTGCATTATGAATATATATATATATATATATATATATATATACACACACACTGAGTGCAATGGATAAAATGAAAATAACATTGACATCTCATTTTAATAGATATATTTACCAAAATTACACAAAAATGTCTTGAAATACTAAAGAGTAAAATTATTCAATAAAATCACCATTGGCTTCAACCATGGCTGCCAGATGGCTTTGGAATCTCCTGCAACTCTTCTCGATGTTCACCTTGTTTAATTTGATGAATACTGCTATAAGCCTTGCCTTCAGTTTATCTTTGGTATGACAAATAGTTTTGTTGGTATCTTGTTCACCTGCACCCTAACCATAATTATCAAAGAGGTTGCAGTCTGGGGAGTTAGGTAGCCAGATGTAAGTGGTGATGTCTTTGGAAATTACCAAATTACAAAACTGTAGCAACAGATAAACTAAAACTATTGGGTAAAGCTATCCATTATCCAAATTTTTGTTCATAAAAAACATTATTAAAAGTGAAATAGCATTGGTTTGCGATAAGTTTGGAGTTCCAATTCTTGTTATGATGACTTGCATTGGAATGTCTACTTTGTGCATTTTAAGTAGACCATGAAGTTTGGTATTATAGAATGGTATTCTTATTAATTTATACCATAACTTGTCCTCATTACTAATTAACTTAATTAAATTTATTTATTTCTGATATTATTTTGCATTTTCTCCAAAATAATTATCTGATTCTATTTAAAAACACTTACAATTTGTAGCCTTCAATAGTTACATGATGAGAAGAAATACGCTTAAATATCTGAAGCTTTCCCAGAACCTTATTTCATATGTAATGCAAATTACAATGCTCATCAAATTTTTAAAGAGAAAAGAATGAACAACATAAATGTAATGGAACATGAGACATTATATTACCTACAAACTTTATCATAACTACAATTGAAAAGAATTTATTTCAGCTTAACATAAAACTTGTTACAACTACTTCTTCAGGAAGTTGGTGATCATGGCTCTCCATAATTTCCTGTTATTTGTAGCTCTTAGCAAAGTTTGTTTTTTGTTATTTCTCCTAAACTCTGCCCTGCCATGTATTTAGACAAGCTTCTTATGTTATGTGTTGTTTTCCTCTGTTGCTCATCTTCTATAAGAGCAAAAGGAGTACTGAATGGTTACATAAGATCAGTCTTTTGGTATGGAAGAAAATGCTGGACAATCACCTCACAGACAAAGAAAAAAATGAGGCAACTGAAATGTGGTTCTACAGAAGTCTGATGAAAGATGAGAACAATTCTTTAAGTAAATCAAAATATAATGTTAAATGATCATTTGAAAAATAAAATCAAACTATCAAATGATACAAACTTGATAAATAACAAAATGATCCAAAATTAGAATTAAAAGGATCCCAAACTGCATCACCTAATATCCTTGATATAATGGATATAAACATTGTTCAAATATGTCATATTCCTGTAGTGGCTCTGAGTTCAATCCATGGATCAAATAGTGACATCTATATACTTTGTTTTAGTAGCAATGTGCAAAACAACAGGTCACAGAAATAAAATAAAATAAAATTATTAACCATTGGACATTCTCTCCTTTGTTTTAGCAGCAATGTGCAAAATAACAGGTCACAGAAATAAAATAACAAAATTATTAACCATTGGACATTCTCTCCACCCACCAAAAAAAAAAAAGCAAAGAAAATGGTCAGATGTTATTTGGTCAAAATGTGAAGGTATATTGAGATAGCCAAAGGTGCATTCCAAAAGCTAAGCTGAGTACTAGGAAATAGAAAAATTTAATTAGAAACAAAAAAGAAAAAAAGAAAAAAAAAAGACTACTGAACTGCTGTATTATATCTGTCCTCTTGTATGACAGTGAGTGCTGGATGATCTCCTCAAAGATGAAGAGGAGACTTAAAGCAACAGAAATATTGTTCAACAGAAATATATTGAGGATACCGTGGATGAAACATATTAGTAACAATGAAGTTTTGGAGAAAATGAAAACTAAAATGAAACTATTACTTAACATCAGGAAGAGACAGGTGAGTTTTCTAGGTCATATTATGAGGAAGGAGGGCTTGGAAAATCTGATATTCACAGGATGGGTAGAGGTAAAGAGGGATAGAAGAAAACAAGGCATGACATACTTGATGAACTTGAGTAAATGAATGTCAAAATAGGGCTTAGGAGAAATAACAGAAAGACAAAGTTTATTAAAGGCTACAAGGGACAGGAAATTCTTATTCTCCTTCTTCATGTGTCATGACCCTTCAGGACATGACACATGAAGGAGAATAAGGTCTTTAGCAAAGAGAACAACAATTTGAATAAATCAGAGTATTAAAAAAATTCCTTATTTGAAAAATCAAACAAAAAATTGAAGATAAGCATATACAAATCCAATCAAATGCTTTGCATTGGATGTTAATTGTTGTCACAATATGCTTGTGAAATTAAATCTGAAAAATTTTTAATCATTAATTAAACTGATGATTCTTTAAAGATGAAAAGAAAGCTTTTAACATTGTGTTAGTTACCTCAAATCCCTGAAAATGGATAGTTCCCTGTTTTTTTTTTTTTTTTACACACCCCAATACAAAAATGCTTATAGTGTTATAATTATGTAAAATATTGATGAAAAAAATACCATAACACAATCTCTGTTACAATATGCATTAAAACAAAGTTTGAACTGAAGATATATTCATTGAAATGAAAATTATAATAAATTCGTTGCTTAAACATACATTGTAAATTGTAAGTGAAACACACCAATACAATAATACAGAAAAACTTTATTCATCAAAAATAGCCACATTTTATTTTCATGAATTAAAAGATATTACATTAGCTAAACTTATAATTACAGGATTGAAAGAGTAATAAAATATATAATATAGGAAAAAATATAAATCATGAAAACTTACCATCATTCCTTAGGTGGGGGTAAAGAAGACAAAGCAACATCTTCCTCCCACTACAACTGAGCCATACTACATACTACACACCCTCACTGAGTTAGGGGAGTAATAGGAGGGAGCAAAAGAAACAAGTTGGTAATTAGCAACTATGAGTACTTTAAAAATTTGGGTAACAAAACACCCCATGTGACTAACATGTCATTGATAAGAAAATCTCCGACCAGAAACATTTTCTGAATTTTGGGATTTGTTAGAAAGAAGGCAATTAAAAATTCTAATAGTGCATAAATCTGAGACATTGTTGTAGCTTATTCTAACAGAAACATTCCCAGTCACTGAAGTTGTTGAGAACATGGTTTGATTTTATTATCTAACCGGATAGCGAAACCAACACCTATGTATTAGATGCCTATAAATATCCACCGAGAATGAAGACTGATTCTGACAGAATATGTCTCTCAGAAAAATACACAGAATAAAAACAGACTGGACCACAAGAAACAATTATCAAAATAAGTTTGTTTTTTATACAAGATATTTTTTTTATGATATGTTTTTTGACATTCTTAATAGCAGTTGGCATCAAACCAGACGAGCCTTTTGATGTCCTGCCTATCATGCATATCACAGTATTCCTTCCTATCCACATGCAGAAGGGTTAAAGAGTGCTTGCTACTGTTGCTGGATGCAAAGATAATAAAAATGCAAGTGAAAGGTGAGGAGTATTCAAAGAAAGCAGTTCAAAAGAAGATAATTGATAGACACTTAAACAGAAAACAGTCTTTGTACATTTGCACCAGTGATTTATCATCTTAATTAACAGGAATTTTATCTGCAGATTTTACAAGATCCAACAACATATTGAAACTTTAATCTTGAAAATACATAAATCCTTATATCACAAAGTTGTTACTTTTCACAAATGCTTTGATAGCTTGCTATTCTAACAAGACAACTTATTTTCTGTGTGAGTATATATATATATATGTATATATACACACAGTAGCACCCATAATATAAGGAATGGAAACAACAAAGACATAAATATGTGTATTACTTAAAAAGTAATGCATGATTAGAAATGAAATTTTTACCGAATAAAGATTAGTGTGTAATGCATAAATATTATACAAATTACAAAAATTTACATAATAGTTTTTTTTTAAATAAAGATTAAATGGAACAAAGGAAATAAGCTACTGGACAAAAGTTAAGGAACGATGTTAATAATTTGCATAAACTTTTAATTTACATTGTTAAAAAACTCGACGAAGCTTTTCAACAATAAGTAAAAGTTTATTTATCATAAGGACTTTATTTTTATGCAATATGGCAAATTCTACACGCAAAACACTCTCTTTTGAAGAAAAAAAAATTCATTATTGCTATCAAGAAAAAAAGGCAATTTCAGAAATTTCTGATATTGTTCATAGGTCTAAAAGTGTTGTTCATCGTGTAATTAGCAGGTATAAAACCAAAAACCGACAGACCCCCAAAAACATTGCAAAGAGAAGATTGAAGAATTGTTAGAATATCTACAAAAAAAACATTTTGAAACTGCTACATCAATTGCATGTAAATTTAATGAAGAGACAAGATAATAAGATCTCAAGGAAAACGGTTGCTCTCAGGTTTAAAAATGCAGGATTGCATGCCTGTATTCCAGCTTTGAAGCCTCTCATTTCAAAGTGAAACCAAAGGGCACACCTGGAGTATGCAAGCAAACATGTTGTTTGGACTGACGCACAATGGGATACAGTTCATTTCAGTGACAAGTCCAAGTTTATTATATTTGGTTCTGATGGCAAAACTTATGTACGCCGTAGAACAGGTGAAAGACTGTCTTCTCAATGTGTCAAGAAAACCATTAAGTTTGGTGGCAGCAGCGTGATGGTGTGGGGAATGATTTCATCTGCATGAGTTTGCCCCATCATCCGCATACATGGTAATATCAATGCTGAGATTTACAAAGGGCTTTTTCAGCAGCATGTGGTACCAAGATTACACCATAATCTTTATGAATCTCCTATTTTCATGCAGGACAATACACCATGCCACAAAGCTCAGAAGGTTATGGCTTTATTTGAAGAAGAAGGAATCGCCCTAATGAAGTGGCCAGCCCAGAGCCCCGACCTGAATCCAATAGAAAATGTTTGGAAGATAATTAGAGAAAGGGCTCAGAAAAGAAACCCGAAAAACCAGGATTACCCATGGGAGTTATTGAAAGACGAATGGGAGGGAATTATTGCTGATTTTTGCAAGAAATTCATTAGATCATGTGGTCAACGATGCAGAGAAGTTATTGAAAATAAGGGGATGTTTACCAAATATTAAATTTTGCTGATATTATTTTCACAATCAAGTATTAACAAGATCGTTCCTTAACTTTTGTCCAGTAGCTTATTTCATTTGTTCCATTTAATCTTTATTTTAAAAGAAACTATTATGTGAAGTTTTGAAACTTTGTATAATATTTATGCATTACACCCTAATCTTTATTCGGTAAAAATTTCATTGTTAATCATGCATTACTTTTTAAGTAATACACATATTTGTGTCTTTGTTGTTTCCATTCCTTATATTATGGTCGCTACTGTATAGTCATGGTTATTTTATATGAGGTGAAATTTGTATTTTTTGTGTATTAATTATTTGCTCTGTAATAATAAATACATTGAGCTCTTTTGTGGATCAGATTTAATATTTTATATTACTAGGATCCACTTGGATTATAAACCAATGAAGTTTTTACCTTTACTATATATATATATATATATATATATATATATATATATGTCTGCTTGAATAAGTTACAGATATTACGTCTGCTAATTTTTAACAAAATCTGTTCATACTCACGAATAACCTTCCGTGTATTGATATTAAAGGATGAGAGAAATGTGCTATAACTGTTTAAATCACTTTTATTTCCCATTTTCCAAGAACTTTCAATCTTCCTCCAATATTATCTTCAGTGGTGCAAGTAGTAATAAATTTAAACAGTTATTTCTCACATCCTTTAATATCAGTACATGGAAGGTTATTCATGAATATGAATGGATTTTGTTAAAAATTAGCAGACATAATGTCTGTAATTTATTCAATCAGACGTGCCTATAAGAGAATTTGCTGCTTACATACACAAATATATATATATATATATATATATATATATTTAAAGCATGTGTGTGTGTGTATATATATATATATATATATATATATATAATTTATATATATACTCATGATTTTATATATATATATATATTTTATACACACACATCCACTCATTATTTGGTAATATATATATATCGAGAGAGAGAGATTTAGATAGATAGATAGTGATTAAAATGAAATAATTTCCATTAGAATAAAACTAATTTTAAAACTGAGCCAAACAATGCTTGAATCAAATTTAGAAAGCATTTTCATTCTTAGATCTCCCCTCATAAACCAATCTCAAACATTTTGCAAAAGACTTGAGCTCCTAAACAAAGGGTCAATGTGACTACTTTTGTATTAACCTTTGTTTGGTAGTGGTGATATTGAGCCATGTTTATGAAGATCATGGCCTCTCTCTTATCCATAGATCAACTCTTTCTTCCTTCCTTTTGTTTTACTCTTTTCAGTGCATTGTGGTTATGCATACAATGAACCTTTTCATCGTCCATATAAAATGTCTTCATGTGAACTCAATTTCATCCTTGAAAGATACTGCTTAACTGACTGGCGCCATGCCAACCTTTTTAAGTTCTATGCTTGGTTCCTTCTTGAATTCTGCTTCTCATCCAAATATGAGAATAGCTTTCTCAAACTTCTTGTCTTCCAGACGAAAACCTATTTTCTCAAGGAAACCTTGTCTACCAGCAAATTTTAAAGAATAAAGGATGAATAAAACCTTTGAATGACATTCTTTGATGTAGCTTCTGTAATTTTGAGAAGAGTTATTATTATTCTAAGTGTTATTCAGATTACTGAACTTATTCTTTGCTTACTGTAGTGTCAGCTTCTGATAAAATTTCAAAGAAAAACAGCCTAGTAATAGTGTCACCATTTATCACAACTTATTTTTAATATCACATGGATTTATTTTTAAGTATTGATCTTAAGACCTACATCATTGAAACTTTCAATCTAGTCTTGATACATGGATAACACTTTATACTCTGGACTTTACAGTTAAATGTACAATTTCTAGTAGCTTACATAATATAATTTACAGAGGTCACAATAAGAAAAGAGTATAATAACAAATTTCCTTTTTTAAGATTTCTTAGTAATATGTATATAGAGTAGCATTAGTATTAAGTTGTCCAAAAAGTTCATGCTGATTTTTAGTTGTTCATGTTCCAACATCTTAATATATGTCAAATTTATCAACAGATATAATATGCTTACATTTCCGATTAGAGAACACTTCAAACTATCTCTTGAGAAAGAAAGTTTAAAATTACTTAATTTGTGTCAATTTTACACCCCTATGAAAATAGAAGACTATAAGGTGCATTTTAGATACTTGATGTTTTTTTTACCATTAAAGGCAAAAATTCCTTGCAAAGCAACCAAAAAGATATGCATGATGAAGGTGCTTTAGCTCACAGAACCATACAGAAGTGGTTTGCTAAGTTTAGAATTGGTCATTGTAGCCTTATTGATAAGGAACACTCAGGCAGAATCGCTCCACACCAACTCCAGATAATGTCCAAATCAAGACATTGATTGAGAATAACCTGCATTTCACAATGCAGGAATTAGCAGAAACACTAAATTTATCTAGATCCACCATCCATGAGCATTTAGTGAAGCTTGGGTACCCAAACTGCTATGATGTTTGGGTACCACATGAACTGAGTGAAAAGAATCTTTTTGATCACATTTCATCTGTGATTTGCTGTATAAACACAATGAAAATGTAGACTTTCTGAAGCAAATTATTATGGGTGATGAGAAATGGATTGTTTACAACAATGTTTAGCGAAAAAGATCCTGGGATAAGTGACATGAGCCAACTTTAGCCAGCTCAAAAACAGGTCTTCATCCTAAAAAAAAGTTATGCTGTGCATCTGGTGGGATTGGAAAGGAATGAACTTCTGCCAAGTAACCAGTCAATTGATACTGAAAAGTACTGCTTGCAATTAAATGAATTAAAGGCAGCAATTCAAGAAAAACACCCAGAATTGGCAAACAGAAAAGGTTTTGCTTCCCATCAGGATAGTGCCTGACTTCACATTTCAGCAAAAAAATTGTTATATTCACCAGAAATTGCTCCTTTAGATTTTCATTTTTTCAGGTCCTTGCAAAATAATCTCAATGGTAAAAATTTTAATTCTTTTGATGACATAAAAAAACTACTTTAATGAGCTCTCTGCCAAGAAACCACCAAATTTCTGGGAGGATGGCATTTTCAAGTTGAAGGTTGTGCAACAAAATGGTTCATATTTAGTTAAATATTTAATGTTATAATTTTGTTTTGTGTTTTAATTTCAAATAAAAACTGGCAGGAACTTTCTGGACAATCCAATAACTGTGTATCGAAGGGAATACTTCATATTTTATCTCCAGGTTGAACTTTTTAACCAGTTTCTTTCTTTCTTGTGGCTGGGTTACATTATTCTGACACCATGTCATATGCTATGAATCATGTTATGTATCCAGGACACCTGTGAGTGAATGATGAGACAAAATGTAACATGTGCTTATCTGTAGTAACTGATGACATAACTATGACTATTAGTAGCTCTAGACACTACGCTTTATTGAAATGTGATTGGTCTCTATAAATAATGACAAGAGAATTAACTGTATTTATTAAGACATTCCAATCACCAAATCTATTTCTATTGAAATGAGAAAAAGTATCCCTAATTTCAATATAAACCTGCAAAGGTAATGAACACCATTTCCTTGGTCCTTTACTTGACATGTAATCTTATATACACCTGTACATTGACTGTTGAGGTAATGGTCATGATTTACTATGCCTCTTACTTGATATGAAATCATATAGAATCAACAAATTTGCTGGTTTTCTTCATATGAAATGGAGAATTGGGTCAGCCTGCTAGAAATCTCTGAGTTGGTTGTATGTAGTGCTGTAAACACCAGAAGTTACATCACTTTCCACAATGGGCTGTTGAGAGAAGACCTTCTACTTAGAGTAGGTGGTGCTGGCTATTTGCATATGAACAATACTGGGAAGGTATTAGCCAATAGTCAGCCTGGGTCTGGAACTGGGAGAGCTATATAACACCAGTGTATGTTTTTCAGTCAAGAGAGAGGTGCTCTCAATGTACAGACATGCAAAAACCAGACAAGACGAACACAAGCTATTTAAGCAATTGATAGACAATGACAAACCCCCAAATTCGATTTAAAGTTAATTCCCAAGTTTGATGGATTGGCACCCGGTCTGCCAGTGGTTGAATGGAAAGAGAAGCTGGAATTTGTTTGCAGGCTATATGAAGTCTTTGGAGCATGTGATCCCTTTGCAACTTACAGGTGGAGCAGATTGCAGTTTACCAACAATTGGATGAGAAAGCAAAATCTGATATTGACCAGTTGCTTGCCCGAGCCTGGGTAATTGAGAGACAAGGTGATTGAGGAAGTCGTGGTGGCAGTGGCATCCCAGCCAATGCAAAGTACGAACGTTCATGTCAGAAAATGCTTTTGATGCAATGGTATTAACCACACGGTGAAAGATTGTTGGAGCTGACAACATGACGGGGGACAAGAGCAAGGACAACACAATAACACTGTTACCATTGCTATATGTCTTAAAACTGTGTGAGAAGAGATATGTCAGTGCCAGTATCTTCTCTAACCAGGTAGTACCTGTGATCAGGGTTCAGGTTGATGGCAGAACCATCACTGAAGTGGTCAATACATGTTCTTCACTATCTATAGCCAGCAGAGAGAGATATGCCAGCTGTAGATGAAAGGGGCCTGTATGTGTAACAACGATAGATGGGGAGACCAGAACCTTTTGTGGTACTGGAGTTGTTGCTTTTTGGTTGCAAGGTGGAAGTTCTGTCAAGATTGATGTACTTGTGGCATGAGAAAAACCACTTGGTTTCAATGTTCTGATAGGGATGAATGTGATTAAAGAACTAAAGAACTAGTGGGAGTAGGAATCACTCTTTTGGGTGCAGTGGAGCTTTTCAACAAACCGTTCCTATGTGTGGCTCTCACCATAGAGGAACCAGACTTTAGCGTTGAGTTCAATCAAAAAAAGAAAGCGCAGAAGGTCACTGGGATCCACAATCTACCTTGATTTATGGCATACCGTATCATGTTAAAGACTTTCAACCTGCACGGGACAAATGCTCTCCCATAGGCATCACTAATGATTCATCCATAAGTGATGGGGAGTTGGAAATAGATTCCTGGATTTTTGATGCATCCCCTGCTGAGGTGGAGATGAAGAGTGACAACACTGAAGATGAAGTACCTCCCCCAGGTATTGTCAACAATGAGGATAAAGTACCTGCCTTGTGAGTGAGCACCAGAAGAAAATGCCTGTCCCTGCATATTGGTGCTGGGATCAGGAGATCAGGGGGAGTGTAACAGAGGATTGGGTCAGCCTGATAAAAGACTCCAAGTTAGTTGTATATAGTGCTATAAACACCAGGAGCTGTGTCCTCTGCTACAATGGGCTGTTAAGAGAAGATCTTCTACTTAGGTGGCACTGACTATTTGTATATGAATGATATTAGGCAGGTATTAGACAATAGTCAGCATGGGTTTGGGACTGGGAGAGCTATATAACAGCAGTGTTTTTCTCAGCTGAGAGAGGTGCTCTCAACATGCAGACATATAAAAACCAAAAAAGACAAGCATCACTGAATATCACTTTCTTCTAGTCATGTCTGACTATTTCTTTGTGGTCCACTGTAATTGTGTTTTCATCTGTTCAGCTTTTAGTGAAGGTTTTTGCTTGGATTTTACAAATATTGTTTCTTCTTTCTATACATTTGTTTTTCATTGCTTTTGTTGTGCATTTTCTATTTTTAAGTTATTTTGATGCCTGGGTATTTTTCATGGCTCATCTGTTTGTTTTCTTTTAATAACCTTCCTATTCTATGCATATTTGTACTCAATACAACTGCTTTCTCAGATAAACGCTTAAAATGGCTTTGAGCAAGTGAACGACACAGCTGGTTGGGAATAGCAATTCATTAAGGTGTGGGAAGCACTCTTTATTAATTGCAGACAAATTTGCCTATTTAAACTTATGCTTGTTTGTTAAATCCAAATTACAAAGCAATTCCCTATTTTATCCTCCTCTTCATCTAGAAAAAATATGCCATTAATTTAAATAATTTAATTTTTGGTTTCATAAAGCCAGAATGTTCAGCTTTGGAATAAAAAAACACTTTCTGTCATATTTGTGGTCTGTTTATTTTCTGTAAAATTACAAAGGCCAGTTAGACATTTTCTAAGTATGGTGATAGGATTCTTTTTTCCAGGATTTGTAGGAAACAAACAGGCATTTAATTTAAAAGATCCAATCTCTGTTAAGAAAGGGATGCTAATATTAAGAAAACATTTGGATTTCATTGATTGAACAGTCAATTCTACTTTCAGTTGAAATTTATAAAATATTTCTAAAACAATTTTTCAGGAAAATAAACTTCTCAAAACCACTGTTATTGCTCTTTCCAGTATTTACAGGGGTTTCCTTCCTACCCTTTTGTTTAAAGTAGACTGGAGTGTCAATGTCTTGATTATGTTATTATTTCACTTCAAGTTACATGTACTATCCATTTTGGCTGTTACTGCTGCTGTTTAAAGTCCTCAAGTGATGTGGTTCTTTGTAATTTGGTAGTTATTTGTTTGTAATTCTATAGTCCACATGGTTCAAAGAAGGATGATCCTTGCTAAGTAGCTATAGGCTTCAGTCCCTCGCTCAAAGCCATTTTAACTATTTATCTGAGAAAGCATACAGCTGAGAATTTATTTCTGAATGAATTTGGTGCCAGACATTATATCCATGTGAGATCTGAACATAATTTGATTTTTTAGGTTAATGTTTTGGTTTTTCAGTTCCAATGGTAATATTAGCCATTTCCTTATAAAGAAACATTTGGCAATCATTGACCAAGCAGCCAGGGCTACTTTCAGTAGAAATTTATAAAATCTTTCTATTAAAATAGTATTCAGAAAAATAAGCTTCTTGAGTCCACTGTTATCACTCTTTCCAGTATTTGTGGGGGTTTTCCTTACTAACCTTTTGTTTGAAGTAGTGTGGAATAGGAAAATATACATACAAATAATTTACCGGAATGGAAAAAAAAAAAAAGGATGCTTACACATAACATCAGGAAGAGACTGTTGAAATTTCTCCAGCATATAAAGAGGTAAGAAGGGTTATCATTGAGTGAGTAAGAAAAGAAGTTTGAAAAAGACTTGGAGTTATTAGGTTGGTGCAAAAATAATGACGTAATAATGTCGTTTTTTGACGTTAAAAAATACGTCAAAAAACGATATTATTACGTCATTATTTTTGCACCAACCTAATAACTGCTTCTTCCTTTTGTCAAAGATGTAAGTAGAGTCTGGTGCTGATACAACAATGATCAATGAATTTGTTCAAAAAATACAAACAATTGAAGTTTTAAATATATCATTATTTTTTGATTTTAGTAGTTTCATAAATTTCTCTTATAACCAGAAATGGTCATCAGGGACTGCATGCTACGATTTCAAAATGATCTTTCATCACTGCTTATGTTGTTAAACTCCAGGTGCTCTGAAAACTACTGATATTACACTGATTTTATTTTTTCTCATTTTCTGTCACTTGTGCTTTATTAATAAGAGTTTTTTTTGTCTTCAATTCTAACATATCCCACTATATTTACCTGAAAGAAAACTTAAACTTCTGAAAAAATTTTTTATCTTGCATATTTTGCACTAATGCTGATCTGAAATTAGATGTTTGATGCTCTTGCACATTTATAAATCTACCATTTGTATGTGCATTGGATACTGTTGCCATATGTGGACTGGTGCTCCAACTATATATCTTGAGATTCTTGACAAAATTCAAAGAAGGATCTGTAATGTAAGTGAACCTAACCTAATACCTCAACTTCAGTTGCCTTCTGACTAATATGACGTTACTTCCCTCTGCTTTTTCTTCAAATATTTTCATAGCAATTGTTCTGATGAGCTTTCCCCCTTGGTGCCTTGACTCTATGAATTTAAGCTTGTTACTAGATTGGCAATTAGGTCTCATTGTTTTACTGTTGAGCTAGCGAGATGTAATTGTTCTATTCTAATAGATTCTTTTCTCAACTGTGAAAATCCTTTCCAATTTCTCACTTTCCTGACACCTAGAATCTTCAAACATTTAAACCCAATGCCAATCGTCATCTTCTGTCTTTCCTGAATCCTTTTCTTTTATTGTCCTTTCTCCTCAGTAAAAACTTCTCATTCTCCTTCACTTCCAGTAATCCCTTGCATCCTAGTGGCATTATTGCCTTGCTTGAGGTGAGTAATGATTGAAAAAAATTAAAAATAATTTACCAGTAAAGAAAACTTCAATTTCTAACAAGTTTTATTGTGCATATTTTGTGTTAATGCTCATATGAAGTTAGCTGTTCAACACTATTTTAGCTTTTATTATTACAAGTAATGAGTAAGTGGATGAAGATAAATTTATTATTATTATTATTAACATCATCACTATTTCTGACAGCATTATGATATTTATTATAGTAACTAGCACTAATACAACACAATTTTTGTGCTAGATGCAGATCAAGTGACAACAAGTCTTCACACAATGTCCAGTATTCTGCTCAGTATAATGATGACAATACTGTTCCTTTAATATTTAAAATTTTTCTACAGTTTTGTTATTATTTTGGTCTTATTGCAAATATTAGGTTGGTGCAAAAATAATGACGTAATAATGTCGTTTTTTTACGTATTTTTTAACGTCAGAAAAACGACATTATTAGATCATTATTTTTGCACCAACCTAATATCTTTGAGATTGCTCCAAGTGTAACAATAATTATTGATACTACTGTCATTTTCATATTCATTCTACTGTTTTACTGAAATGGTTACATTCCCTACCGGACTGATTTTCTTATCTTTATTTATAATAACTAGATCAGGTCTCTTGAACTGGATAGGGCGAATTGTTGTTGTTATTGTTGTTGTTAATAGTTGTAGCCGAATAGAGAATGAGATGTAAAACAGTTTGAGCACGTTTTTACACTTGAACAACCATTTTCTGGGCATTTTGTCATTCTGCAAAGAAACGTTCAAACTAATGTGTTCTATACAAGTAATACAATGAATGCTTACAAAATAAGAATCAGTGAGGTGTAAAGAAGAAAAGGAAAGGAAATAAAGGAGCAGCCCCACCTCCCTTAAAATAAAAAAAAACAAAAAAAAACAAACAAACACTCTCTCTCTCTCTCTTTTATCACCTAACTGTGACTTATTACTAGTAAAATTGTTCCTTGTTCCCAGTTGGTTGTCTTTCTCTTTGCCATGACTCAAATTGGACTTAGCCTCATGTTTATTGGTGAAAAGACGTTGTTTCCATTTCTTTTCTCGATGAGCTGGCATAAAAAAAGAAAAGGAAACTAAAGAAAAATAAAAAGTAAAGAAGAAAATAAATGGGTCGGTTGCTGTTATTTTGTTCCTGAAGTGAAGATAGATACAAAAGCATTGGATTTGAATAGAAATACGTACATACGTATTTGTGCGTGTTTAACGGAAACATAGAAACAACAGATAAAAAAAAAAAAGTTAAAAATGAGCAATAAATAGACTTAAAGATGAAAAAAATAAATGTTTTTTATAAGCACTGTATATTTTTGGGGTCACTGATTCATGCACTATAAGAAAGAAAACATAGCATAAGTTATATACAGTTTAAGCTTTTTTCAGTCCTTGTAGGTGTGGAACAAAGCTGTATATGAACAATATAGTAAGGTTACTTTGATTTAAAATGATTGTTTATATTAGTTTTTGTTTTTTAAATACAGAAACATTCAAGAAAGAAGTCGCCACCTTCTGTAGAACAATTGGATCAAGATTGTCAAAAGGTTCACGGTTAATTTGAACCTTTTGCTAAAAGTAAAAACCTCAGTATTCTAATAGCCATTGTAAAGGTGATATGAAATTTCTAAATGGCTGCCACTATTGTGTATGGAAATAAATAAATATTTATTTTCATTATACACCCACTGATATTTTCTCATTCTTACATACCTTTTTGCATACATATGTATGAGTGAGGCTCACAAAATATTGTGGACCAGATATTTTCTAATCTGAGTTTGTTCTTCTTGTGCTCCAAAAAGTAAAACTTGTTGACTCATTACTCTCCACTCTCTAATATGGGACACTAACCAATATATAAGTTTGTTTAAAAATCAATGAAAGTTCTTTGTTAAGAGTCTTAAATTTTTTTTATATTTCTGACCATTTCCTCAGTTTCTGAAAGAAAATTTGGAAAACTTGGACATTTGTGCTCACAAAAAAATGAAGTGTGAAAAGAACATTTTTTTTCATTGTCACCATTATTATTTTAACTACCTTCATTCTTTGGCAATGTTTATTGTTTTAAAAAGTGATGATTAGAATTGTAATAAAATCTAAACATATGAAAGTGAATTTATACATTTTCTTTGTTCTTGAGAATTGACAACAAAAAAATAAACACTATTTATTAGATTGCTTATTAGAATGCTTGGCAAAACCAAAGGAATTGCATTAATATTTAAGCTTAACTTTTAAAAGTTCAATGATAATTCTTCAGCTGCCACTTAATTTAAAGACAATTTGATCGATGTAGGTCCTTATTTTGTGTACAAACAATTATTTTTATTTCATAGGTGACTTTTGTTGGATTTCACAATTAATTTTGATTATCCCTAAATTTATTTTCAAGTTATAAAAACTGTTATTGTACAAAAAAATTAATTGCAATAAAATCACGTAAAAAAACAGCAATCACAGTAATGAAAACTTGAGAATTCAGAATTTCAGGATTGCAGGTTTGGATCTGGATTGGAATGTTTTTAATTTGCTCAGGGTTTGCCTGATTCCAAAATGGTATGATATGTTGGGCTACAGCCTCAGGGACTAAAGTTGATAAAGTGTGACACAGTGAAATACTGACATTCAAATTTATTATATAGATTGGTAAATGATAAATATTGTATTTGTTTTAATTGTATTAGTGTTTAGAATGTTGAAAATATAAAATTATTCTTGTAAATGAACAATCTAATCAATAGTTTTTAATATTTTTGTTGTGAATTCTCAAAAACAAAACAAAATACATAAATTTACTTACACATGTTTAGATTTTGTGACACTTTTAATCATCACTTTTAAAAACAATTAACATTGCCAAGGAGTGAAGGTAGTTAAAATAAAAGTGGTATTAATAGGAAAACCGTCCTTCTAATAATCCAATTTTTTTTTTGGGTCATCTGATTAATTTGGTTTTCACTTTGAGAACATCTCTCTACCAAGCTCTGGGTTATATAACAGGGCTGTATGGGATCTCTTGACTTTAGGTGTCAACTAGTCTAAGTGATGAAAAACTAGGAACTCAAAACCAATCTGAAGAGGGATAGGCTCCGTCAGGTTAGACTCACCAATGCTGCTATGGCTGAAATACATGCAGTGCCTAGTTACTGGACTTGAGAAATACATTTTTCTGAAAAACTGTTTTAAGAAAAAGAGTTTATAGATTTCAACTGACAGCAGCACTGGCTGCTCAATGAATGGCAAATGTTTACTTATAAGGAAATGGCTAATATTAACATTACCATTAAACTATAATGGGTTATAGAACTTGTGATGAGGTTTTGTGACACTTTTTATAAAAGTCTTGTAATTTCATGTATACAGAATTAAACTTATAGATATTATAGAAAGAGAAATTTACTCAATATGTCAAAAGGCCTTAGTACTTTGACATATGAAAATATTACTTATGAAATATATTACCCATTAAATTTGCTTTATATGAAATATATTACCCATAAAACTTGCTCTAACTATATTACCTATGAAATTTACTTTGTATAAAATATATTACCTATAAAATTTGCTTTGTATAAAATATATTACATATAAAATGTACGTTATATGAAATATATTACCTATGAAATTTACTTGTTTTCCATACATTATTGAAGTTATTCTTCATAGCAAATTAAATTGATGATTGTGAAACAATTCTTTTTAAATTATTGATTTAATTTTGTGGAATATAAGATACAATAACATATACTATGTAGACTAAATTTAACACAAAATAATGACAGAAAAATGAAAGTGAGGGAAATTTTCTAGAGCCTGGTTTATACCCCAGCCAGGAGATTCATAAACTGGAAGCATTTTTGCAAGTAAATGAGAAAAATATTAAATAATACAAAATTGCTAACTATTCATTTAGGTTAAGATAAAAAAATGTGTGTCCTGGAGAATTTGTTTCTTTTTTTAGATTTGAACAGTTTGATTTGTTTTGTTTTTACAGCATCTTAATGTTTTCCAGATTATTTAAGATCAAGACTTCCATATGGATGTCATCCATGGCACCAAACCACTTTAGAAATATCTAAACTCCTACTTGTGTGCAGCTATTTTCAAAGATCAATTATTAAAAATGTCTTTCAGCGAGTGAAGTCTATGGGTCTTGGTGAAGACCACACTACTTCAAATTTGCAGATTACAGAATTACAAACAAAGAACTATACCAAATAATGGAAACTACATCAGTTGAAGATTTTTAAAAGCATCAACAGCAAACATGGATAGCACATGTAACTCAAAAGAAAATGACATTCAACACTACTTCAAATAAAAGGTTAGGAAGGAAACTCCCATCAATACTGGAAAGAGCGATAACAGCTACTGGACTTGAGAAGAGAAAATAATGACATAATCAAGATGTTGACATTCCACACTACTTCAAATAAAAGGTTAGGAAGGAAACCTCCCATCAATACTAAAAAGAGCAAAAACAGGTATTGGACTTGAGAAACCTATTTTCCTGAAAAATTATTTTAAGAGAAAGATTTTATAAATTTCCAAGTGAAAGAAGTACACACTTGTCAGTCAATGATTGACAAATGTTTTCTTATAAGGAAACAGAAAATATTACTATTACCATTAATGCCAAAATCTATCATTTTCACAAATAATACATAATAGACATAGGTCCAGTTTGAATGAGAATAAACAAAGAAGATGTAGATCTGATTTTGGAACATGAGCTTGTTCTTCTGATCAAGGGTGCAGTCAGCATATTCTTGACCCCAACCAACAGAGCAATAGAAAAATTTAAGAAACCCAAGTGAAAGTTGATCTATTTTTAATAAAATTTTATTGATGATTTTTCAATAAAAATTTCATCCTGAAAAACTGTAAATGATTTTATGCTTGTTTTTATAAAAAAATTTAAATCTTAATTTCTTAGTGATACAAAATCTTTAACAAATCTAGATGCTTTGTAAAAAAGCTTTCACTTCTAAGTAAATTACAATGTCACATTAATTATCCTGAAACATCAAAGGAGAGGTGAATAATTCTATGTACTCATTATTTGACTTAAAAACAAGACATTCTGATTAATTTTGGTTATATTTTTATGTTTATTTTTAACATTGCCAGGAGATACAGCAAATTATTAGCATGAAAATTCATAGATGCTTGCTTTTTGTAAAGTGTATTAATTCCTTTACATATAAAAGTCAATAATAAATAGAGTGTCAATAATACTGACCTGCTGTTTATTGCTATTGATTTCTTGTGGAGCAAAAGGTCTGCAAGTGATGTTGCTGTGGCTTGAGAAAAACAGATTCTCTGAACAGTCATTTTTTTTAGCCTGAGACCAAAGATGGACTGCCTTATAGAGCCAAAGAACTTCAACTAGTTTATTATTTACCTATCATTGGTAATAGTAATAGTGGATTCCTTATGCAAAAAAGATTTGGTATTCACTAATCAATCAGCTAATGCTACTTTCAGTTGAAACTTATAAAATGTTTCTAATGAAAAATTTCTCAGGAAAATAGGTTTCTCAAGGGCAGTAATTGTTATCACTCTTTCCAATATTTCCTAACCTTTGGTTTGAAGTAGTGTGGAAAGTCAACATCTTGATCATGTTACTGAAGTTAAGTAACACTGAGACTGGTCAGTACCTAGATGGATGACCACTTGGGAATACCAGATACTGTAAGCTTGGATGTGCAGGTGGTTTAATGGATAATAGCTTGGAAATGATAATTGGAGAGCAGAGTTCCAGTTCCTGGTTGGTTCATCATATTCACTTACATGCAAAGTAAAAGTAGGAATTCACCTCTTCTCCCCTAGCTATGGGTTAATTAGTAAGACTTGTATCACTAAAGCATTATTATTAAAAAAAATTCAAGCTGAATATATTTTGGCTTTAAATAACCTGCATAGGGTTGATCAACTGTAAAAAAGGAATCAACCATCCAACATTTGAGCAACATGGAAGTTTTAATGGTAATATTAGTGATTTTCTTATAAGGAAGCATTTGGCATCAATTGACATTGACCAATTAGTAGTACTACTTTCAGTAGAAATTTATAAAATCTTTCTATTAAAAGGATTTTTCAGAAAAATAGCTTTCTCAAGTCCACTCACTTTTATCACTCTTTCTAGCATTGTTAGGGTTTCCTTTCTAACCTTTTGTCTGAAATAGTGTAGAACATCAATATCTTTGATTATGTCATTATTTTTCTCTTTGAGTTACATGTGATATTCATTTTAGTTGTTGCTTCTGTTGAAAGTCCTCAAGTGATGTAGTTTCTGTTCTTTGTGATTCTGTAGTGCCAGTCCATAAGGTTCGAAGAAGAATGGTCCTCACTCAGACCTATGCTTCCTTCAGTGGAAGCCGTTTTTAATCATTGGTCTGAGAAAGTGGTTGTATACAGCTGGAAGTTTAGTTATTTCTGAATGATTTTGCTGCCATTAATGATGAAAGTCTTAATATTTAAGATCATGATGGGTTAATATTTTGGCTTTGGAGCAACTTGCAGTATAGGATGAAACTACCCCTAGTGCAGCCTATTCTATGTTCAATTTCCTTATTTCCTATCCTTATCATTTAAGGAAGAAATTAATTCATGCCTTTCTGAAATACCTAAATGTGAAGTGAATACAAAGTGTTTCAGCCACCAATTTCCATTCTCTGTGCCATGAACTGTCAGGCCACCTGCTTAATGTTGATATAGACTCCATTTAAATAATTCTCTGTCTTGAATAAATATAATCTACATTGTATTTACAAGTGAAAAGAGATCACTAGTATGATGTATAGTTCTTTTCTGTTCTTTAAATGTTTCTATGATTACGAAGACGGGAAATTACTGTTTGAGTTCAAAATAAAGACATGTTGTCTCAGTTTCACAATTATCGAGAAAATAATATCCACTTTTGAAATCTGAGGGAAACAAGTTGTTGAATTTTCTTCACTTTCTTAATTACTATTTTGGCTGTTTGGATATTATTCTACTAAATTACCATGCTCCTTTTTCTATGTTCTTATGTCCCTATAAGATGTGGGAGATTATGGCTCTTTGTAGCTCTGCAAATAAATGAAATGCTGATATTATAAGGGATGTGTAGTGTTACAGTTATTGGCACAGAAAGTTAAATCCTGGAGCAGAGTTCAAATTCTATCCTACCATGTTCTGTTCACTTTTACACAAATGCTCTTGAGAAAGGCATGACTGTATCTCTTCTTTCTCCCACAAGTTATGGGTTAAATAGTTGTATAAACTGGGCTCTCTAGATTTGAGTGTCTGCCAGTCTTAGAAAAGGACTTTGAATTCAAAACCATGGAAAAGCAAACAGAAAACCACTGCATTATTATACCCAAGAAATCATAGCAATTCATAAATAAGAAAGAAAAAAAAACAAGAGTCCATAGAGGGTCAAAATCATTTACATCCTGAACAGGTAAGAAAGAATATTAGCCTGAAGGTAAGAGAAGCAGGGGGAAATAGCAAATAACCTACCTCAGGATTTTTTTTTTAATTTTAACCCAAGCAAGGCAATAATGCCACTAAGATGCAAAGTATTACAGGGAGTGAAAGAAAATGAGGAGACTTTAGTGAAGGGAAAATACAATAAAAGAACAGGTTTCAGGAAAACAGAAGATGACAATTGGTGTTGCAATTAAATCTTTCAAGATTGTAAGTGGTAGGAAAGAAAGAAATCAGAAGAGAATTCCACAGACAAATGTGAGAAAAGAAACTATTAGAATTACTGAGCTTTTTCAACAGAAAAATGGTGAGACTTAGTTTTCCAATCAGTACACCTAAATTCATGTGGTCAAGGCAACAAGGAAGTGAGCTCATTAGAACAACTGCCATAAAAATATTTACAGAAAAGACAGACAGAAGCCATGTCATGATGGGGGGAAAGGGACTGAATTTATTTGAGTAAATAAATGGCAGAATAAGAACAAAGAAACATGACAAATGGGTAAAAAATTACTAAGAACAGCAAAAGATAGGAAATTGTGGAGAGCAATGATCACCTGCTCCTTGAAAGGAGATAATATATAAAAGAATACAACACTGCCAGATGTCTTATCTATAGTGTTATCAGCTGCAGTAGTCATATAAGTAAAAACACAAACAACATTTAACATCAGAAAGAATCACTTGAAATTTCTATGGCACATAATGAAGAAAGAGAGCTTAGAAAATTTGATACTCACAGGACAGATTGAAAGCAAGAGAGAAAGAGGAAAGCAACACACAGTCTACTTAGTGAGCTTGTTTAGGAGAAATAAAAAAATAGACAAAATTTATTAAAAGCTACAAAGAACAGTAAATTGCATTGGAAAAACAAAGTCTAGTAAAACATGTCTCATTTATTCTGTTAGTGCAGTTTGCACAGGTATGGTCACTAATCCCCCTATTTCTGATGTAACTGTGATTCTTGGTGACATTCAAGGTAAAATAGTGCAATGGCTTGCTGGTTCCATTTGCATTGGGGATGTTGAGGTTACCCCCTCCCTGCTTTCAAAAGTTCCTCCTCCCACTGTTAAAGTCATTAACCTCTAGGGTGCAGCTCCAACGGTCAGGCTGGCAACTGGCACAGGTGGGTTGGGGAGAGGTGTTCCCCTTCATTGGTCAGGTTGAGAAACCCTTCCAACTACACTTACATTGTTTAGCTGGCAGGTTGTTGTCATTGATCGGGTTGTGGACATCACAGTGTCCATGCAACAGTACAGTTCTGCATCCAAATTTACCTGAGTAAAGCAGGATCAACCAGTTCACTGCAAAAGTACTACCACTGATGATACACCAAACATATGTACTCACTAGACATAACATTTATAATTCTAAGAAATAATGTTAGATTAAAAAATAAATTCATGAAAAATAATAATAATAATACACTGTCAAAAATATAGAATTATTGTGAACTCTATACGAAAGGCTATGTGTCTATGCATGGACTACATACAGTTTTTGAATTCAGAGTTGGCCTTCTGTTATCTTACTTGCCAACCAAGGCTAAAGAGCTCAGTGTGGCCTGCTATTTAAACCACAGCTGAGGAGAGAAGAGATAGATTCATATTTCATACCTTTCCCAAGACTATTTGTGTGAAAGCGAGGGCAACAAATCTTACTGGAACTTGAACTCACCTCTCCAATTTCTCAGTCCATGTTACTATCCATCACACCACCCATACAGCTTGTTTAAATATATGATTATAAATTATTTAATTATGCTTAAAATTGAAAATAAGGTTAAGATATTAAAACAAAACACATTTTATAATTATAACTTTAGCTTTAATCTCCTCACAGATGAAGAGAAAACTGGAGGTAACCAAAATGTGATCCTACAGAAGGATGCTGAGAATATCATGGAAAGAGTGTATAAGCAATGACGAAATCTGAAGGAAAATGAAAAAAAAACAAAACAAGAGACACCTGAAATTTCTTGGACACATAAATAAGGATGGAATTTCTCATACAAGACATATAAAGAATAAAAGACGGACAAAGAAAGGGAGTGAGCCACCCTACCTGATGGGTAGCAACCAGAGTGAGAGGCTTGGCAAAGGGACAAATCTTGCTAAGGACTACAAGGGATTGGAAGTTGTAGAGAGCAATGTTCTTAAAGGATACTAGAAAAACGGCTGAATTTTGTAATTTTCCATGTCAAATATTCTGATTTTATCTTAATGTTAGGATATGGTGTAATGGCTAGCAGCCCAAAAATAAATCAAAGGGTTGAATTCAAGTTACATTCACTTACACACAAAAGCCTTAGGTAAGGTATGAATTTATCTCTGCACCTCAGCTATGGGGCAAATAGTAGAACTTGTATCTGGAAAATCATTGTCATTCTTAAAATATTGTTATTCACTTGCAAAAACAGAATTGTTCTTACAATCCAAAATATGATATGGCTTTAAATAACCCTACAAGAGGTTGATAAGACATAAGAAACAAATCAATCAATTTGTTAATAGGATAAGAATCAATTATCAATACCATTTCCCTTTTGAACTAACTCTCTAATTTGAGCTTGCTTAACTTAAACTGACAAGTAAGCTAACACAACTGCAATGAATTTATCAAAATATATTGCATTCATCTCATTGTATTGATGCTCTGTTGTCAGCATGAAATTTAAAAAAAAAAAAAAATAGAAAAGATAATTTTCTGAACTTATATAGAAACATTACAATAACTTTTTCATTTTATTTTCTTTTCCACTCAATTCTATCAAGCAAGGATGGTATTATCTGTGTTTGTATCTGATAGAATATAGGAACGGTTGTTTAATTATTGAGGAAGGGCAAATCCCGTTTTGTATTTTAAAAATGTTTCTCCTTTTTTGTTTTTTTTTTCCCATTAGAATTGTTCAGAGTTCATTACTTATATTCAATTTCATTCCCATCTCTTCAAGCAGCCATTCTTTCCCTGCTGTGCTCACTAAGTTAGCAGAAATAATATGAATGTTTTATAGATTTCTTTTTTAAAGAGGCATTGTTGATTTTATAAGAACACAGCAAGCATCTTTATCATTCAAATTTCTGTGACAAAAAAAAATTCAGATGTCAACATTTTAGTCACTTGTTGTAGCAGTAATAGTTGTTTTTCTTCAACTGTTACTATCTTCTTTAATGAGTTCATCTTTTATACCAGTGATGAATTCACATATTACTTGGGCTTACAGCCATATCATGTTGAGACACTGGTTCAAGCTACGTCAAGCCCAGTCAGTACCTAGATGAGTGACCACTTGGGAATACCAGGTGCTGTAAGCTTGGATGTGCAGGTGGTGTAATGGAAAACATCACAGTTGGAAATTGGAGAGCCCAATTCCAGTCAGGTTCCTTATATTTGGTTACATGCAAATACTCTTGGAAAAGGTATGAATCCACTTCTTTTCCCCCCAGCTTTGGGTTAATTAGTAGGACTTGTGTCAATATCTCAAAAAAAAAAAAAAAAATTATTACTATCTGAAATCTTTCTGGCTTTAAATAACCTGCAAAAGGTTGATAAGCTGTAAAATACTTGAACTACTGTCTTCATCTTTGTTGTTATTATTACAGTGTTTCAGCTTTTGCTCCCTTTGGACTTTATCAGGTGCTTGTCAATTTGGGTAACTTTCAGGAAGTTTCAAACAGAACCTTTTATTTAATCTAGAGGGGAAGATTGTTCTAAATCTGCTGTCAGTCTCTAGGGATTATCTCAGCTGTTTTTATTTAGTACTCAGGATAATAGCCTTGTGGATTAAAGCATTTGTTCATGAATTTGATAATATTGTAATTCTCAGTTCAATCCCTGGGGTAGTTAGTACTAGACTTATTGAACCTATACAGTGAGACAATTCAGTGAGAATTCTAAGTCCACCAAGATTCATTACTAGTAGTCACAATCTTAAGAACATAAGATGTGCAGAAAACTGAATTGATAGCATATACAGAAAGGAAGCTCCTACAGAAGTGAGTGAAGGAAAGTGAGAAGAAAGGACTAAACATCAATTGCAAGAATAGAGAATGCATGGTTGTGAGCAAAAGGAACAACCCAACATGCAAATTACAAATTGGAGATGCCAAAATCAAAGTATTAGAACAATTTAAATACCTGAGAAGTATTTTAACACAGGACAGAAAGTGTGACACTGGAATCTGAAGGTAGATTAGGATAGTGAATGATGTCTTCCAAAAGCTAAGTGAAGTATTAAGAAATAGAAAAAGATTGTTGGAAACAAATAATACAGTATTGAGATATTATGTAATATCAGTTCTCCTATATAGCACTGAATGCTGGACAATCTCCTCATAGATGAAGAGATTTGAAGCAACACAAATTTGGTTCTACAGGAAAATGCTGAGGATACCATGAACTGGATATGTGAATAATGACAAAGTGTAAGAGAAAATAGCAATAAAATGACACATACTTAACATATCAGGAAGATGCAGTTGAAATTTCTAGGGCACATAATGTGGCAATATTGTTCTTGTTCTATTGCTCATGTCTAGGGATAACTCATCTAGTTCTTATTTAATTACTGCTCAGTTATTGCTTGCCCTGTTTCAATGGGACAATACCCTAGTGAATTAAGGCATTGGTTCATGAATTTGGTGATGTAGTAATTGTGAGTTCAATCCCTCTGGTCTCAGTGAAAATGAAGTGAGCAACAACTGAATAGTACTAAAATAAAAATTAGACCAAATATCTTTAGACATGGGCAGTGAAATGAGAAGAATCTACTCCTGCAGATTAAATAAAGGGTTCAGTTCAAAATTCCCTGTAGGTTATCCAGATTTGCATACACCTGATGAAGGGTACAACAGCCGAAACATTGTGATAACAGCATCAAAGATGACGGCAATAGGCAACATAGAAATAAATTATTTACATTATTTAAATCATTTGCATTCAAACTAAAGTCCTCATCTTTATTGTTATTAACAAAGCATTTTGAATGTTATGGCTTCCAGTCTTCTTCAGGTATCAGTTGATTTGGGTAACTTTATTTTATCTTCAGTTGTACATTGTTCTTATTCTTCTGTCCATGTCTAGAGATATTTTGTTCATTTTTAGTTTTGCTTACTTATTACTAGACCTACTTCCACCAAGTTTGACTCTGTTTTACTTTTAATTTTATTTAATTCACTTCAAGGAAGGTGATAATGTCACTAAGATGCAAGGGGCTACTGGAAGTGAAAGTGAAAGAAAAGACTTTGGAAGGAACCTGAAACACATTTCTCGACAGAAAACAAGGAATAAACCTCTACTCCTGTTCAAAAGATTGAGGAGGAATGTGAACTGGATGATAGGTGCACTTATCTACTCCTGCCCCAGGAATTGAACCTACAATTACTATCATGGTCGGATCAATATACTGGCAACCACCTAGGGCTCCATCATGCCGACATGTCATGAGCTTGAGATCTTCCAAAACTAAAACTTATAAAAACACTAGTGGTCAGCCATGACTCAAGACAGATGAACTTTTTTGACTATTTTGTTAACAGAAAATGATCTTGTAAAATAGAATCGAAGAAAAAAGTATAGAAAGTAACCATGAAAAGATTTTCAGATCTAAAGTCAAGAAAAAAAATGTTTTAGGTAGGATAATGAATGTTTTCTTCAGCTTTCAGCTGTATTGTTAATTTCTGAGTGTAGCTTAGATGTGGCACAAGGCCGAAAGTATGTGGCAGCTAGTGAGGATTGAACTCAATTTTCAGTCGTAACCAATATAGTGAGACAAGCTTGCTAACCATTACATCACACCAAGATGCCCAAGCTTTAAGTTGTATATGAAAATAAACTTGTTATCGTACATTTAAAAAAATTATATTTGTAAGGGCACTGGAGTTCAGCTTCCCACCGGGCTGCCAACAACCCTAGGGCCATCACTGATTACCATGTCATCAATTATCAATATCTAAGAGGATTAAAATGTTGGCTTATTAATTTAGTCATACAGTAATTGTGAGTTCAATCCCTTGGTCAGATAGTACAAACTCAGACTTAATAGAAATAGTACAGGTAATAACTGAGCAATATGGAAAAATTAATAGAAAAGGTATCCTGAGACATGGACAGTAGAATGAAAACAATCTTCCCCGACTGATTAAATATAAAGACACCTGAAGAAGTCTGGAGGGTACAACAGTTGAAATGATGTGACAGTTACAATAAAGATGAAGACATTAGTCGGACCGTAAATAATGGTAACTCTTCATCTCAGAAAATCAGATGGAAATTAAACACTGATAATTTTGTCAATCTATCTGTAAGTTGAATTATGTATAGTCAGGAAATAATGCAAATTGTAATGATAGATTTTTTTTTAGTAAAGATAACCTAGTACAAGACTGAAGAGCCCCAAAAGGTAGAGAGTTACTGAATGAGATGCATGGTAAGAAAATAAGAGGAGAAAGCAGACAGTGAAGGATAAAACAGATAATGATTAAGCCTAGGCTAGAAGATTAAGACTGTTGTGTTTAGGGAAACATCCATTAGTCCTTGCCACAAAATAGTGGCTCCTGAGAAGAAGCTTTCAGAGTGAAATGTATTTCTTACCAAAAGAATACTAAGTCTCCTATCGTCCAGTTCACTCACCTCTTTGGTGTTTTGAACAAAGAGTAGAGGTTCATCCCTTGTTTCTTGTTTAGGACTAGGTTTCAGGTTCCTTCTAAAGTCTGGTTCACCTCTATGCTCCTAACCCTTGTTCTTTTCTATGCTAATATAAGTCCACACAGTAACTCTCTACCTTCAGTGGCTCTTTAGGCTTGGGGAATCATTAGTTAAAAAAAAAAAGAAGAAAAAAAAAGGAATGAAGGTGAATCAACCCTGTGGGCATAGCAAGGTAGGTCATGGATGTAAAGACCCAACCTTGTGGCACTAAACATTTGCCATAGAAATACTGATATAGTAATGTTAGACTTGCAATATCGCATTTATGGGAAGAGGAATGTAGTGAAAATTTAGTCATACTCCTGAAACACACAATGCTGCATAAACATTTTTTTTTTTAACTTTGTCAAGGTTAAAAAGTGATAAGATAATGTTATTATATATTTATAATTAATATCATCATCAACTAATTTCTCACACAATAATTTATTCTTACTATTACTTCTCTATTATATTTGTAATATACAGAGAACATTTTTAAAAGACTGATGCCATTTCTAACTTTAAAGATCAATGTAAGTGTTATTATTTTAATATTTTTTTTTATATCAAAACAATGATGATTTGACTTAATTGCCCCCATTTCTTTATGTAAAGATAAATGCTAACTTTTCATTTCTGAAACATTACTATATAATTATGTAAGTACTTATTCAAGGTGGCAATGTTTTGCTGTCAGCACAGGTGTACCGTCAAATTCTCTCTTTTCTGGGTGGCAACATAATTCATCATGTTAAACAGAGAAAAACACAGAATTCACTTAAGTCTGAACACAACAATTCCTTTTTCACTAAGATGGAGAAGAAAGAGAAAAAAGCAGAAACATTACAACAGGTACAGAGATATGCTACCCTTAAGAAAAAAATAAAAGGTGCTTCAGGATTATTTTTCCGAAGAGGCAGAACAAAAATGTAACAATGTAAAAACTCATGTTGGCCTTTGAGAGCTGAACTTCCATTTGAAAGCCCAGAGCAATCTCCTTCCCCTCAACCATGCCAGAGAAACATTGAAAAAAGCTTGTCGACATTTTTGATCTTAATAGGGTCCTATTCTGCCTCGTCACAGGTGTCCTATCATTTGAGTGACTTTGTTGCAAATTGAACAAGTTTCCGCCTGCCAACTCATACTTTGCAATATACACTAAAGAGACTCTCCCCAACACTCTTGAGTCTATTACCGCTAATACAATGTCTAAACTGAACTTTTATTAAGTCACAATGACAACCTTAGGTTTCATGACACTCTCCAAAACATTGTTTAGAAGGGGAGTTAAGGGAGTTATTTGTAGCAATTCTAAAAAAAGAAAAAAAAAGTTAAATGAACATTAACTCTTTGAGAGAGTAAAACATTAAAAAGATTTTGGTATCAAAGTAGATTTTTTTTAAATTTTTATTTGTTTCTTTTGCCTTTTTTTATTTACATCCCAGCAAGAAAAATATCAGAATAAGAACTTACATGACCATGATGTGTTGATTAAGGACAAGTTTTGGTTGTGACATCAAAATGCTGAGAGTTGAGCATAAGGTCTTTCATTGTCAGTTTAGTCATGACACTGATTCTAACAAAGTGCTTCCTGAAGGGTGAAATAACTTTCCAAAAATGATCAGGGAGGATTGGTTTGGTTTAATCAAAAGACAGGATTGATAGAAAGCTTTATTTTCTATTACATTACATTGTGAAGTACTATTATTGCAAGTAATAGAAAATCCAACAGATTACAATGAATGCTTATAAACAGGTTTTCCAACATCTTATTCTGGATCAGTAGAATCTGATATTTATGTTCTTTTTTATTGAATTTCCAAAGACTAAATTTGGTCGTTTTTCTTTAGCTACAAAATAAAGCAAGTAACCAAATATTTCTTTTCTATTTTCTTGATTGCGATTTACTTTTCTACATTTACCTGAGTTCGTTGTATTGAATTAGGGATAGTCAGTACAGTAAATTAAATTTTTTTTTAATCATTTCACCCCCAAGCAAGGCAATAAAGTCACTAGGACACAAGGGGTTACTGAGTATTAAAGAAGATAAGAAAAAACTACTATTAAGGGGGAAAAAAACCCATAAAGGAACAAGAATTAAGAATATAGAAGATAACAATATAGCATTTAAATTTTTGAAAAATCAAAGTTGATTGAGAAGCAAGAAGCTGGAAGAGAGTTCCACAAGTGAAATAAGAAGATATGGCAGTTCCACCCTCTTCATCAGTAAAAGTAGGTATAGAGATTAACAAAAATATTTTGGTGTGATCTGGATTTATTTTTTTTTAAAGAGGCACTACTGAGATCAGGATTTTCATTCAATGAGAGCTAAAACTTAAGTATGACAAATGAATTATAAGTAAGACAATGAATGTCACCCCTCCCCAGTAAAATTTGAACCATAAAATGCTAAAAGATAAAATTAAAATCTAATTATTTTGAATAAGAAAAATATAATAAACTATCAAAATATAAAGTATAAGCGTAATTAACTTCAGAATGATTTCACAATCGTCATAATAAAGAAAGAGAGAATTAAATTCATATAAAAAAAAAATAATCTTAAAACAAAATGTGATTTAATTTCAGATATTTATTGGGCATGGGTTTTACGACACAATAATAAAGTATTCTATTGTTATGAAAACACAGTGCATTACTGAACATACTTTGTGTTACTGTAACAATGGAATATTCCATTAATATATACTAAGACCAGTTTGTTAATGCATTGCACTTTCTTTCTTTTTTATTTTTACTTTTAATGACATACAAAGTAGAATTCTACAATTTGAGTTGTCCAAGTTGTAGTCAAGGGAGGTAAATCTGAATTGTTTATTGAATTGTTTTGTATCATATTGAACCATAGATTGTGATAATAGAATTAACGGTTATATAATAGGCCACAAATACAAAACACTATATATATATATATATATATATATATATATATATAGGAATTACACAATAAAATACAAAATTTTTGTATTTTGTTTTGTAATACTATCTATTGGCTCTGTTATAATAAATACATTGAGCTCTTTTTGTGGATCAGTTTTAATATTTTATATTACTAGGATCCACTTGGATTATATACCAATGGATTTATTACCTTTACTATATATATATATATATATATATATATATATATATATATGTATGTATGTATTTATGTATGTAGAGAGAAAGAGGGGGGAGGGAGAGAAAGATCCAAACAAGTTTTGTTAAATTCAACCAACAAGGTCTGTCTATTTAATTTTTTATTGTATTTTTCCAATTTCCATAAGATGTCATTTTGAACTGATTCCAATTCCAGTGAACTAAAAATGTCAGAGTTTAGTCAGAAAGTATTCTCTACGATATTGACAACACCCAGTTCTTGATAATGACTAAAATAGTCAAAAGTACTTGAAAAAACTAGAGAAAAACAGTGGCAGTTTATCCAAAATTTGAATCCTTATATAAAAACTCTCTTTTGGAAATTGGAAAAATATAATAAAAAAAATTTTTTTATTTATATTTTTCCAGTTTCCAAAAGAGATGTATGTAAAGATTCAAATGTTGGACCTTGTTGGTTGAAAAAAACTTGTTCAGGTAAATTCTTGTGACCTAAATACATCACACACACACAGTGTGTATATATATATATATATATATATATACACACACACACAAATACATACATACATACATAGATAGATAGATATAATTATAACTTGTGTTCAAGAGTTTTCTATATAGCAAATTCTTGCCATTATATTACTATGGTGACAAAAATCAGGATTATTCAATGTTGAACAAAATGTTATTTGTTTTGTTTAATATTCATGAAGTATTGGATATAAAATCAAAACAGTAAATAAAGTTTTTTTTTTATATTTTATGAGTAAAATGAAATTACACAATTAATTTAAATACTTCTGTAATATTTTGTATATTTTTTATTTGTTTTTTTTTTTTTCAAATTATTTCTTCTTTTGGGAATTTGTTTGGAATTTTCCAACATAAAACCAAAACTTGCACTTTAGGTTTGAAATCAGCTTCAGCAAATTAGAATGAAGATGTTATGTTTTGATTGATTTGTATTTTATGTCTTATCAACACTTTGTGGGTTATATAAAACCAAAATATATTTTGGATTGTAAGCATAGTTCTTTTCCTGTGAGTGAATATTGCATTAACAGTTTCTAAGAATAACAATGATTCTTCCATATACAAGTACACATATCTCCATAAACTGTGGCTCTTCTTAGTAATGTAAATACATGCAAGAGGCTAGGCCAAACATTTTTTATTATAGTTATTCTTGTTCTTTCATTACAATTTGTACTTATTGATATTACAGCTATGATTTATTAAACAAATATATCTTGTCATTCATTCCCTCTCATGATTACATACAGTAGTGACAGAGTAGAGTGTGCCTGCAAGAAAGGAAAAAAAAGAAAAGAAAGATAAAACAATCATCATTTTTTGTCTATATCTCTGAGATTGTAACTATTTACAAAATTTACATAGTTTGGACTGTTGTCCTCATCTTTATTGCTATATTCACGACGTTTCAGCCATTGTAGGCTCAGGCCTTCTGTTTATATTTCTGAGATGAGGTATTGTAACTATTTACACCATTTACATTGTTCAGACTGTTGTCTTCATCTATATTGTTGCATTCACAACATTTCTGGGTTTAGTTCAAAATTCAAACAAATATTGCCTGAAGAAGGCTGGAGTGTACAATGGCCAAAATGTTGTGAACAATTCGAACAATACAAAATTATTATCATGGTTGTATTTTAGTGTCAAGTGTATTTCAACTTGACAAGGTTTAAGCTCTTCTTAAAATTCTATTGTTGCTATTTTACTACTATTCTATTATTTTCTTATTTCATTCTTTTTTACATCGAAAAATGAAATATTTCTGGTGACAGTACATAAATATTGAATTTTGAAAATCTTGACCAAAAATTAGTTTGATAAAGTTATGACAATCTATTTATATGCATCACATTGAAAAACCTGAAAAAAAATGGATTGTAAGGAATTAGTCCAAGCCTAACTGACAGAATTTGTCATCATTACATACTTTGTTTTAAATATATGTAAGGTGGTTTAAAAACAACCTTACATATATTTAAAACAAAGTATGTAATGCCTGTGATAAAGCCATGGAAATTAACAAAATCACAAGAAAACCCATGAGAAATTTTCAGGAATCAATAAAATTATAAAGACAAAGGATAATTCTAAGAGATACAAGAAACCAAAGAACAGATATAAGAGATGAGACAAAAGGCAAAAAGAAAGGAAAACAGATGGAGCAAAAGGATGCTTGATTGGTGCCTAATGGATAATAGTGATATGAGACAGGTTTGTTGGGAAGATATAACACTATCACAACTGTCATAGGAGAAGTCGGGAAAGATAATAATTGTGACTGTATAATAAAGGCCACTATATAGAAAATATAAAGTCACTGTTAATGATTTTACTGTAGGAATTTATTCTACACAAGGAAGGAAGTGATTATAATTGGTTAGGAATTAATGAAAATATTAGGTTGGTGCAAAAATAATGTCGTTTTCTCACATATGTTACTATGTGAGAAAACGACATTATTTTTGCACCAACCTAATACAAATAATAGAATAGGGCCATTTTATGCAGAATTAATTTTTTTTAAATTTCTTTATAATCAACCTTTTTTGGCTGCTTTATCTCTTTGTAGTGTGTATAATCAAATTAAGAAAATAAAATTTAAAAAATTCTTCAGATATTTTAGATGATGCATTAAAAGCATAATATTTTATTACCAAATTCCATGGTGTCTTGGTACAGGATAATAGTCGAGCTAGTCTGGTTGACCATTATTAATTTCTACCACAGAAAAAATTTGATATTAAATGACACACCAAGTGTTGATGTCAAAATCTGACAAGGGAAATGAATGATAATGAATGTCTTAAATTTTTATACATCAGAAAACTAAGAAAATTATAAATATTTCATTAATCACAAAGAAAAGAGTGATAAACTGTTATGCAATATCAATCCTCCTATATGGCAGTGAATGCTGGTCGAATTCCTCACAGACGAAGAGAAAACTTGAGGCAACAGAGATGTGGCTCTGCAGAAGGAAACCAAGAATACCATGGACAATGCATGTCAGCAAAACAAGCAAAATAGACGCAAAATAGACACAAAAAGTTCACTTATACTCAGAAACAGAAAGAGAAAATTGAAATTTATAATGAGGACAGAAGGCTTAGAAAATTTAACATTCACAGAACATATTGAAGGAAGGAGGAACATGGGCAGGCACTGGGCCAACTACCTGAGTTTATATGAGTGTAGGAGGGATGGGGAAAACACAAACATTACTAAAAGCTACAAAGGATAAGAAGTTGTGAAGAGCTATGATTGCCAACATCCTGTAGGGGCACAGCACATAGACGAACATAATTTCTAACATGCTAGTTGAAAATCTAGCAAATAAGATAAAAAAGGAGGAGAAGTATAAAAAAACAAGGAAATTTTGTTTTTTGACAATTCAAAATTTATTTATTATCTGAATCGAATGGATTAATACACGGGTGCCATTACATTTGCAGGTTTTAATATCTTGGACAATTCTTCATTTCTAAACAAACCATCAATTAGTCTGTTAATCTGTTAAAAGTAATGAGCAGTAAAGCTCCTGAGTTTTATTTTTATTCAATCTGATTTTAATTCGAAAAGACAAATGCAAGGCTAAGAGTGAAAGAAAGAGTGAGAAAATTATTTTCTTTTTGCTGTTGTTTCTTTTTCTATTAATTCTGTCATTTACAAATTCTGTCTTGCATTTAATCAAGAGTTTTTTTTTTTTTCTTGATTCTTGTTTATTGATCACACTTGACTGCAATTAGAGGGGTAGTATCACTACACGTCTGGTAAATAGTCAAACGAGTAAATGTTTTGACATGGGTTATTCTTAAAATATATAATAAGTCTTTTGGTTGATTGAGCATTTGGTTAAATGCAAATTTCTTTAAATTATAAAACAAAGATTGCTTTAACCCTCTGTTAGTTCTGCGTGTCATTGGCACAGTATTAGTAAAATGGAGTTTTCAAACAGCTAATCTAAAATATTATAGATTATATAATTTACTTCTTCATGTTCTTGTTAATCATTGATTTGAGTCTTTTCTCAGGTTTTTAAGGATAAATGAAAAAAAAAAAAAAACATTTTTTGCAAATTCAAATTAAAAGAAAAGTAACAAAAAATGAATTTTTAAGTTTAAAAAATGTAAATATACAAAAGTAGATTTCATTTTTATTTTCAGTATAATCAACCTGATTCCTCTTCAATTGTTTTGCCCATTCCAAGCAATGAACAAGATGATTACTATGATCTTTGCATACCTTTCTATCATTATTATTACAGACAGTCTTTATTTTACAGTCACATGCTTGTAATTTTATTGTTCTCTCTCCTTAATAGTATGTTTTTTTTTTTTCTTATATTCTCTCACACTCAGTCACCCCTTGCATCTTAGTAGTCTTATTGCCTTGCTTGGAGTGAAATGATTATAAAAAAATTCACACAAATATTATGATTAAGACCAGAAATTCCTTTTAATAACATGACAGAGGAATTCAGTTAGCTATTTATCCAATCATGAAAATTTAACTTGTCACTTTTGCAGGGTGTTCAAACACCCCACTATATTAATGGAGGGCTAAAATCTAAAAACCACCCTACAGTACTAATGGAGGGCTAAAATAAGGATGACTCAGAATAATTACTTCTTTGAGAATTTATTAATGGTTTCTTATTTAAGGTAATATGCATTTAAGTTATTTACTTAAGGTTATTCCAGTTACATCAAGTTTTTACCCCCAAGACAATAATGATAATAGTAATGAGGAATTAAGTAATTACAAGGACCTTGAGATAGAAATCAGTAGAATGTGGCAGCTCAAAACAACAGCATTACCTGTTGTTATTGGATCTTTGGGAATAACATCAAAAGAAGCAAACAAATAGACCAAATTCCTGGGAATTCTAAAATATGTGAATTGCAAAACATTATACCCATCATGGGTACTTGTCACATCTTACAGTGGCCACAATTAGGTATTTTTTTCTTCTAGGTTTCATGGTTCCTCATCTGTTTGCATCTTCTGATATAAAAATTTGTTGTCTCTTGAAGTCTCTGGTTGTGGCTAGGGGGTCTGTACAATGCAATGCAAAACAACCCCCCCCCCAATCCTAACTACTACCATAATAATAATAATAGGAGTAGTAGTAATAGAATATTTGAAATACCCAAGTGTGTTGTCAGAAGTTCTGAGATCAGGTACAGTCATTAGTCCAACAATTATTTGGGTAAGTGCTCCATTTATATATTGATATATATATATGCACAACAAAAATATTTTGTCGCTTGGATTTGTGAATGGTTCCAATTGAAATGATACCAAGGAAAGAGATTATTTCCAAAGATAAATTGGTAGAAATACTTCTAAAGAAAGTCAGAAAATTTATTGACTAAAATATTGATAAAAACAAGAATATTAGTCTTAATAAATTTATGGTGTAAATGAAACATTCTATAGGTTGAAATTAAATAGCATAATATTCAAAAGACACGGCTAAGTATTGTTAATTGGAGAGCTGAGTTCCAATTCCATTTGGGTTCACTATATTCACTTATGTGTAAATACTCATGAGAAAGGTATGAATTCACCTCTTCTTCCTCCAGCTATAAGTTAATCCGTATCACTAAACCACTAATATAAAAAAAAAAAATTCTTACAATCTAAAAATATTTTCTTGCTTTACATGACCTGCAAAGGGTTGATAAGCTATAAAAAATGAATCACCCAAACCACTTTTTCAAAGAATCACAAATCTTTTACCAATTTGTCACTTCCTAAGAGGCACAATGGAGTAATGGATAGCGGCTTGGATTGGGGAATTGAAGAGCTGAGTTTGAATTCCAGTCAAATCCATTACAGTCACTTATATGCTAATACCCTTGGGAAAAGCATGAATCCTCTTCTTCCACTAGCTATGAGTAAACAGACAAGTTCTATAGCCTTGGATGGCAACTGGTCTACTGCAGGAAAAAAACTACCTCGTCAGTCATGTATCGAAAGATCGCTTAAGTTTGTATTATAGCATGGTACATAACTGACTGGCAGACACTTTTGACACTGACTGACCTATTGTATTTGTTTAATATTTGTTCAATGTTTGAACAATGAAGATAGATTCTGGGTTTTTGTTTCAGTCAAGTTATTAATATTTTACTAGGTTAAATTTGTATCTGGTTGCTCAGGGTATCATGGAATCAAGATTGGGTCTTGATAAAATCCATTATCCATCAAATGTCCTAATTCTTTTAATAATGATTGTCAACGGTCATGACTGTTTTTCTGATTTTAAATTCACAATTTACAGGTGGCATACCAAAACTTGATCAAACAAATTTTAGGTAAAAAAACTGAAAAATTTGATTTGCCATCTTTATTTGTTTCCTCTACTAACTGAACTATTCTGGTTTTTAGTATAAAAATAACTTAATTTGGAATGGAATAAAGCTTCAGTAAAGTTAGTGAATAGAGATGGAAAAGACAAAACCTGACACAGTTCAAATGTAGTCTTTATTGTTTCCCTTTTTCCTTAATTTCAAATATTAACATCTTCCTTCATATGTCATGTTTGATGCTAATCAGGGAAGGAGATAAATCTCTTCTCCACTAATATATTTTTACTGGAACTGAGAACTAAACTGAAGACTAAATTTGACCTCTTGACCTTAATCTGTAACAATGATATTGAGTTAACTGAGTTGTATCAATTGTCTAAAAATCATTTCTGCTATTGATTTACAAAATAAATCAGCAAACTTCATTTTTTTTTTCTTGCTTTAGAAAATATTAACTTCTAAAATTTCAATATAAGTCTTCCAGGTAGAAAATATCTACAGGTCTCATTACAGAAACTAAATACAAAAAAAAAATAAAAATAAAGAAAAGAAAAAAAAGGTGAATATATCTAGGAAAAAAATCTTAATAACATGAGAAGATCAGCTAAAAATCCAGTACCAGGATCATTAAAATTTATACCCCACTTTAATATATCTGATTTAAAACATATGCCACTTTTTATTTTATGGCACCTTGTTTGTCTGTAATCATTCAAACAAATGGAATGTTTGTAGTAAATAATGCCTGTTTACTAGGGAAGCTAGCCAATCCCTTTTGCAGACACTTGCTCCAGTACATTTATAATTGTTCACCACCCACAGAGTACACCTACAACTATGCTGAGAGGACCCTAGTTACAGTTTCTGGGAGAAAGTGCAATATCTAGCATGATCAACCATCTGAACAAGGCCATTTTGCTCAAACTTTTGATCATGGTCATTTGTGATTTCATTCTAGTACTATCATCAACAGCTTGAAATAGTTCTGTCTACACAATTTCACTCACAAGACTTGGGTCAATCATTGGTATGGTTTTCAGGAACTTTCCAAAGGTATCATACGTTGGGATCATGTCCTTATCAAGAAATTACCTTCCTGACAAAAGCAAACATTCTAACCACTCAGACTCATGCCCATATAAAAGTTTTGAAGTATCTGTTAAGTAATAGCTAGTCTGATGATAATGTTCAGGAGATAATGAAATAAAATTTATAATGAAAGAATTCTGAAACAATAAGAATAAAAATTATCAATATGGCGTAATTCACTGACACACCTTTGCTTTGTATGCACTTTCACGTCAGATGCAATTTTGCCAGACAAAGAAAACTGTTTTATTGGAAGTAAGTTTTAACCTTTACTATCACCCAACCAACATTCACTGCTGACATCATGAGCCAACATAACAAAATATGAAGCATCACTTTTGGAATAATTCTGGTGAATTTATTATAACAATGCTGTATGGAGTAATGTTGCAAAGAAACTAAATTGCCAAAACAGTCCATTTGTATACAGTGTGAGCCTTGACCCCATTTTATCATTTAATTCTGAGATTAAATTGCTTACACTGTATGTAAATAAATATAGTCAGTTTGAATTGGAGATAATTGGTTCATTTGATTTAAAATTTTTTAAAATGCTTTTTTATCTACAGGATTTAGGTTGTCATGATATGCGAGAAATGAGGAAATTCTAAGGAAAATGGGAATGAGGAGGACATTAATATTCTAAATCAGAGATAGCTGAAATTTCTTGAAGATATTTTGAGGAAAGATGGCTTGAAAAATTTAACACACACAGGATTGAAGGAGGAGTAAATGAAAAACAGCAAGTTACCAACCTGATGATTTTGGGCAGAGTGGGGAAAAAAAGTAGGATGGTAAAGAGTTAAACATTGCTTAGACCAACAAGGAGCAGAAAATTGTGGAGAGCGATGATTTCTCTGACAGGAAATGGAACATGAAAGAAGATACAAGGAGAGATGGATTCATGTTTGTTCGTTTAGCAACATATCAACACCATTATGTGTCATTTAATGCCAAAATTTGATTTTCTTCGAAACACTAGTAAATTTCTTTACAAAACTGCATTGTTGGTAATTTTTTATTTTATTTTTTACAAAAATATACTGATGGTAATTTCTTTACCATGAAAATGTATTGCTGGTATTTTTACTATAAAAATGTATGGGTTCACTATTTGCCCATAGCTGAGACCCTAACAGGTGCTACCACCTCAGATCAGGGTGGACCTGGGAGCAACAACAATTAAGAGGTAGTTCCATGCTCCAGAAAAAAGTCCAATCAGAGGCCTTGCTGCCAGATGTAGTTTATCATTAGACCCAGGTTGTGAGATGGATTCATGCCTTTCCCAAGAGTATTAGCATGCTGTGAACATAACAGAATTTGAACTTTGCTCACTAATTCCATTTCCAGTACTGATAACCATTATGCTACCTGCATATACTAAGAATTTATTAAGTCATTTAAATAGTGTTTCTTCTTTATGAGCTGAAAAATTAGAAGAGAAATATTGTACTAAACTACATTATTTACAACTAGACATTATATACTTCTGACTGTGCTTTTTAGAAGGTTGGATTACAGGATAGTTTTTACGTTGGAGTGAACTCCATTGGACAGTCAGCCTAACGAACCATATAACAAAACTTATCCAGATTCTGATGAATAGAGCATGCAGCAGAATTAGACTGAAAATAGGACAAGAACAGTGTGAGTTTGTTAAAGACACTGGAACAAGGAATGTAACATTTATGCTCAGAATGATATCAGAAAGAGCAATGCAAACACAGAATGATGTGTACGTGTTTTTAGAGATTATGCAAAAGCATTTGATAACGTACATCACAAGGGACTGTTGGATCTGTTTAGTAACCTTGACATATTTAGG
Organism: Acanthosepion lycidas; assembly: GCA_963932145.1. Lineage (NCBI taxonomy): Eukaryota > Metazoa > Mollusca > Cephalopoda > Sepiida > Sepiidae > Acanthosepion > Acanthosepion lycidas. Next base: position 33,493,676 of record OZ010572.1, read on the forward strand.
AATAATCAAGAACCTATACTGATAGCAAACCTCCTGCATATCAATAAAAAATGAATTCAGTGAATATAGAAAGATAGAAAGGGGTATAAAACAAGGATGAGTTTTTCAATGGACATTCAACCAATACAGTTTAGTAATTCATTAAACCTAACCAAAACAATTGGGAAATGTTAGTTTCTTCTTTTCCTTACTAACTCCATGAGAGTGCCTAACTTCACCTGCTTGGTCTCACACTGTCTGCTGACATGAGGTGGAACAAATACATTGAATCAATAGCTTCATCTACTGTAAGGAAAGTTAGTTCTCTGTGTCGTGCCAGAAAGTTTTTCTCATCTGAGTCCATCCTTCAAATCTATAAATCAACCATCTGTACTTGCAAGGAATACTGCTGTCATATATGGTCTGGTGCCCTCAGTGTCTGTCTCAAGGCCCTCGACAAAATCCAGAGACAGATATGCAATATGATAAGTCTTGATCTGGCATCTCATCTACAGTCACTCTCTCACAGATGAGCAGTCACTTCCCTCTGTCACTTCAACAAGTATTTTCATGGCAACTGTTCTGATGAGCTATTTTTGCAGGTTCCCAGACTGCAGGAATTTAAGCGAGCTACTAGGTTGGCATCTCAGTCCCTTTCACTGTCAAAACAGTTAAATGTAACCATCTCTTCTACTCAAACAGCTTCTTCTCTCACACTTACGGCGTGTTGAACTCCCTTCCTCTTACTTGCTTCATGATAACTATAATTTTCAAATATTCAAGTGTAATGTCAATCTACATCTTTTGATGTCTTGATCTTGTTCCCCGTCCTTCTCTTTATCCTTTCCTCAAACATGCCCTCTTTACTCTTGTTCTCAACCCTCTGTAATCCGCCCCCACTTGCATGCTAGTGGCATTTCCACCTTGCTTAGGGGTGAAATGCTTAAAAAAAAAAGTTTACTTAATCACTCAGTGGTCTATATTTAGAGCCCAGAAAAGGAGTAGTGATATTTGTCCTGCAGATCACTTGATAAACATTGACTGACATGATATGTCTAAATTATTTAACTGAACCTGTTTGAATATATATATATATATATATATATATATATATATATATATATGTATGTATATCTAGGAGGCACCGTCGCATAATGGATAGTGGCTTGGATTGAGGAATCGGAGAGCCAAGTTTGAATTCCAGTCGAATCCATTACATTCACTTACGTGCTAATACCCTTGGGAAAGGTGTGAATCCTCTTCTCCCTCCAGCTATGGGTAAATAGCAGGACAGACTGGGTTCTATAGCCTTGGATGGCAACTGGTCTTGGAGAAGGACAACTCTGAATTCAAAACCAGTGGAAGGTTGTTTGGGGACCCTGTGGCACATAGTGCACCAGGCGCTTGTATTTGGATCTTCAAAAAGTGTGGATGGTCCTGCACGAAACCTTCACCACTATGATCAAATCTCATGTGCTTATGTTGGGCTATTGGTTTCCGAGGAACCGATCTGCTTGACCCACATACGTCGAATTTGGCAGGAGAGTCGACTATATATATATATATATATATATATATATATATATATATATATATATATACACACACACACATAATACAACCTGGCACCACAATTCAGTGCTGTCCATCAGTCTCTCTCTCTCTCTCTATATATATATATATATATATATATATATACACCAGGTGTAACAGTTAAATTGTACAATTAAGCTTTGAACTATTGTATCTTAAGTTTTTTTTAACTTATTTACCATTCTCTTGATGGTTCTTAAATGTACTTGCAAGCCATAGTATGAATGTCTGTACCATTACTAAAGGCCTGAATGATCTTTTGCTTCTCATCATTGCTTGATTGGGGAGACAGCAGGGATGACAGAAAATGGTTTTAACCTGATCACTTTTTAACAGAATAACTCAAAGGGGTTTTCAGTGATAAATAGTGTCAAGATGGCTAAACATCTTACCGGAAAAACTAAAAAAAAAAAAAAAATGAAACTCACTTTAGTGGGTTTTTTAGATATTAAGCATTATATGGAATGGATAATTATGCTGTTACACAGGATATATATATATATATATATATATATATATATATATATATATACACATACACACACACTATAACCTGCCACCACCATTCCATTTATAATAGTGGACGTTCATGTTAATTGTGAATATTGTTCTCTTGAATAAAGGTGAATACATATTCAGTATTTGCATTATACAACAACAGGAAAATGAAACCTTTATTTTGTGTGTGTGCAGTTGACCCATGAAGAATTTTTGCTGTTGTGAATTTACATCTGTACATCTGTTGTATTCTGTTAAGCTACTTGTAAATATCTAATGAGAGAAGCTAAAAGAATAAAAACGTAATGCATTATTTTATCATCATAACATATTAGTAAAACAGCTTTTACTATAAATGTGCCTTTAGTTGTTTTAATCTTTCAATATGAACCTATATGCATTCTGATAAAACTGTTTAAGTGAACTGTGCTATCATGTGTAGCATTTATTAAACAAATACCTTTATAATTCAATCTTCTCTAAGGGTGATATAGATAGATAGTAAGTTGAAAAAATAAAGAGATAGATTAATCACAGTTATATTGTGGTACCAACTATATTTGAATCTGGCATATGTTAATTTTAACATTTCTTACCACTCTCTGGTTAACTTCTGTTATTTTTTTGTATTAAAAATTGGATATCTCTGGTAGTAAATAGAAAAATGATTTTATTAGGTTGGTGCAAAAATAATGACGTAATAATGTCGTTTTTTGACATTAAAAATACGTCAAAAAACGACATTATTACGTCATTATTTTTGCACCAACCCAATATATTGAAATTTACAATTTTTTAGTTAGAATCTGATGAAATCTATGTTGTGTCATGAAAATCAATAAAAATGGATTATCAGCATTGTTGAAAATGTTACTTACAGAATATGGCTATTAGATATATAATTCTATTGAGAGATTTCAATCCAATATTATCTAATCATCCAATTAAACTTCGAAACAGTCAATAATCAAATTAAATCTATCTTGTATATAACCATCCAATTAAAATTACTTTGCAAATGATTGATAATAAAATCAAAACTATCTTGCAAGTAATCAATGATTCAATTAAGCCAATATTTTCAAATAATTATCCAATTAAACCACTCTTTTCAAATGATCATCCAATTAAATCAATCTTTTCAAATAATCATCCAATTAAATCAATCTTTTCAAATAATCATCCAATTAAATCAATTTTTTCAACTAATTATCCAATTAAATCAATCTTTGTAACTAATCATCCAATTAAATCAATCTTTTCAACCAATTGTCCAAGTAAATCAATCTTGCAAATAATCAATGATTCAATAAAGAAACAAGATAAAACACAAACTGGTAAAATCTAACAAAGTTTGGCTAAATTCACTTCAAAAGTTTTACAACTGACTCAAGAAAGTGACCTCAGTTTCTCAAAAGACAGATGTTAAATTTATATAAAAGATGGCCGACATGACCTGGTATTAATTGCTCTATTTATCTGAAGCAGCAGTAGCAGTGGCCATGTTGAGACTTGATGTCTACTGGCACTTTCCAGAAGGTCAAGTTATTTCACTTAAGCCACCATTTTAAAGTTTTTGTCTTCAGGAACATCATGTCAGCAACAACTGCAGCAGGTGTTCACTGTCTGTTTAGGAACTATGAAAGTAATTACTTGCGTGTGCCTGTGCATGAGATGGAATGAACATGTTCAATTCTTTGCGTGTTTAAAGCCTCTAGTCATTATGATGATCATGGGATCTTAAAGTGTGATCAATACATCCAAATCCAATTTACCAGTTATTGGAAATCAAAGAACTCTGTACGTGTCAAGTGATTGATGGACATTTCTTTTCCCTTTACCTCCCCATCTTCTTAAAGACTTGAAAAGTGCTACTGTGCTAATTAGTAAGCTTAACTGACTGGCAATTTTCAAAAATGTGGAATATCGGAACACCTGCCACTTCAGCTGGTAAATGTTAGGGTCTTAGACAAGTTTCTTCTTTCTTAAATATTAAGTGATGACTAACTGGACAGAGATGGATAAAAGGTTGTACTCAATGCAAACAGAGTAATTTGTAACAATTAAATTTACCATGTTAGAATTCAGGAATAAAAACATTATTATTTTTAACTTTAGATGTGTAGGTGGCACAACTGTTACTGTTGAGGAAAGTGGAATTGGTTAACCGAATTCAAATTCCAGCCGAGACTGTTATGTTTAATTTCACACTAATTCAGTTGGTAAAGGCATGAATCTATCTCTTCCCCCTACAGATATGGATTAAATAAGAGGGTAGACTGAGGTTGGGTGGCAACCAGTTTAACAGAAAAAAAAAAAAAAGAATTCCAAACTAGAAAACACAATGGGAAACCATTATCTTTCCCAAGAAGTCATAGCAATTACCAATTGATTATAAAGATTTATATCATAAATCTATCTTTATCCAAAATAAATAGATACATTGAAACACCAGTTCCTGCATGATCATCAAAGTTAAGCAATATTAGAACCTAGATGGGTGACCACTTGGGAATAACAGGTGTTGTAAGCTTGGATGTGTGGATGGTGTAATGGATAATGGCTCAAAATTGTTAATCAGAGAGCAGTTTTTCAATTCTAGTTATGTTCATTATATTCACTTATGCACAAATACCCTTGGGAAAGGTATGAATCCACCTCTTCTCACCCCCAGTTATGGGTTAATTAGTAAAACTTGTATCACTAAATAATTATTATCTCAAATAAAAAATATTCTTACAATTTCAAAGTATTTTCTGGCTTTAAATAACCTGAAAAGGGTTGATAAGCCATAGAAAATCAATCAATGAATCAATTCCTGAAAACCTATATTAAACATTATTAATGCAACAGATTTTTCTATCCTCCACAATTGACTCATAGAACTGCAATAATGGAGGTTGCTATCATCTTCAGAGATGAAAAAAAAAAAAAAAAAAGAATTGGTGAATATATTTCAGTCTGTTCCCTAAAACATCAATAATTCAATCCGACAAACAATAAAAAAATCCAACAAAAAACATCAATTAATAAGAAGGTCCTTATTATATTTTCTTTAATAGCCAAGAAATTTAATTACTGAAATATTATGTAATGTCAGTCCTCCTATATGGCAGTGAATGCTAGACAATCACAGATTACGAGACTTGAAGCAACAGAAATATAGCTTCTTTAGAAGAATACTGAGAATACCATGTGCTAAACATGTGAGTAACAAGGAAGTATTCAAGGAAAATGGAAACAGAAAGAACACTTATAATTACAATCAGAAAGAGAGAATTGAAATTTCTCAGGCAGATAAGGAAAGAGGGCTAGGAGAATTTGATATTCACAGGACATATTGAAAGTAAGAGAAAGGAAAACAGTGAATAACCTACCTCATGAGCTTGTGTAAATATTTGGCAAGACTGAGATTAGGAGAGATAGACAAAAGACAAATCTCACTAAGAGTTATAAAAGAAAAGGAAGTTGTGGACAGCCATGATTGGCCATGTTCTGAAGGGAGAGAGAACATATAATAATCAATAAAAAGTCAGAAATAATTAGAAAGATATGTCTGGTTACAAATAATTTGTGAATTCAGATTTTAAAACTGTATGAGCTACAAAAAAAGAAAGGGTACTTTTTTTTAATATAGGACCTTGAAAAAGATCTCTCTTCAGAGAAATTACTTTAAGTTCATTTTTCACTCAAAGATATGCTCTGTGTTTGGAAATGTTAATATTTAATTGTTGGTCATTATGAAATTAAGTAATAGTTATTTAATTTTTGATACAAATTGTTTGTCTTTCGGCATGATCCAGGAAAGGTTATCACATCTTCTCATTACAACCATCTTGTTTGTAGAACATTTATCAAGGATAACAAATGCTCAATGTAATAATTACATTTGTTTTCTGTTGAATACATATATGGCCATTCATGTCCTGACAAATGCTTTATCCTTAATCAATTTTGTTTTTTGATGATTTTATAGCATACAAATATTTCAGATGATTGCAAAAACTGGGAAAAACCAATGAACATAAATTTCTTCTGGTCCCTTAAACAGCTTTCAGGATTTTCTTTTAAGCTAAATTGATTTGTGGCCACTCATTGACTGAACATTAATTGTAAAAAAAAACCTTTTGTTTCTTGGATTTTTCATGTATTTGTCTAAGTACATAGAATGAACAAAAACAGTTGAAAACCAATGTTAAAAAAACAACTAGTTTATTCTGAAGGTCCTAATTTGGTATTGTTCAGTTCTTTTCATGGTAACATTTCAAAAGTATCTTGTTTCTTCCATTGTGGGTGGAATATATGCTAAACCTTGAATTGTGTGCTACCTAAATGTGGTTGAGAATGTGGTTGATAAAATCTGGTACCACACTTAAATTCAGTAGATTTTATAAACTGAAAAATCTACTGGTCACTTAGGGAATCAGAAGAAAATATAAAACCAAAAACTTGATATATATTTCAATGAAACATAAACATCCCCAAACTTTCATTAGTACAAATCAATATAATGATATATACAGATATGCAATGTGATAGGTCCTGATTTGGCATCTCGTCTACAGTTGCTCTGTCATAGACGTGCTGTCACTTCCCTCTGTCTTTTCTACAAATTCTTTCATGGTAACTGCTCCGATGAGCTACTTTTACTGGTTCGCAGCTACTAGGTTAGCATCTCAGTCCCATCCTTTCACTGTAGAAACTGTTGAAGGTAGCCATCTCTTCTACCCCAACAGCTTCATGTCTCACACTTCCCATCTGTGGAACTCCCTTCCTTTTGCTTGCTTCCCTGATAGCTATAATCTTTAATTATTCAAATGCAATGTCAGTCGACATCTTCAGATGCCTTGATCTAATTCCCCATCCTTCTCTTCAACCTTTCCTCTATCACACCTTTTTACTCTTGCTTCCACTCTCTGTCACCCCTTGTGTGCTAGTGGCACTTCTGCCTTGCTTGGGGTGAAATGCTTAAAAAAAAAAAAAAAAGTAGTCAATAGAACTGTAAACTTGTAAAATCTAAGATTCTCAACATAAAAACTGAAATAGTTCTTAAATATTCTGAAGGATGAATTTAACATGAAACCAATTTCATACACTTTTAATCTCCAACCTTTTTCAGTTTGTTTTCTTTTTACCTTAGTATATTTAGTAGTTACGGCAAAATTGAGTATAGGGGATAAGGAAATTGAATACAGAATAGGCTAAACTAGAGGTAGTTTTTCTGAACATCACAAATTGTGACAAAACCAAAAAGAATTTGAGTCCTGTTCTTAAATAACCTTATCAGACTGAGAATTTCAAATGCTTGATACTAACGTCTTTCAGACATATCTAAACTTCCAGGTATAAACAATTGTTTTCTAAGATCAGGACTAAAAATTCTTTCCAACAGATGAATCCTGTTTGTCTTAGCCAGAACTATACTTCTTCAAGCCTCATGGACTGGTGCTACAGAATCACAAATAAAGAACTGTACCAAATAACAGAAACCACATCACTTGAAGAATTTCAACAGTGGCAACAACTAAAATGGATAGCACATTTTTTAGGACATTGGTAATGATGACTCATTTTTTAAAATTTATCAACCTTTTGTAGAGCATTTAAAGCTAGAAAATATTTTTAGATTGCAAATTGTTTTTTGGATATAATGATGATTTACTGATACACGTCTTACTAATTAACACATAGCTTGAGGTAGAAGAAGTGGATTCATACCTTTCCAAAGCAAAGAGTTTTTGCACATAAGTGAATATAAAAACCTAACTGGAATTGGAATATGGCTCTTTGATTAACAATTCTGAACTATTACACCAGCTGCACATTCAAAATTACAGCATCTGATATTTCCAAATGGTTATTCATGTAAGGCTCAACATTGCTTTAATTTAGTGATCTTACAGGAACCAGTGTTTAAATGTGATATGGCTTCTCAATACCTTCTCCATGATTTTGAATTCGTAGTTGTTTTTCTCCAAGACTTATTGATAACCAAGGCTATACAGCCCAGTCTGCACTGATACTTAACCCATGGCTAAGAAATTATCAATATGGAAAATAAAAAATAGAATGTACTTACTTATTGGAAACAAGTTTTGAAGAGCTTAAATTTGATTTCATATTTGATTTTGCTTCTTTTGGTCAATGATTTAAACCTTAAGATGTTGACACAGGAAGTGTAAATAGCAAGTCACTTATAAATTCCAACCATAGTTAGGTGTGTCTACTTTCACATAAATGCTCTTAGAAAAGGCATGAATCCATCTCTTCTTAAATAGCAGGCTAGCCTGAGATATCTAGCCTTGGGTGGCCATCAGTCTAAGAGAACAACAACTCTGAATTCCAAACTGTACAGAAGGCAATGTCAAATCACCTCAATATCTTTCCCAAGAATACATTGCAGTTCAAAGACAATAAAGCTAACCTATGGAGAGACATGACTGCCTACATCCTAAGTGACAAGGCATTACATTAAAAAAAAAAAACATCTAAAAACTTAAACTATAAACTTTGGATGCAGAATAAAAGGACGTATGCTTTTCTGGTTAAATTCTTGGAAAGAATTTAACAGCATTAAATACAAGAAAAATTACTGTATGTAAATGATTTGAATTTGTGTTTTCAGGATATACGATCTATTCTGGAACAGAAATTGTCATAAATTTAGGCTAAGACTCACAATCATCTTCCTGATGTATTTGCTATGCCCCTTCAGAACATTGATGATCATGGTTCTCCACAATTTCTTGTCCTTTGTAGTTAAATTTATATTTTTTTTATTATCTCTCCTAATCCTTATTCTACCATCCATTGTTTTCCTTCGTTCCACTTGTCTTCAATCTGTAGTGAGTATCAATTTTTTCCAAGCTCTCTTTCCTAATTATGTACCTGAGAAATTTCAACTATCGCTTTCTGATGTTAAGTATAAGTGTCCTTTTTATTTTCATTGTCTCTAAAATTTGTTGCTGCTCATATGTTCAGTCCATAATATTCTCATCATCCTTCTGTAGAATCACATTTTCTGTTGCTTCATGGCTCTTCTTCATCTGTGAGAATTCATTGCCATATAGGTCTGATATTATGTAATAGTTCAGTAGTCATTTCTTTGTTACTTACTCCAATTTGTAATTTGCATGTGGGGCTGTTCCATTTGTCATCAATAATGTGTTCTATATTTTTACAATTGATGTTTAGTCCCTTCCTTCTGTAGTAATTCTTGCAACATTATGTCATCGGCATATCTTATGTTGTTAAGATTGTGATCACTAATAATGAATCTTGGCAGGACCTGTCTGTATAGTTTGAATAAGTCTGGCGAGAAGATATATCCTTGTCTAACACTCCTTTCTATTTTTGTATATTTACTGAATTTATATTCTATTTTTATACAGGTGGTTTGCTGCCAGTATAGTTTCTAGATTATTCTAATATGCTTCCCAAATATGTCATGGTTACCAAGCAATTCCAAAACTTGAAATAAGAAAAAAGTGATGATCATTAAATAAATAATGACTTTTGAAAACTTGTAAAAAGTATTTCCACTAATATCAATACTTCACTTATCCATGCAAGCAGAAAAAATAGTCACTGATGATTTTTATTTTAGTTTAAGTTATGTGGAAAATATAGCCTTTAAAAGTTTTTAAAGGTAAGGCTGGAGAAGGTGCGGAATTTTGCTGTAGTACTCTTCTTTGGCCAGATCTAAAATTACATTGGACAAAGTTTTGAAATAAATTGAAATATAAAATATAAAAAAAAACACCTGCAAGACATCAATTTCAATTTGAATTCAAGAAAGCGTGTATGAATTAATGCACACATCAGGAGTTTTTGATTTACAGCACACATTTCTGCTTAGAACAAATGAGAATAACTTCCTTGATCAAACTGCAATTGTATGTGAGGAGGGCTGGGTGTGTTAAAAATCTGCAAGTTGAAAGAGTGTGGAATTGGCTGTAATGAATTGGGCAGAGTCAAGTTTGAGATTTAGAAATAAAATCAGAAAAAGAGTAAAAAAAAAAACACCAAAACCGAGTAAGTTAAAATGGAGATTCAAAAGAATTTTAAATGAAGAGATTTACAAAAAACAAACTGTGAGATAGGAAGAGATAAATTGGAAAGAAAAATAGGCAGGTAAATTTTCCTGTTTGTGATGAAAGATTTGAAATGGATAGAAAAGTAAAACAGACAGGATGGAAAAAAAAGTAAGGTGAGATTATGAAAGAGAAGAAAAAAAAATGAACAAATTTGGTAGAATCTTGAATAATTGTAAATGAAAACTAGAAAAGGAGAACAGAAAATCTTTGTCCATCAAAGAATAAACCAAAAAAAAAAAAAAAAAAAAAAAAAGAACTCACAAGACAATCTTTTTCTGTTTTCATTAACAACTTACTCAGGACTCTCAGACTTTTGGTGCCAAAGCACAAATTAACTGAAGTCCATCTCCAACAGCAAGCTGCACCTTCCTCATTGCACTTAAAAGTGGAGAGTCATGGATTCACAAAAGAAAAGTGCCAAGGGAAATTAACATTTTCTGTCCCAACTTTTGTATGTGTGTAGGGTTCTGTGTTAACTGTGATCTTGTGTTAAAACTACCACCATGGGAATAGGTAATAAAATAACAACTTGCTTATATTTATGTGTGATTTTTAATTCCAACAAGTAACTAACTATATTCTTTATTTTATAATTTTGCATGTATTGTGAAAAACAGACAAAGGCAGTATCGTCTGCTAATAATATCCTGAAGTTAGCACGAATAAACATTAAAATATTAACAAGGTCAACAATGGGTCTAGTTTTAATAAAATATTGAATAAGAATGTTGATCAGAATTACATATATATATATATATATGTATGTATGTACCTAAACAAAAAAGTCAGACCTAAGTTTTAAAATGCATTTTAAAAATGAAACATCTTTCTCAAAGCTCTTTTTTCAGTTTTAATTTCAAGCTCATGCATTAAATTTAATATTTCCAATAAGCAAGATATGTGGAATGATTTTAAATCATTAAAACCGGCCATATTGACAAATCTGTCAACACAATATAATTCTCTTTATTAAAAAAAAAATCTCTCTAAAATAAAATATACTTTTCTGAAAATTTAATTTGAGGAATTTTAACTTATTTATAGTTTAATTAATTTGAATTAAAACAAATATTACCTTAAATTTAAAATATTTCTGAAAAGCATAGAGATGGGTGATTTTAATTTTCAATTTACTGTAGTTATTGCTCTTATTTTCTGAAAATAGCATGTATGGACATTCATATTTATAGAAATCAGAATATTTATATACACCAAAAAAAAATTCAAAATTCTTTTTAAAATACTTGTTGGTGGGTTGGCGGGGTCACTCAATTGTATTAAGCTTTTCCATTTATGATTAGTAAATATAGTTTTACTTAATAACAATATCACCTAACTACTATAAATTATAACTGGAGGTCTAGTTTTACAAAAAAAATTGATAACTTCAATTCTCCAAGGATTTGTAGTTATAATTAATATAACCATCAAGCTCTAAAAAAGTGAATTTCTCAAAACTGCATAAATTGAATAAGTGTGTGTGTGTGTGTGTGTGTGTAGGTGAAGGGAGATTTTTTTAAAAATATATTTTTACCAAGATTTTCTAAAAAAGAAACATTTGTAAAATATTTAATTTCTGAAAAAATCCTGAAAGTTTCATTAAAATTCGACAATTATCTGATCTTTGCAAGAATTTCCAATGAGTTTCCACAATAAAAAGATACTCAAATTTCCCATATTAAAAAATATGTGTTGATACAAGAAAAATTTCAACCAAAATTTTGAAGGTTCTAAGCAGGATAAAAAAAATATAATTTAATAAACAAAAAAATCCTTTGGTGTTTCCTTGTAATAATAACATAAATATTTTATTTATTTTGATGATAAATGTTAGCTTTTATTAAGATTGGCCATTTTTTTTTCATTATGTATGCTCATGTTTTAGTAAATCTTTGGACATATATATATATTATAAATTAATTGATTTAAAATATGGTTTTTCCACTACACAGTTCTAACCATGTTTCAAAAATGGAAGGTCCGAATTTAATTTTGTAATTAAATTAAAGACATTAGTTCCATTTCATCCTCAAGTGAATTTTGGAGTAACTTTTAAAATTACTGGGTTTTAAAGACACAGCTAAAATCATAATTCACGTTTCCAAGGTTACAGATAAATCCACTTCAACCAGACGAGGGGTGTTTGTGTGTTCATTATGTCTGTATTTTGATGTATCCGTTATTAGCTATGTTTTGGTAGGGGGTAGCGATGTATTCTTCAATGAAATCTGATATCCCTTAAATGGATGTCGTCTGGATTTTTTAAAATTTTATTGTTAACAGCAAAAATGCTTACAGCATTTTTTCTATTTGTATATTTAAAGAGTTTTTTTGTGGGGGTGTTCAGGTTAGAATACGTTTTATTTAACTACAATTTGAAAATAAGAACACCGGATTATATATCTTACTGTTCTTTCTTTATATATATATATATATGTGTGTATATATATATATATATATATATATATATATATATATATATATATATAATACACATATAGTATGTATATATAAAAAGAATTAATGAATTTATTTTTAATCTGACATTTTACTTCAAATGTTATAAAAGAAACCTGAAATAGATGCTCATTTTTCTTTTAAAGAGTGTGTACTACAACTATGATCTGCCAGACAAAGGGGAGCACAAGTTCAATCCCTAGTGAAGAAAGCATTTTCCTTATTAAGATTTGCAGAATCAGCAGGGCAGACAGACTAAACTTAAGACACACAGTTTAAAATAAAAATGAGGTGTCTATTTCAAATGTGTGTGTCCACTACAATAATATTTGTATATGCAGTGGGGGGAAACAAATATTTGCACACATACAAATTTTTAATTTATTGTATTTCCAACTAATGAATAAACATACTTTTCATATAATTAACTGTACACACATGCATAATAACTAAATACGCATAGAAAACAGAAAAAAATTGATTTAATAAAAATAAATCCCAATTATCCAATTTAATGGGTGAAAAAAGTATTCATACAATGTAAATTTCAGATTTTAAACTTTTAAATTGCATTAATATTCTAGAATATTCCAGTTATGTTATCAGTAATTATTTTCATCCTAAAAATACAAACTGAACATTCTGTAATTGATATTTGTGCAAGAAGGTTATCATCATGGCAAGAGGTAAAGAATTTGTGAAAAAACTGATTGTTAAGCTCTGGAAAAAAGGTAAAAGTTACAGGAAAATCTTAGACAACCTGAATATTCCATTTACTACAATTAATTCATCTATTGCAAGGTATAAAATCCTCAAAAATATTGAAAACCAAAGAAGAACATGTGAGCCATGGAAGATTTCTTCAAGATCTTTGTGGAAATTAATGCATCAAATTAAACAAAATCCAATGGTTACTCATCAAGATTTGCAGGATGATTTGCTTTCATCAGGAATCCATGTCAGTAAACAGACAATAAGCAATGAAATTCTTTGGAACAATCTAAAGTTTTACTACCATTGGAAAATTCCACTGCTATTGAAAAGACACAGAGATGCCAGGTTGAAATTCAATCACGAATATAAGGATAAGGAAGTATTGTATTGGGAAAGAGTATTTTGGACAGACAAAACCAAAATTGAGTTCTTTGGATATAATTCTAAAAATCATGGATCGAGAAAAGATGTTGATGCATGCAAACAAAAGAACACAGTTCCAACAGTGAAATTTGGTGGTGTCAGCATTATGGTTTGGGGAATTTTTTGCAAAAGGTACTGGCAACATATCAGTAATAGATGGTAGAATGAATGCCACAGAATATATTTTGATATGATGTTTGAAAATCTTGAACTTCCTCCTAATTGGATCTTCCAAAAAGATAATGATCCTAAACACACTGCAAAATGTATGAAGAAATGGCATGCTGAAAATAATGTAAATATCCTGAAATTGCCAAGTCAGTCTCTAGATTTAAACCCAATCAAGAATCTGTGGCACAATTTGAAAATTCATATCCAATCAAGAGCTCCAGCAAACATCCCAGATCTGAAGAACATATGTGAAAAAGAATGGAACAAAATACCAACTAATATTTGCTAATCATTAATTGAGAACTACAAAATAAGGATGACTGCTGTAGAAGCACAATGCTTTCTAAACATATATGGGGAAATTAAAAACAACAAAGAAAATATACTACAAATATCATGGAAAATAAGGAAAACAAAATCAGCCTACAACAATAAATCCCCAATCCTAAATCAATTCAAAATGAGTATTAAAGAGAGAAAAAGGAAAAAGAGTGAAAGAAGGAGAAGATATGAGAATGGGAGAAGGTGAAAATGTAGTTGAGAGAGAAAGAGAATGACTGGAGAGAGAAAGAAAAAAAAAATGAAAAGAAAAAAAAATGGTCAGCTGAATGAAAATCTAAGATGATGAATGAGTTAAAACTGAAAAACAAAAAATACAGAACAAATAGATAGAAAGATGAAGTATCTTCTTTGTATCTCCTCTGTGGCCAAATCGGTTAAAGGCACGTTAAGCTAGATGACAGTTCCGTATAGGATACAGGTTTGAATCCTGTCAGGGGATGAATATTTTGTCAAAATTTCTTGGACATTCAGGTTGGTAAATGTTGTCTAATACTGTTTATTATAAAACAGAGCATTTACTTAAATATTTGTATCTTTAAAAAGAATGTATAAACATAAAAATGTCTTTATATATATATATATATATATATATATATATATATATATATATATATAGAGAGAGAGAGAGAGAGAGAGAGAGGGAGAGAAAAAGGTGGTGGGGAGTAAGCCCTTATTTACCCAAACAATACAAGATGTTACTCACCAAGTCATCCATAACACATTTTATTCTTGTAGGTTATATGTGCTTGCTTATGTTTAAATTTAAACTACCTCTGTAGTTGTTGCACAAATGTGAATAAGTTTGAAATGTAGATCTGAGTGAGAGAATGAGAAAACTTTTTCCTAGTGAAAAGGGCAATGTTGAAATTTTAAGGAAAATGGAAACAAAAAAGCGCATTTACACTTAGAATTGGACAATTGAAATTTCTGTGACACATAATCAAGGAAAGCTTAGAGAATTTGACACTTAAAGTGCATATCAAAGTCAAGAGGGACAGAGGAAAACAGCGAGTAACCTTGCTGATGATCTTAGGTAAATAGATAGCATAATGGGTATTGGGGGAGATGTTAAAAAGACAAATATTACTAAGAGCTGCAAAGAATAGGAAGTTGTGGAGAGAAATGATAGTCCATGCCCTAAAGGGAGATAACTCATAGAAGAAGAAAGGAGTGAAAATCAAGATGAGAATAAAATCATGCATCTCTATTCAAATTGTTTCTTTAAGTATGAAAAGAAAGAAAAAGTTGACCAATTAAATGATCTACCAAACACTATAAGACAAAGTATAATTTTAAAGTAAAGAAATACAGTAGAGAAACAACTCCAGAATGCAGGAAATTAGACAAACAAAATTATGCGTGTAATCATAGCAATAACACATAGACAGGAACTATTACACTTAGAATAAACAAAACTATTTGAAGGTGGATATATCACAATTTCTTTCTACTTAGATACTCTACCAATTCCACCTGAGACATGAATTTTTCAATACCTCCTTTATTTTAATCAGGTTTCTCAGTTCTAGTTTTACGTTTTACTTTCTTTTCTTTAGAGAACAAATTAATCATACAAGCTAACACATATGGAAGATAACATTGTTAAAAAAAACTAAAATAATGATTCACTTTTCCTGTTTTGACCATAATTTTGTTTTTGACAAAATTTATTCAAACCAACAAAACAAAATTGCAAATGAAATAATTTACAAGTAAATTTAAAAGAAAAAAATCTCAATTTATTTTAATTTCCTTTCTTTTATTTTGATTTGTAGGTGTATTTTGTAATTGGTGTGTTAGAGCAAAGGCCTTAAAATTAAAAGTTCTATTCACAGCATCAACCTATGGTGTACCTGCATTTTTAGTAATTTAAGTCTTGATATGATGACTATCAAGCATACAAGAGCATTCTAATGACAGGATGATGCTGGTAATTTGACTGATTCTTTCAAATATTATTGTTATTTTCTAATACTTTGCAACTGACAATTTTACTAAAGACCTTGCTTAGAAGTAAGTCCACAATATGTATCAGCAGCTGGCATTAAAATTTAAGTTTTCAGTACTGTATTTCATAGCTGATACGGTAATTGTAATAGTAATATTAGTTTTTTATCTTCTTCTTTTTGTTTTTAAAACAATTCACCCCCAAAGAAGGCAAGAAAGCCACTCAGATGCCGGGGGTTAATGTTTGTGAAAGAATATAATAAAAATAAAAACATTATTAAGTTAGAGAGAACAATAAAAGAACAGGAACTAAGAAGACAGAAGATAGCAATTGACATTGCATTTAAATTTTTGAAGATCAAAGATGACTGGGAATGAAGAAGCTGAAAAAAAAAAGAAAAAAAAAAGAGTTCCACAAGTGAGAGAAAAGAAACTGTTAGAATAGAACTTACAGATAGCCATTTCAAGTGTAAAATGATGAGACCTGGCTGCGAATATAGTACTGTGCTTAAATTCATAAAGTCTAGGTACAATAGAGAAAAGTTCATCAGAACAATTACCACGTAAGTGTTTATAGAAAAGGCACAGGGAAGCTATGTTACAGTAATGAGAATGTGACGGAAGCCGAGATGTCAAGTTAGTACCAATAACATTGCAGATTCTTTGGATTTTATCAAAAATCTCTAAATATATATTACATGAACACCAGACCAGATATGGCAGAAATATTCAAGGCAAGGCTGAATGGTAGACTTATAAATATATGGAAAAATTTGGCATTTATTGATGAAACAGCCAGTGCTACTTTCAGTTGAAATTTATAAAATCTTTCAATTAAAGCAGCTTTTCAGGAAAATGGTTTTTTCAAGTTCACTGTTATCATTCTTTTCAATGTTGATGGGGGTTTCCTTCCTAACCTTTTATTTGAAATAGTGTGGGATGTCAACATCTTGATTATGTCATTACTTTCTTGATGACTTCTTCTTGTCATGTGATATCTGTTGTTCAGTAGATGGAATAATGATCCCATAAAATTTTTAAAGGATATGGCATAATGTAGGAGACTCAAACTCACCAAATGAGTTTGATTCTCACAAGATGCACTACATTTTTGCCCCTGCACTATCTTTTCTGACGCTGATAGTTTGATTCTTGGAAAAAAAAAAGCTCCATTATTATGTGTGCTCAACTAGCCAATAGATCAGAAAAAGTGAATCAATATTTTATTTGTTATTGTTATTGATTTTTTTTATGTAATTATTATTGTAATATTATTGGAAGATTGTTACTTACCACATCAAGTTAAGAGGTGTCACCATATTTGTTATGAAAACAGTCACTGTGTTTGCATCCTTTCCTATAGAAGAGCGAAAAAGTTTGAGAATGGGAAGATACTTGCAACTGGACTATAAAGGCCTGAAGAGTTACAGTGGGTTAAGGAGAGCCCTACACTATAAGAAGAGTTGTAGCTGACAGCTGGCACACAAGTTGAAATCTGATAAGTATCAACTGGAGAAGAGTTAAAACCCGAAACCCCATATGATCTTTGGTTAAAAATATTACTGATGATGTGTGCCAAAGCATTGAACAAATGTATTTCATTGAATTACTTATTTTTATGTATTTTTATTTTATGGGCTGTGGTGCTCTCTGTGTTTGAGTGATCTGAAGTACACTGGATATAAAGGTGGTTCCCTTGACAAAGTGGACACTGGCTCAATTCCGAGCAGAAAGCACGTCTATTTTAAACACAGGTATCCACTAAAAATAACATTTGAAACAATATATATGTATATATGTATGTATGCATGAGGATGTAGAAATACCTAGGTTGGTGTCCAGGTATGTGTTTAGTCTGCTGGGAATGATGGATCCTTTCATAAAATATCCATCTAGGCAAAGGGAACTCTGATGCAATACCTGCTTTAGTGCTAATCTGGAAGTCTTGCTGCTGCTTATTGTTGGTGTGTATTGGTGCAGTTTTGTGCAAGCTATCAGTCAGTCATGTGCCATGTATGGTACATGCTTAGGCGATCATGTGTCTTTCAATATATGACTGACAAGGCAGATTTTCTCTTGCAGTAGGTTGCCATTTCATTCTGTGGTAGACCAGTTGCTATCCAAGGCTACAGAACCCAGTCTGTCCTGCTACTTACTCATAGCTGAGAGTGGAGAGAAGAGGAGGATTCATATCTTTCTTAAGGGTATTAGCACATAATGTATTTGATTGGAATTTGAACTTGGCTCTCTGATTCCTCAACCCAAGCCACTATTCATTACTCCACAACATCTATTGTTCATGGATGTATGAGGAGATGTAATGGTTAGTCAAATTTAAATTCTAGCCATTTATTACAGTCCCATTCACACAAATACCCTTGGGAAAGGGATTAATTTATCTCTTCCCAGCTATGGGTTTAATAGTAGAGTAAACTGGTTTCTTCAGCCAAGGTTGGCAAGGAAAACTCTGAATTTCCAAACTCAGGTAAATCGAATACTTGTCAGTAGTGGTCATACTTGCCTGATATTTCGACAGACATAATGTATATATATTTATGAGACCCTTAGAAAGGTCTTTAACAGACGCATGAAATATAAAGGCTATTACTTGATTTTGTGTTCCAATTTTTTTTAAACATCTGGAGATCATTGCCAGTTATTTTAACATCATGAAAAGCAATTTCAAGCCGAACCACCCTATTGTTTTTTCTATTAGCAAATGATATGAGTAAACTTCCTACAAAATTTACAACTGCATTTGAAAGTATTTTTATACCAGATTCCTTTCATGTCATTTGAGGGGAAGTTTTTCTTTTCTGTTAATGTATTTAACTTTTTTAATTTAAAATTGAGATTTATTCTGTTCTTGTCTGAATAAAGACAAGAAATTTAGTCCAAAATAAATGGCATACAATAAGACCTATTCACGTTCCTTAATGTAAAATTTATTGTTTAGGTTTAGAAAGATAGATTTCCATAAATCAATAAATATATACAGACTGAATGTTATAAGTAAATGTATATGTTTATAAAAATATACACTAATTATATTTCACATATTAGAAAGAATATATATAATTATTTAAAAAAAAAAACATAATTCCATTGCTACACAGGAATTACTCAGTTTCAAAAACAGAAGCTAAAAACTTCCAATTCAATTATAAAAATTAAATTAAAGTACCTAGTTCTGTTTCATTTTCACTTGAAACAGATACTTTAATTTCTATAATTGTATTGGAAGTTTTTAGCTTCTGTTTTTGAAACAGGGTAATTCCTATGTAGAAATGGAATAATATTTAAAAAAAAAAAATTATAATCTAGGCTCTACTTGTGTATCGAGCACTGTTTTTTAAAAATAAAAACAAAAATAATGAAGAACTTTGGATCATCAACCTAACAGTTCTTTCCTATTTTATCAATATATTTGCATGCACACACACACACACACATATATATGCAAAAACATATCTTAAATGTTTGCACAAATGTAGTATAAACATTCAGATATAGTTGCATGTAAGTATATTTTGACAGTATTTTTTTTTCTTTGAAATAAGATTTCTTACAGACATTATCTTACAAATGTCCATTTTGTGACAGAGAGACAAGAAAAAATATCAAGGCAAAATTTATCAGTGGTCTTTATTTGTTTCATCCCTAACATATATAACATAATTTAGCTCTTGAAAATATATTTCAATTAAACACTTTTGAAAGATAGGTTAATTCTTTAAACAACAGCCACCTGCAAGGCTCTTCAGTAAAATGAATTTGGAGCACTCTGAATGTTTGGCATTTATTTACATTCGTAGAAACAATATGCTAGAATTAGCTGTTTCTCTCTGCTAAGTGAAGATAGTTCAGTGGTAGAAACTCTGACTGATCCCAAATCAGTCGGGTTTTGGTCCTGGCTTGAGGCATCCGTATGTCTAGTCGCACTGAGGTGCTGTGATACAGCAAAACAGTACTGTCTGCAAGTGACATTATATATATACAAAATTATATATTTTTTTTTAATTTTCTATATTTATATAAAGAAGAGTGCTACATATTGGAGATGGAGTGTTTATATAAACCTATATATATATTAGGTTGGTGCAAAAATAATGACGTAATAATGTCGTTTTTTGACGTTATGTCAAAAAACGACATTATTACGACATTATTTTTGCACCAACCTAATAAAATGCATCAATTTTATATATAGAAATACACCTATATAATATATATATAATACACAGATACAGAGAAATCTATATATAAGCATGTACATGAGAAATGCATGTGCACACACATACATACATATGTATATGTATGTATGTATGTATTCATTCAACTTTAGGAGTTTTTCTGTGGGTAAATGTGGGAACCAGTATACTTATCCATTTTTCTTGATTGTAACTGGAGAGGTTGTTGTCATTGTTGTTGAAGTATTTGATCCGATTTGTTTTTCATGATTTATCAACCCTTTTGTGGGTTATTTAAAGCCAAAACATATTTTAGATCCTGAGAAGAATTCTGTTTGAGTTAATATTACATTAACATTTATTTTGACAATAACAATGATTTTTCTAGATACAAGATCGAATATTTAACCCATAACTTGGTGGGATGTACATAAGTTAATGTAAGAAACCTAACTGGAATTTGAATTTGGCTCTGTGCTTTTTCATTCTATCCATTACACCAGCTAAACCGCCCCCACCTCCTTGTTGGAGTAAGAAGTAATAATAATAGTAAGAATAAAAATAAAGAAACATTTGTAAAGACTTGAGTAACAGTTAAACTAAGTTTTCAATGTTTTTGACAATGTGAAAATTACTCAATACTAATTCAAAGTGAATTAGTACATTTTATTTTATATATATATATATATATACATATATACAGGCTGTCCATAAAGTTCGTGTGCACTTATGAGTTATAAATTTTTAAAAGTGCACACAAACTTTATGGACACCCTGTGTATATATATATATATATATATATATATATATATACATACATATATACATGTGTGTATGTGTGTGAGCATATAGTATGCATACATGAACATAAAAATAGGCATTTTTATTTTGTGACTGTGGGTAATACTGAGCACATAGTACACTGAGTTTGGTAGAGTGCACAGTTAATGATGCTAAGAAGTGAACACAGATAGTCTGATCCTTAATACAAGTTCAGGATTACACCACTTATCTGCTGAAGAACTTCTGCTATTGGCTGCTAGATGGCATTGGCAAAAGCATTAAATATAAAAAGGATGAAAAAATCTTTTTTTTTTCTTCTTTACCCACAATATGTTTGGGAGATATGATGTGTTTCATTCCCCAATGAGCAACTTTACAGCACCCAGTGAAGCATTTGTTATATTGAACATATTACAGTACATGGCATACAAGCATTGCATGCTTACTTGATGATGCACTGGAATATCTTATAATTCTGCAAACCAACAACTATTTTGAAAATGTCTCTCACAATCTTTCATATGAATTTTTCAAACATGTATATATGAAAAAGGATATCTTATAAAACACACCTTCATTCATCTCTTTTATATTCTTTAATTAATATTTTTTTATATTCTTTTAGTTAAGCTATCGCAAAAAATCACAAGTATCAATGTATACATAAATAATCACATAACATTTTATGAGTATTGTGCTAATAATAAATGTTTAACCTGTGAAAATGTCCATGAAAGATTCTAGATGCAAACTAATCATTTCATCCTGTGAACAAATTGTTAGAAGCTCTTATATAAAAGGATGGACCCATTGTTAATTAGCAGATGAGACAGGGTAATTCACTAATATTTGCTTGCTAAGGATGAAGAATTCAATCCTTGGGAGGATTAGCATTAAGAATCTCTTTTTTTTTTTTTTTTTTAAATCATTTCATCCCAAGGAAGGTGATAATGCCACTAAGATACAAGGGTTTACTGAAAGTGAAAAGACTTTAGAGAACACTGGAAATCAAATCCTAATCAGTAAACAAGGGATAAACCTCTACTCCTGTTCAATAGATGGGGGAGGAGTTTGAATCAGGCAATAGATGAAACTGTCTATTTCTATTTTTTTTAAGCAATTCACCTCAAGCAAGGTGGTAGTACCACTAGTATGCAGGGGGCTACAAAGAGTGTAAGGGAAGAGACTGGGTATCGTGGGGATTGAGGAAAGGATAAAAAGAAGAATGGAGGAGGATAAAAAGAAAAATGAGAATCAAGGCGTCAGATGATGTCAATTGACATTACACTTTTGCAGGTTATAGTTATCAGGGTAGCAAGTAAGAGGAAGGGAGTTCCATTGTTGGAAAGTGCAACAGAAGAAGCTGTTAGCAGAAGTGATGGTTACATTTAACAGTTTTGACAGTAAAAGGGTGGGACCGAGATGCCAACCTA
The DNA here is from genome assembly GCA_963932145.1 of Acanthosepion lycidas. Taxonomy (NCBI): domain Eukaryota; kingdom Metazoa; phylum Mollusca; class Cephalopoda; order Sepiida; family Sepiidae; genus Acanthosepion; species Acanthosepion lycidas. The sequence continues at coordinate 33,516,302 of OZ010572.1, forward strand.
GTAGCATGCTTAAATTCATGCAGTTGGTACACCAGTGAAAATAGCTTGTCAGAGCAGATGCCATGAAAATATTTATAGAAAAGACAGAGGGAAATCACATCACATTGGTGAGAAATGACTGGAGTCGAGACCCCAAGTCAGAAGCGATCATTAATTTGAAAGGTAAAAGAGCATAGTTAACAATAGAAAAGAAAAATTCTAAAATTTGAAGTAACAATTGTAGTAAATCTTTGAATATTTCCATGTTCCAAGTGTATAAAACCAAATAAGATATAAACATTTGCTCAAATTTTCTCAGCTGCAGTTTTATAAATAATATCAATTTCCACCAGTGGGTACTTGAATGAATGACTATTTTCACAATATCAAGTTAAAAAAAAAAACAGATGTGATTCTTTTTCTCAATCAGAAATTCTAAAAGTTTTTTCTTCATTTACACTATTCATATTTACACATTTTTTTTCTACATTTTTTTTTTTAAACAGTTTTTATCTTTGATCACCAAATCACCAGCAGCTGAAAATAAAAGAATGTAACTTCAACAACTGGACAAAATACTTGCTTCAAACATTCAAGATGAACAAGTGTTTTAACCCCACGCAATAGTGAATAATATAATGGTTGAGAAGAAATATTTCTTAAAGAATTGTATTAATTGTTCACTTCTAAACTCTCTGAAATGGTAATTTAGAAAAAGATAATGGCTTTAAAAATCCATGACAAATTGAAAACATAAGTTAGAAGTTGTAGAACAGTTTACACAGCAGTAAATCCTAGCAGTTAACTCTTGTGTAGGTCATTGGGTCTGTTGAAAATGTCTTTGTCAGCCGTAGCTTCAAACTCTCTTATTATAAAAATAATTGGGATAAAAGAAATAACTATCAACTCTAAGACAGTTTGTATGGTCATTAACAAGAGGGTTAGCGCAAGATGTGTGTGATGGTGTCAAACTAAAGTGAGTACAAAAATTTAATTATCTGGGAAGTGTTATAACAGATGATAGAAAATGGGACAGAAATATAATGGCATATTGGAATAACAAAAGAAGCCTTCCAAAAGTTAAGCAAAGTATTAAAAGAAAAAGAAAAATCTCATTGGAAAAAATGTAAAGAGTGTTGAACTGTTATGTAATATATTCCCTCTTAACATTTGTCTATATTTTTGAGATGAGGTAACTATTTACATGATTTACATTGTTTGGACTGTTGTCCTCATCTTTATTCACAATGTTTCGGCTGTTGTATGCTCTGGCCTTCTTCAGGTGATAGACATTGGAATTTCAAACCAAACCCCTTATTTTGTCCACTGGGGTATATTTTTCTATCTCCATGTACCATACCTTTTCTGGATATCTCAGTCATTTCCCTCTAGTAACTCAATTCAAGCTTTTGTTCTCCTCTGCTGTGGCCAGGTATTGAACTCACAACTCTTTGGGTCAAGTCACTGAATTACTTCAACCAACACTTGGGACATGGCCCAGTGGATAAAGATGAGGACAATAGTCTGAACAATGTAAATAATATAAATATCTATCCTCTTATATGCCAGTGAATACTGGACAGTTTTCTCACAGATGAAGAAGAGACTTCAGGCCACAGAAATGTAGTTCTACAGAAGAATGCTAAGAATACCATGGACTGAACATGTGATTGATGGAAAAATTTTAAGAAAAATAGGGACAAATTAGTCACCTGTACTTAGAATGAGAAAGAAACAGCTGAAATTCATTGGAGACATAAGGAAAAAGGGTTTGAAGAATTTGACCCTCAGAGGACATATGAAAAGCAAGAGGAGCAGAGTAAAGCAGTGAGTAATGTACCTAATAAGTTTGTGTAAATGAAAGGCAGAACAGAGACTAAGAAGGATGATAAGGGAACAAGCACAACTTAGAGCTACAATGATCAGGAAGGTGTGGAGGGCCATGATCTAAGGCATAATGCACATAAATGAAGTAAAAATGATGATGGTCATATACATATATATATATATATAAAAAGACTCCTTTTCCTATTAATCAAGTATGATTTTATTAAATCAATAGTCTACTTCTTCTTTGTCATGTCCCTTGAGAATGTTGGTGATCATGGCTCTTCACAATTTCCTGTCCTTTGTAGCTCTTAATAAATCACTAATTACTTTATAGATATACTTATAAAATTATTTTGTTTGTTTTATTTTTTTGTTTAACGGCATATCAACACCTTATGTGTCACTTAATGCCAAAATTTAATTTTCTTGGATGCTTTGAAGTAATAAAAATTATATATGTTATTCTGCTTTCACAATTGAGGACATGGTTGATGAGACTCAACTTTTGTGCATATACATGTTTGTGTAGACATAATTACCAGAGGCAATGATATCTGTGTTTTATTTTGTAGCTTTGTTGAAGTTATATTTTGGAATACAGTTTGATTCCTTTATGAAATTGTAGGATATTATATGGATTAATATCATGAAAGACTTCTTTCATGTTAGTTGTTTGCTTGATTTTGTTTAGTGGCATATCAACCAAAATGGGGTATTTAGTGCTGGAATCTAAATATTTTGTATGCATTTTTATGGCTTCAACTACAGACAAAATGCCTTAACAGTCATTTTGTTATAAAAATGTATTGCTGGTATTTTACCCACAAAAATGTATTCCTACATTTTCATAATGTTTTTTTTGTTTTAAAGATCACTATTTGCTCATAGCCATGACCCTAACAGTTGTTACCACCTGAGGTCAGAGTGGACTTGAGAAGAATGAAAATTAAGAGATGATTCTATGCTCCTTGAAACCTTCAATCTCCTGATCAGAAGACTTGCTGCCAGGTGTAGCCTAATAAAATGAAGTATTAATAATTGGATAATAGGATTATATTCTAATGATGCATTTTTCAATTAGTTTTAGTCAAACATAAGGTTACAGAAAGTAGCTTCAAATCTTTTTAAAATGTCCTCAGCAATGGTTAAAATAAAAAAAAAAATTGCAGCTTTGTCACTTATCAGTTGGAAGACCAAAGTAAATTATTGCAAGAAAGTTTGTCTTCTTGACTTTGTTGAAGGCTTTTAAAGTTATTAACTTGATTTATTTAAATGATTTGAATTTCTGTGTAAATGGCTTTCAAATTGAAGTTTCCTGTGAAGTATTTTGAGGTCTATTATTTTTGTTTGCATAAATGTACATATTTTCTGTCTTGTGATGATTTGTTCCCTTAACGATGTTTCTATGGTGCTTGATGAGAAAGAGAGCTGTAGACACGTCTTTTCATTTTAACCTTGTGAGGGCTAAATTCCTTTGATGTTTCTGTAACCAGGCAGGGGAGTGAACCTGTTTTTTTCATATAGGTCTTGTCATATTAGAGATTCATTTTAATTTTGGCAGTAAAAATTTATTTCTACAATAACTTATCTTCTTGTTAAAATAGAAGCAATTTGAACTTGTGATTTGAATAGAACCAATTATTCATTGGCCCTGGCATGGCTCCAAGGACCAATAGAAGATGTTGTTTAGGCACTGTTGTTTTGACAACGAAACAATTGCATGTCATCCATTTTTTTTTTCACAAAGATTTTTAGGGCTATAACATAATTTATTCATTATTAAATGAGAAAAATTTTACTTTTGACAGTGATAGAATGTTAATTTTCAATAATTTTTTGTTTCCCATTTGTTAGCAGTTACTGAATGTCAAAATAACCTGAATGTTTTTACAAAAAAAACAAAAAAAAAACAATGAAAGATGAAGGAAAAACTAGTCAAAAATTAATATTTTTCTCTTCATGTATTTTACAACTGTCATATCAATATTACTGAATTAATAAAGCTATTTATTTTGACAAAGATTGCATAACTTTATTTCATCACTTAAATCTTGTCATTGTAGACTGTCTTTTCAGATGAGATTTCCATAATTATGGATTGATTCTTGTAGGGTTGAATAGTCCAACATGGGAACTCTATATATTTTTGAAAGTAAGGCATCTTAAAAGTTTTTCACAGACAGTAAAGGAAGGATTCTGCAGGTGACATTTATTATCATTTACTTCTACCTGCTGGGCCAAATTTGCTTGTATGGTTTGAACAATTATCTATGCAGATCACCAGTCAACCTTTCTAATTGGACAAGGAAGATATTAGAGGTCTTCAGGGTGGCCTTAATATGATCCCTGTATCAATTTTGCTGATCGCCAACAGCCCTTTAGCTTGACTCCAGTTCACTGAAGAAAGCAGGTTGAGGGAATCGATTTTCATGAATGTGGATGATGTGGCTAAAACAATGTGACTCTTGATTGATAAGCATGTCTTTGATGGTCATTGTCTTTTGAAGGATTCTGACTTTCGACACATGTTACCTCATCCTGTTAATGCAACCTGAGCTGAGGATTCTTTGTAGGCAGGACATGTAGAATTCTTCAGAAGTTTGCAAATGGAATATAACAAATTGCAAAAATAAGCAAAGCAAATCTTGATAGTTTAAAAAATAAGGCTACAGTTAAACTGTTGGAGATTAAGATATTTGCAGATTTCCAACAGATAAAAGCTGGAATTTCCAAAGTAGGCAGATTCTTCCCACTTTGATAATGAGTACATCCCAATATTCCTACTCTGCATTTAATGAAAACTTCCAAACATTGTGATTATTTAGGCCTCATAAAGTAAGTTTCAAACAGCTGAGAAATTATTAAAAAACTGGCATTCCCTATTGAGTAAAGTTTTCCTTGAAACAAGCAGCCTTATCATGAATAAGCCATATCACTTCATCATACTTCACACCCCCACTATTTTAAAAACAATTTAATGATTAAAATAACAAATACTTATTTAATAAAAATGCAATTTTGTTTTTTGCATATCTTTTCTATAAGTTTATATATATATATATATATATATATATAATTCCCATAAAATATAATGTCCAGTAATAGGACCAAAGACGTATATGAAAAGCTAGACAGATTATTATGAGACAGGAGGATTTTGCTGGTAACAAAGGAAAGAGTACTGAATTGCTACATGATATCTACCCTCCTTTATGACAGCAAATGTTGGACAGTCTCCTCAAAGATGAAGAAGAGACCTGAGGCAACAATGGTATGGTTCTACAGAAGGATGCTAAGGATATCATGGACTGAACATGTGAGCAACAATGAGGTTTTGGAGAGGATGCAAACAAGGAGGAAGCTTATACTTAACATCAGAAAGAGGCAGCTGAAATTTCTGGGACACATAATGAGAAAGGAGGGCTTGGAGAATCTGATATTGACAGAGCAGATAGAGGAAAAGTGAGACAAGGAAAAGCAATGCATAACATATCTAGCAGGCTTAAGCAAGTGGATTACAGAACAGGGTGTTAGAGAAGTAGCAAAAGGACAAAATATATTGAGAACTACAAGGATAGGGAGAAGTGGAGATCCATGATCATCTATGTCCTGAAGGAACATGACACATAAAAGAAAAAGAACACTGTAAATATACACACAGTAGGTAGAGTAGAATTTGTAAATCTCAACAAAAAATGATAGTGATAACTTCAACAATAATAAATACTGTGAGAATTTCAACACGTGTCAGCATGTTGCAAAAAGATCATAGTATATATAAAAGCAGAATTATATGTATTAAATAGATATGTAGTAATTCATGTCACATCTGAATCAAATTTAATGTTAATAATAAACCTTTGTCTAAGATCAGTTGATCTATGGTGCCCCCAATATGTACTAGGTTCATTCTAAGAGATACTAAAGTAAGCTTTATAATCAGTGTCACATCAGAACACCAAGGGAGCTAGGTGCCTCAGAGTAGTCACGGAGAATGTAACCTCATAATCACCAAGTGCAAAATTGGATCTTAAAGGATATTGGTGGCTGTACCAGCATAAACAGAAAGTAAACCCAGCTGAATTTACAATATAGACAGAAAAGACAATTACATGACAGTAAGTTATATAAATGCACAACCCACAAGGGGGAAAGGAGAGTCACTTACATTCTCACAAAAAGATCAAATATTCAAAGGAACTCCATGAAATCTATATAAATTCCAATTATTGTATATATTAAAGTTTTATTCTTGTATTTTTATTGAACATTACTAACAAAAAAATGACAGATATATACTTAATAAAAGAAGAACTGTGTACATTTGATTGTAAAATTTTAAGTGTTTAGTATAGAACTGAACAAGAAAGGGTTAATCAAACCATAGAAAATGTGTTTTGGATTAATGGAAGGAAGAAATGGACCAATTATCTCTGCATATTGTTCCAAGACTGATGCACTGCTTATTCAGAAATGGGCAGGCACTTCATGATCTGACCTGTAGCATGTAATCAGTATGCCAAATTACGCTAACTCTAACCCAATTCTTCTGTAAACCCACATTTTGGCAAGATTCCATTTCTGGTTATTTGAATCTTCATGCAACACAAGTCATGGTCCATCAGAAATCTTGAGACCATTTCTAAACCAAATTTCTGGCACCATTCCTCAGTCTGCTTTTGGGTATTAAATGTATTTGTTGAAGTGGGTGATTACCAGTGCTTAGCATCTTGGCATCAGCAGCAGTGGCATTAGAAGATGTATCTGTGCCAAATGAACATTAGTTGAAGATCATTGACTCCAGCTAACAATGATGACATTTGAACCCAGTGGGAGAATCTGCTATGGAGGCAAAATAATGATGGGTAAAAATGGTAGATTAAGACTTGCTTAGATTTTCAAGAGAAGGTGTTTTCAGATGTTTGTGTTTGATGAAGAGGAGGAAAGAACTAGAAAAGGTGGAAAACTTAACAAATACAACAAATAAAACAAAGCTAAAAAAAATTTTGCAAGTTGAATTTGTTTGTGAAGCAATTCAAGCACAAAGCACTGAACATCTATCAGATCTTTTTTATCTCCAAAAAATCAAAAATATCTCATTTTTTAAAAGCTGACTAAGTTGTTTGATTGATGAGTTTAAAATCTCAACCAATTTGCACAAAAAGGTAACAAGAAATATTTTCTTACTTCCTAAATTAGGGAGTTTTGGTATGTGTTATTTTTTTTTATCGTTTTCCATCTAATATTTTGTCTCAGAATTCATAAGTCATCATAACAAAAATAGTTTTATCTGGATTTCTCTAATAGCAGTACATAGGTTTGCTTCTTGCTTGGTTTATACACTCCTCCCTGGTTTTTTGAACAGGAGTAGAGGTTTATCCCCTGTTTCCTGTTTAGGATTGGGTTTCCGGTTCCTTCTAAAGTCTACTTCAACTCTATACTTCTAATGTTTCAGACTAAAATCTGAAATTGTATTTGCTAATTTAATCTTGACCTCTTCAAGTCTAGAGTTAGCTATTATCTTCCCTGCATAGACACAAAAACTTCACTTCTTGACCTTTCTTATACTAATTCAACACCACACAGTAACCCTCTATTTTAAGTGACTCTTAGGCCTTCTATTGGGTGAACACTGCTCAGAAGTTATAAACATGTGACTATTGATTCCATTGGGGAAAACCTTCACCCTGGCTATAGACTTCAGTCTAGTAGGAAGCTCTCTGTCCACTGATGCCATGTTGAGATCTGCTCATTGAATCCTCCCTGAAAGACTTTTCAACTTTCTGAATAGTTTCTGGGGACAAATTAAAAAAAAAAAAAAAACATGATGCATATTTACTGTGAATACAAGTCACAAAGTACCCAAGTTCCCTCATTGGATTTTAACTACTGACTGAATAACCCAAAAGGAGAGTCTCTTTACAAGCATGAGCAATAAAGTTCACCACTATTATTGATTACTAAATTACAACAAAAATGGCTGAATACTTTCAGAATAGACATTGTAGAATGATTTTCTTCTTTGTTTGAAATCTATGTAAAGTAATCAAAATTAGTTCTTCAATAATTCAGGCTTCCTGAGTAAATGCAAACAAACTGTCATTTAACAGAAGAGCATTGCTTTGTGGAAATTTATTGCTCACTTAAAAAAAGGACAATACTAGCAATATATATATATATATATATATATATATATATACATATGATTATTGACTGGCTTATCATATTTGAATCTTGACTGAGCTGTTAACATTATTCAAGAGTAAATTGATTTATTGGGTGTAGAAAGGAGATTATAGATTTGCACTTAAATCTCTATATAAGCTACAACATATAACACATTCATTCATTTTTCTTTCTGTATTAAAAATTAATAATTTGAACCATAGTCATAATAAATATTATCTATTAATATCTTAATTCTTTCTCCAATTGTTTCAAAAGGAACTGGACAAAATAGTCTTGCATTATGATACTAGAAGCAATTAAATTTTTATTATAAAATAGGACTAAAATTTAAAATTATTACCAGTCATATACTATGACAAGATAAAGTTTATTTTTTTTAGTCATATTTAATTAATTATTATTTTTAACTTTATTTAAAGTGAGTATCTAAAAAACTCTTTGGAGTAATTCTACATTTTGCTTTAAGAGAAAAGCTTCAGTTCCTTAAATATGAGCTTGCAAAAAGGATTATTTAGAAATTTCTTGTACAATTTTTAATTTAGAAACTTTTTCTCACTATTTTTAAGTACAATACAATAGTGAATTTAAATTGCATATTTTCATTAAAGTGAGATTTATGTAGGGCATATAAACTAAATGCAATTTTCTTTCTGTGTATTTAAAGAAAAATTAATTCTAATTTAAAAGCTTAGAATAATGTAAGAATAGATATTGAATATTTTCCTGTATTTTTCTTGTAGATTTAAATCGCTTAAATCATCACCTTATTCAGGGAATGAAAACAAAAAATATTTAACTGCAAGGTGTTAGTCGGGAAAGACCATTTTGTCAAGATATTATCAGAAGGTTTTAACTAATATATATTTTCCCTTAATATATCACCACCTGTTTTGTTGACTCCTTAAAATCCTTTACCTAAAAAAATTAGGTTCAAAATAAAATTGTTTTTGAAAGGACTTATAATAACCTTGAATTTTTATTCTTTTATTCCTTCAAATTTGCTCATACTGCAAGCAGAATTGTCAACAAACTCTGATTATTTGGGCAAATATAATGTTGGTGATATGTTTGATATAAAAAAGGGAAGCTTACAATCAGAGACTGACACTGAAAAATTATAAGGACTGGGGTTTTAACAACAGTTTTTTCTTTTGAAAGTTAATTGACTGCAAGAAAGTAGTTATGTGAGAAAAGATCTTTCAGTGTAAACAAATTCAACGTTATTAGGAAAATAGTGTGTCCAGTGATAAAAAAAAAACACTGAAAGAAAAGCAGGCAAAATGTCATTAGTCCATCATTCAGCTGGTAACGGAGAAAAAAATATCATGTATTTGTCATTTTCAAAATAATGAGACAAAACATTTTTTTGTCTTTTTTTTTACAGTAAGGTTCAACCTGTACAAGGCCAGGCCAGGGGTGGGGCGGGGTCTTGAGAATACAAGCTTCAGGGTCATGTTAGGAAGCAATCTGTACAGATAGGAGAGAATGATAACAGTTAACCCTAGCCTTGAACAGGTTAAAATTTTAGCGAAAGCATTTTTTAGATATTCATGTCATTTTTTTAAACACAATTCAATTTTTCTCCGATTAACAACAGAAAATCATTTTTCCTTGGTACCGTGACCACATGAATTTAAATGTACTACTAGATTGGCAATTAGGTCTCATCATTTTACTGGTGAAGTAGCTAAATGCAATTATATCTTTTATTTTAATAGTTTCTTTCCTTGCACTTTACACCTATAAAAATATCTTCTAGTATCTTGCCTTCTACAATCTTCAAAAATTTAAATGCAAAATCAACTGACATCTTTTGTTTTCCTAAACACTGTTATTTTATTATCTGTTCTTCTCACTCAAGTCATTTCATTATCTTTCACACTCAGTAACCACATGTATCTTAGTGGCATTTTTACTTTGCTTGGATGAAATGATTAAACAGAAAATTACATGTGTATTTTATTTACTCAAATTGGTTTGGCACAAGGCTACAGGTGTTAAGTACTAGTAAGGATCAAAATCTCATTAGTTGTTATAGTTTGTTAGCTCCATAATGAAGAACTTCTAATATCAGAGCATTTGAGCAAAAATTACTGTTATTTTCTTCTGGATTCAACAGTTTAAACTTTTGCAGATATGCCAACACAACGAAATCATGCATCATATATCTTTATATCTTCATGTCCAAATAGTTTATGCTTTAATACCAAGCTGCAAAATTAGCTTAGTATCTTTTTATAAGAAACTTTGAATGGATTTTTGGAGATAGTTAACTATTAATTGTAACAAAAAAGAATTCATGATGAGCAAAAAAAAAAAAAAAGGAGTCATCCTAAGAGGTTAATTATACATTGGAGATGTCAAAATAAAACAAATGTGAAATTTCAACTAACTGGGCAGTGTCTCAAAATTCAGGATGTGAAATTAGTAAGTACTAAACTCTTCAAATATCTCAGCATGTAGATCAGTTATAACAAATATAATATAGGAGAAACTGAACACGGAATAGACTGTGCTACTGGTAGTTTCAGACAACACCTCAAATCATTACAGAACCAAAGTATTAACCTGAAAACTTGAGTCATTTTCTTAAATATCTTTGTCAGATTGAGCCTTTCATATGGATGTCATGCATGGCACCAAATCCATTTATTAATATCTATTTTGTATGTAGTGAAAGAGATAATCAGCTAACTTGAAAAAGAGTTTGTGTTTTGTGTGCGATCTGCTGAAGAAAAATTACCAAAAAGTAGTTAGCAAAAATCTACTTTAAGGACTAGAATCTATGCTAATGTCCTTCCCTCCCCTGAATGGTGTGACCAATCAGAAGATCTCTCGGTGAATAAGAGCCGTTATTTCTCGTTTATGCGGCATTAGATTTTCTAAGCTTGGTGGACAAACACGCATTTTTGCTGGTCAGAAGTGAAGGTTGGATGTGACCCCATTTAGTCGTTTCTACGTTGCTTGTTGTACTGTTATGACGGACTTTCGTTTGAACTGTGATTTGGCTCCAATGTTGCGGTCAAGAGACAGAAATCTATTGCAGACGTTTGTTGCTACTGTAAGTTGACAGTTTTTTTTTTTCTTTACAACTACATATACAGCCATTTTTTTCAAATCAATGATTAAAAATGGTTTTGAGCGATTGAAGCCAGAGGGTCTTGGCAAGGACCAGCCTTTGACCCTTGTGAACTGTTGATCCTGAATCACCAAGTACTGTAACAGATAACAGAAACCAAATCACTTGAGGACATTCAAGAGCAGCAACAACTAAAATGGATAGCACATCTAACTAGAAGAGAAAATAATAACATAATAATGATGTTGACATTCCACATTACTTTAAATAAAAGGTTATGAAGGACTGGGAAGATTGTTAATAGATAGTGAACTTGAGAAACCTATTTTCCTGAAAAAATTATTTTAATACGAAACTGTACAGGGTGCTCCGTTAATGAATGGTAAATGTTTGCTTGTAGTTTAATTTTACCATTATCATTTATCAAATGACTGAATGCATAACATAGAAAGTCAAAGGTGCATAGGAATAAGGAAAGATATTTTATTGAAACTGGATAAGCAACAAAGCAAGTGAAAATTAACATTAAGATAAAATTACAGTGGTTCCTTAAGAACATTAACCCACAGTTATCTCCAATCTTTGAAAAATTGTTTAAGCACGGCTTGAAGGAGAGAATGTGGGTTTGTGCCAATCCCCTTCACAATATCAGTCCATCAGCCTTATTATTGTCACTAGTAAACTCTTCAAAGTTATCATCAACAAGAAAGTTGTTGCTCGCACCAATAGGGGAAGCCTCCTGAATAACTCACAATATAGATTTTGCTCTTCTAGGTACATTATTGATATTCTGTCATTATGTACAGGATTAATGAGAAACTAGTTGATAAATACATCAAAAGAATGATCGCCTTAATATATTCAAGGTTTCTGACAAGATGTAGTGTCGGAGTTTGCTACACAAACTCACCAGCTATGGAATCTCTAGAAAAGTTTTCTTCATTTCTAATAGGTAGACCCATGAAGGTCATTGTTAATGGCTAGTTTTCTGAAGCCCATAAGATTGATGCAGACATTCCCTAAGGCTCACTTATCAGTCCTAACCTCTTTCTGCTTTATATTAACAAGCTGCCTAAGACCATAGCTATGCACATGAAAAAATGGTATATGGGTGCACCTCCAAAGACCTAGATGACTAAAGCCTGGCAGCCACTGATCTCTTTTCTGACCTAGCTTTAAAAGCTCAAATGGGGTATAATGCTGGTTGAATTCAGTACCTCTAAAATCAAACTAGTAATGTTCTATCATCTCTGAGGAGACCCTGAATTTTTGCCTATCATAATGAACAGATGTTCTTTCAAAGAAGCTCCTTATCTTGAATGCCTATAGGGACAAGCTCACCCCAGACATCAAGAGGGACATATCTAATATATATGATTCATCATTAATAATACTGGAAGAAATGTTGATTCCTTGACTTTTCCTGCTATGCTCCATTTTCAAAAGCGCCAAATCGGACACTGAAATGTGGGTGCTGCTGCCATATCTGGGAAGAAGTAGCCCAGTCTTAAACATCTACACAGCCTTGTGGGTGTTGAATTTTTTTCAACCTATATATCCTTTCCCCACAAATGAAATGTTGTTTGCCTCTCCCTACTCCATCATTACTTCCATGGTAAATGTTCTGATTATCTATATTTATAGTTCTATTGTTCTAACCTTCACAAATAAGACCTGCCATACCATGTACATTGGGATGAACTATCATCATTTATTTTGTATTCGATTAGTAAGAAGGAAGTTCCAATTCTTCTTGAGAACCACTACTTTGTGGAACAGACTCCTGAGCGGATGCTTTCCTCACCATTACAATCTTAACATCTTCAAGTTTTGGGTTAGTCATTGTCATTCCTACATATCTCCATAAACTGCAATTCTTACCTCCTGCTCATAAAACAACCTCCTTCAATAACCCTCTACCTTGAGTGGCTCTTGTATAGGTTGACTATTAGAAAAAATAAGCAAAGAAAAGAATACTGGACTGCAATGCTTATCATTCTAAATTATAGTGAAATCTTGATAATTCTGTCACAAATTAAAAACTGACCTGCATGCTTCCATTGATGAATGTTTAGACTATTATAGACAGGGCATCTGCCAAATGAGAATGTCGCAAGGAGAAAAAGGTAACAATTATAAAGAAACAGTTGAAATTCTTTGAGCTCATAAAGAGGACAGAAGGCTTGGAAAATTTAAGCAAGAGACGCAAAGGAAAGCAGAAAGTTACCTCCTGGAGAAATGGTTGGACATCATAAAGTTTCATAAAGTGACAGAAGTTGTAAAGAAGAAATTAGTATTGAGAGTAATAAAAAAATGAAGCTATGAAGAGCCATAATTGCTCATATACTGAAGAAAAATGGTGCATAGAGAAAGAATAAAATGACGTTGTTTTTTTTTAGTTTAGTAATATTTTGTTTCGTTTCATTTTCCAATTAAAGTAAATGTTCAGAAGCAGTAAATTTTAATGGATTTTATTTTTAATTTTCTCAAACTTACATTTACTTATTTACTTATTTACTTAGTATGATAACTTATTCATGAAAGTTAAAGACAAAAAGATTCTTGAGATAAAACTTCAGTTTATGGAAATTAAACTTTTTTGTTCAATACAATATTTATGGTTCTTGAAAACAGTTGCATACAGATATAATGAAATACAATTTATGAGTTATATACAGGGTGTAATAGGTGAATTGTCACCATTTTATATTGTTAATTTTGTTGACTGCACAATATAGTAGAGTCAGTTGGGCACCGTCTGTGAGAAAAAGAGCACCATGATGCAATTCACCCTGCCAGAAATGTAGAAACAGCATGTTGTACTGCTTGGCATTCATGCTAGAAGCTCCAATATGAATATTTCAGAATGTTTGAGTGTAAATCTCTGAACAGTGCAGAGGATGCTGTGTCCCCAAAAGATGTCCAGAGAGTGAGGAAAACCAAATATCCAGTCAACATCATGACATTGAGAGTGATCATTAGTGATGGTGACGTTATACATCCATTCATCTTCACACAAGGCCTCCATCAGTACCTTGAGGCGGTAGTGCTACCCTAGGTCAAGAGAGTGGCTATTGGAAGAGCTTTTGCCTGGCAACAGGTCTCTGTATCATGCTACAGAAGCAAGAAAACCCAGTCATGGCTTTCAGACGATTTCTGTGACCATATTACCCCTTACATCTGGACACCTAACTCCCCAAATGGCAACCCTCATGATTATTATGTGTTGTACACAGTTGAGTGAGAGACCAACAAAACTCCTTGTAAGACTAAAGATGAACTGAAGGCAAGGATTATGGCAGCATTCACCAGCCTAAACAAGGAGACCATCCAGAAGAGAGGCAGGAGATTTCGAAAAATATGAGATTGATTGCACAACAATAATTGACTGACAGGCAACCTCATGAATCATTACTCAACAATATGATACTAATATATATATATGTATGCGTGTGTGTGCACGCGCATATATATATATGTGTGTGTGTGCATATATATATATATGTGTGTGTGTGTGCATATATATATGTGTGTGTGTGTGCGCATATATATATATATATGTGTGTGTGTATTTACACTATTTACATTGTCTCCAAGGGCACACACACACACACATATATATATATATATATATATATATATAAGTTTTGGGGCTCCTCAATATGATGTAATCGTTAGTCAGCTTGTCTTGCTAGAACAATCATGACTATGCAGTGAGTTTGAGCCTCGTTAGTGTTCCATACATTTGGCCTTGTGTACATCTAAGTTACACTTTAAAAAATTACCATATAAGTTCTGATTAATTCAACAAAGACATCTTTATATGTTTATGACTTATATAAATTCTTGAGTGTGACAGCAAAAAGTTGTTTCCGCCATTACCAGTCTTAGCAGAGGCTAGCCAGATACCTCTGAGTATGTTTATATCACTCTTTCTTTCACCATATACACACACAATCAAAATTTTATAAGATTATACCAATGTATTAATATGTGGAAATATTCATACGTCTATATATCAGCCTACTGAAAGGAGTGTTGAAGTGAGAATAAGCTTTTTTATCTGTAACAGATAGTCATACAAATGCTACACAGTTTACTCTTCTACTTTACTGAGATAGGAAAAGATGAATTCATGCTTTTCTGAAAGGCTATTAGTGCAAAGTGGCTGCATGGTTAAAGCATTAGTATTCTGGCCATGAGTACCTGGTTCAAATCTCACCATAGCTGATTCATCAGGGAAATAACTTCATGATAACAGCACTCGGGAGAGATGATCCCAGCAATTAGTATTGTTGAGAAGTTTCTGAAAGCCATATGTCAGGTTAATTCAAGTGAGTGAAACTGGGTAATTACAACTACTCAGAGGTTGTTGATGATTATGCTAACATGGTTATAAGCATGCCAGATCGTGTGTGCTCTCTGTCTCTCTCTCTGTCTTTCTCTCTCTCTCTCAAAATCTGCAACTAAGATTTCCCTGGGTGCTCAAGTTATAAAAATATGCCTGGGAAGGCATTTGCAAAAGGGAATAGCTAGCTAACTTATCAGTAGGGGATACTCTAAAATGAAGAACCAGTCATTAATTGTAATGGTGAAATCAGCTGTTTCCTGATAAGGAAACATTCAGCATTTACTGACTGAATAACTGTTGTTACTATCTGTCTATCTTTCTGAGATGAGGTGTTGTAACTATTTACACTTTTTACATCGTCTCCAAGGATACATGGCCCAGTGGATAAAAGTGTTAGTTATAATCCACTTGACACAAAGAGTTCTAATTTCAATACCTGGCCACAGCAGAGGCGAACAAAAACTTGGAGAGTAGAGTTACTAAAGGGAAATAACTGAAACTGAGATTCCTGCATATATCACCTGAAGAAGGCTAGAGAATACAACAGTTGAAATGTTGTGAATATGACAAAAAAGATGAGAACAATAGTCTGAACAGTGTGAATAGTATAAGCTATTGTTACTGATGGTTGAAATTTATCTTCAGGACAGTTTCCTAATATATATATATATATTTATATTTATTCATATCTACCTCATAGCACTCATTCTCTCCACTCTTTTTCATTATATATCAGCAATTAGTGGATTTTTTAAATTCAACATTATTTTAGTGGGGCCATATGTTTTTAATAAACAGTGAAATTAATATCTAATGGTTTAGATCAGTAGTTCCTAATCATCGGTTACTAGTGAGTGCAAGGATATGGAATCATTAGGCTTGGTTTATTATGGAAACTCTAATGTAGTGTTTAGCAATCTGATCTCAAAAGTTTACATTGCAGAAATTTTACCAATTGCTGCCATCATAATAGCATAAATGTAGATTTAGGGAAAAACATTTGTGAATTCCAAATGGTCGATGGTCACCAATGGTTGCCTGGGGGCAATTCTGAGCTTCTCTGTTGGAAACGTATCCTGTACAGGCAAAAAGAGCACTTGCTGTGCTGCTGCCTTTCACAACTACATACCTGTGCGAAAGTGAATTTTCTTGTCTGCTTAACATCAAAACCAAGAGCAGATTTGATGTCATCATAAACAGTAAACAACAGCAACAAAGTCACTGAGTTTTTTATGCAACACATCATGCATAGTACAAGCCCACATTACCATAATTTTATTTTTTTGCTAATATGAAAGTAATCTGAGTTTTTGTAATGCATTATTTTGTTGTTATTTATGAGAACAAAGCTTAAAAGAAAAAGAATTGTTCAGCTATTTACACATGAGATCAATATTGTTTTTCATCAGTTTTGGAAGTGGGTGTGAGATTTCGGTGGTACTTTGAAAGGGGGTAGCAAATGTGGAAAACAGTCAAGAGTTGCTGATCAAGATGATTTAAAGTCTTATTAAAGAAAATATGTCCAGGATTGAACCTGCATTCCCTTTATCTGGGAAAACAGCTTGAGCCTTGCTTAAGATAAATATTCTTTAATATGAATTTTGATTATCTAGGCCAGTAGATTCATTTCACTGTTTTATAAAAACAAGGATGTCTTCTCAAACACATACATACACAAAAATAACATTTATAGTTTTATATATATATATATATATATATATATGTGTGTGTGTGTGTGTGTATTAGTTCGCTATTGAACAATATATACAAGTCCATAAATATATGAGTGTTTGCCAAAACAAACATATCAACATTAATATCTTCAGTTAGTTATGTGCCATGATTGATTCATGCATGATGAGGCAGATTTTTTACGCAGTAGGTTGCCATTTCTTTCTGCGGTGGAACAGTTGCCATCCAGGGCTACAGAACCCAGTCTGTCCTGCTATTTACCCATAGTTGGGGTGAGAAGAAGAGGATTTGTACCTTTCTCAGAGTATTAGCACATAAGTGATTGCAATGGATTTGACTGGAATTCGAACTCACCTCTCTGATTCCTCAATCCGAGCCACTATCCATTACTCCACCATGCCTCCTAAATATTTGTGCATATATAAACAAGTATGAGAATATATATATATATATATATATATATATATATATATATGTATGAAAAGGGTGTGTATATAAATATAAATAAATATATATATATATATATATATATATATATATATATATATATATATATATAATTATTTATATATTATATGCGCAGTACTTATTAGAAAGTGCTCAATATTAGAGATAGAGCAAACAAACTCACATCAATCCAACCAAATATATATATATATATATATATATATATATAATTTATTTGAAAATTATAACATAAATATGTTATAAAATCACTACAAAAATAGCCACTTTGTTTCAACACTTCTGGTGTCTTATCAAGTGATGGTGTTGAATGTAGAATAAAGGGTTTTATACCCAAAGGTGACACCCTGTTGATAGGAATGTCCACTTTTATATTTACATATGCTCTTTTACTGATATTGAGCATTTTAACACATAAATATAGTATACATTATAACTAATATATATATATATATATATATATATATATATATATATATATATATATATATGCTCCTGGAACATCTATATATACAGATAGGCTCCTGGGAAATCCGGTTGAGCTCTTGAGAGAAAGGAGATTTTAAAAACAGCAGCTCCTACTGCTGTTAATGCATTACTATTCAAGTACAAATTGAGTTCACTGGGCTGCTGAAATATATCGTACAGAAAAAAAAATGTTAAAATTTCCCTTCATGCAATGATGGCCTAGGGGTAAGATATCTGACTGATGTCAAATCGGTTGGGTTTCAATCCTGGCTTGAAGCAATTGGATATCTAGCCATATTGAAGAACTGTGAAAATGTCTGTGGATCATATTATATATATATATATATATATATATATATATATATATAATCATTTCATCCTAAGGATGGCAACAAAGCCACTAAGACATAGGGATTAAGTGAGTGTGAAAGAATATGAAAAAAGATAAACATCATTAAGGAGAGAGAACAATAAAAGAGCAGGAATTAAGAAGACAGAAGATAACGATTGACATTACATTTATATTTTTGAAGATCAAAGTTGACTGGAA
>OZ010572.1:33542404-33719904 GCA_963932145.1 Acanthosepion lycidas
TTTTGGTATTGTATTCTGAAAAATTATTATTTTTTTTTTAGCTAGTTTCTGTTAAGATTTCACTGTTTACAGATACTTCATTACCTATATTATCCTTCACCATAAAGAGGAAATGATTGGATGAAAAATCTAGAATTTTGCAGGGTACTGTATTAGGTTATTTAAAAAAAATGTTTTCTCAAGAAAAGTAACTGAGATCGAATTGTAGCATGATTTTTAGCCAAATTCTAACAAAAAATAACTATCTTTCAATTTATCCCATATATTGATCAACAGTTGGAGAAATAATATTATAGAACTGTTTACAACACAAAAAGCTGAGAAGCCTGATTCATTAACTGTACTGTATACAGCAATGAATTCAACTGGAAATGCTGAGAGCCACAACTTTTCATTAGTTATAATTGGTTCTGTATACTTCCTCCATTAAACCCCATTACATTCTGATGGGTAAGCAGTTGTTTTTAATCTATGAAAACTAGCAATTTTGATGAGTTCTAAATCCATATTTAAAATTGACCTCCCTTATCTGTCATGACATAGATGAAAGTCCATATTTTATAATCTATTTGTTTACAAAAGCTTAAGTTACTGATTGTGACATAATTTCAGTTAATAATCTTTTAGTGGGACAAAATTTCAACATTGCTTTAATTAATGGATACATACTTGATACAGTATTGTCATACTAAAAGCCTTTTTAGTTGGAACTCATCAGATGAAAATGCTAATAACAAATTGAAAAAGAAAAAACTCATGGTGTACTGTATGCAAAAGACAGAATCAATTGAAAGCAACCAAGCATTAGACAGACATTAGATGAGTGTTCAATATTTTTAAATGGTTAATTCCCAATTTAACAATCTGAACAGTCTATATACATTAAAAATATTTATTGTATTTAAATATGGATGTAAATAATTTCAGAGAGAGTGATCTAACATATATATGCAAATTTTGGAAGCATGGTTGAGATAATCAAAATTTTGAATGAGAAGTCTTGTACATTTTTTTCAATTTTTGACTGTTGCTAAGATTCACACACTATCCAAAACTCTTTCATATTATAGATTTATTCATGATAATGGTAATATTAGCCATTTCCCTACAAGGAAATATTTATCATTCATTGAACAGACACCCTTATAAAATCTTCCTTTTAAAACAATTTTTCAGGAAAACAGGTTCAGCAGCTGTTATTATGCTTTACAGTATTGACAAGGGCTTCAATCCAAACCTTTTATTTGAAGTAGTGTGAAATGTTAACTTCTTGATTATTTTACTGTTTTCTCTTCAAGTTACATGTGCTATCCATTTTAGTTGTTGCTGCTGTTGGTAGTCCTCAAGTCATGTACGTTCTGTTATTTTGTACTGTTCTTTGTTTTGTGATTCTGGAGCATCAGTCCACAATGTTCAAAGAAGGATGATCTTTGCTAAGACCCTCAGGCTTCAATCATTCAAAGCTTTTTTTCACCATTGATGATTTTATACATCTGACAGTTTAGATATTTCTGGATGGGTTTGGCACTATACATGGCATCCATATGAAAGTCTTGATCTGACAAGGTTATTTAAGAACATGAAAAGTTTTCAGTTTAATGTTTTCGAACCTTGTGAACTGGTGCTCCAGAATCACAATGTAAGAACTGTATGAGATAAGAGAAACCACATCACTTGGAGCAATAACTGAAATAGATATGTTGGGTGATTTTGTTTAGCAGCATAACAACCTCTGTGGGTTATTTGATGCCAAAATCTAAATATTATGAACACAATTTTATTGTTTCAACTAAATATATTTTGAATACAATTGTATACTTTCAACTACAGATAAAATATATTGTTGATCATTTTGCTACAAAATGTATTGTTGGTAATTCTACTATAAAATGTATTGCTGGTCATTTTCTTTAAAAATGTATTGTTGGCAATTTTACAATAAATAGGTATTGTTGGTAATTGTTTTTATATAAAAATGTGAAAATATATTACTGGTATTTTTATACTTTCATCGTGTTTTGTTTTTGTTTAGAGGTTCACTATTTTCCTATAGTTGGGACCCTAACAGGTCCAGGATCAGAGTGGAGTTGCAAACAACAGCAATTAAGAGGTCATATCACATTTAATCTGAAGAGAAAATAACACAAACAAGATGCTGACATTCCACACTACTTTAAATAAAAGATTAGGAAGAAAACTCTCATCAATAATAGAAAATGTGATATGGGCCACTAAACTTGAGAAATTCTTTTTTGAAAAATTATTTCTTGAGAAATATTTTATAAATTTAAACCCTAAATCTACTAGCTGCTCAGTCAATGAATACTGAATGTTTCCTTATAATGTAACAGCTAATATTACCATTACTATAGTGATAAGCTGAGGTCTATTTAAAAAAAAAACCCAAAAAACAGTATCTGTTGGCAAGTTTAGAGGTAAATGAGTTAATAGTTGGTACAGGATATCAATTAGATTTTTAATATTATTCAGATATCAGTAATCATTGGATTGTCAGTAATGACTATCAGGTATTGAAACAAGATGGAGATAACTTCAGGGTGCATTTTATTTTAGAACAATGAAAAACTGTATGCAAGAGGTACATCAACCTGATCATGGCTCTATTATACATTAGAATACAACTTCTTTTGGACTAGTCTAAAGGAAAAAAGCCAACATGGAGTTTGAAATGTAATACACAGATCATATGATATTGCAAGACAATATCTTATAATAGTCAGAAATGACTGCTGATATAGGTCTTCATAACTGTAAAAGCTGACTGATATTTGTCTATGTCCCAACTGGAAACGGTGTTGTTACTGTAAAAAGAGGGTTGACTAAACTTTATGAGAAGAAAACTGTGCATTAATGGAGATCTTAATATAGCTTCTGATATATTTGTATGCCAAAGCTTATTTGATTGGAAGAAAACATTCAGATCAATAAATAAAAATGGCTTCCAGCAAATATCACCTGTATATCATAGCCCAACTGTTTTTCTTTGAATTTCATGGACTGGCACTACAAAATCAAAAGCAAGTACCTCATAAGAGAAACCACATCACTTGAGGACATTCAACAGCAACAAAATCTAAAATGGACGGCACTAATGGTTTGGTTGTTTTTGTATAGCAGCATATCAACCTGTACGGTTTATTTAAGGCTGGAATTTAAATATGAAAATTCAAACACTTTATAATCAGTTCAACAGAATGACATTATTTCATCATTAAATCATAATTACTTAGCATCATTTTTTTTTTTACCAGATAATCTTACAAAATCTAACAATGAGTGAAAATCTGTATCTCCTTACAAGAAATGAGATTAAACATAGGCAATTTCTTTTTTTTTTTAATTTTTAAAATTTTTTTGACAATGTCTGCCATGTCTTCAATTTTACTATAAAATGTATTGCTAATCATTTTACTACAAAAATATATATTAGGTTGGTGCAAAAATAATGACGTAATGTCGTTTTTTGACGTTAAAAAATATGTCAAAAAACGACATTATTACGTCATTATTTTTGCACTAACCTAATAGTTGGTAATTTTATTTTTTTTTTAAATCTGTTGGTAATTTTTTTTTTTTTTTTAAATCTGTTTCTGGTAATTTCACTTCAAAAATGTATTGCTGGTATGTTTTTACTATAAAAATATATTTTTATATTTTCCTAGTTTTATTGTTTTGATTTGGGTGTTCACTGTTTCCCCATAGATAGAACAATAAGAGTTCAGTGTGAACCTGAAACCCTAAACCCTATCCTTAACACAAAACAAATGATAAACCTCTACTCCTGTTCAAAATCATGCAGAAGAGAATGGACTGAACTATAGGCTAGTGTATCTACTCTTAATATAGGTAAATCAGTTTGCTTATCATTTGAGAAGAGAAGAGGCACATCATTTCAGTTTACTTATTTGCTATTGTTTCTGTTATTCTGCAAAGAAAACACAAATTTGAAAAGAACCCAAACTCCAGTACTGATAATTTACAAAAGAATTAGGATCATTAATAGATATGATCAGCAGAACATTACATAAGCTTCAAAATGTTACTGATTGATTAAAAATATAAATTTCATTTTGCACATCATAATAATAAAATCATGAATGACTTTTTTGGAAATAGAGGGTTTCTTATAGTTTCCCATAGATGTAATGACTATTTATACAAAAGGAAGTTTTTTCCAAATAAATTCATGCTGACCTCTAAGCTTGTATAAAGGTTCTTTTGCTAAAAAATTAAAATGAAAGAAGTAAACATGAGACAATGAAAAATGAAAATAGAATTCTACAAAACTTTATATTGCAATTCCCTATTCTAGCCTAAGATGAGATAAAAAGGAAGGTTTCGCTTTATGAGTTCACTTTCTCAAACAGACATGATCAAGATACTAGTTATCATCAAAGTCTACTTAAAAAAATGAAAGACTTGGTTAGGGTTTATCTCTGGCATCAGCAGCATGGAAGGAAATATTCCTTTGGTAGTTTTTAAAATTAATTCTCTTTTGTACATTCTGAATCAATAAGGTTGTAGTGCATTGAGAGGGAAAAGTTTGTGAAGAAAAAAAGGGTTTCTTTTCCTAAAAGAAAAATCAAATAAACAAACAAAAGTGAATCTATCTTGATTCCCATGAGCAACAAAGAAAGAAGAAAAATGTTGAAAGAATTATCATAATTATTTTTTGCTCAACTTTTAAAATTTAGAATAGGAGGAGAAAAAAAAAAATGATAAAAATTAAAAAGAAAAGAAGAAATGCTAATGGTGAGAAGAAAAAGAGAAGTAAGAGGTGTGGAAAATAAAGATGAAAAAGGGAGAGAAGAAAAATTAGGAAAGAAATAAAATTTAATGGCAGAAGAAAAAAGATGAAAAAATGAAGAAAAAACAGAAAATAAAAATGGTCTATAGTTTTACAATTAAATTAATTTAGATTCAAATATCACAATCCTTGAGCAATTACTGGAAAAGATATTAGTTTCAGTGGCTTGCGAGATCAGTTTATTAACCATCAAACTGACGGCTCAAAAAGGAGGAGGGAAAAGAGAAGTAAGAAGAAATAAAGAGGAGAAGAAAGAAGAAATAAAGAGAAGTAAGTAGAAATAAAGAGGAGAAAGAAGAAATAAAGAGAAGAAAGGAGAAATAAAGAGGAGAAGTAAGAAGAAATAAAGAGGAGAAGAAAGGAGAAATAAAGAGGAGAAGAAATAAAGAGGAGAAGTAAGAAGAAATAAAGAGGAGAAGAAAGAAGAAATAAAGAGGAGAAGAAATAAAGAGGAGAAGTAAGAAGAAATAAAGAGGAGAAGTAAGAAGAAATAAAGAGGAGAAGTAAGAAGAAATAAAGAGGAGAAGAAAGAAGAAATAAAGAGAAGAAATAAAGAGGAGAAGAAAGAAGAAATAAAGAAGAGAAGAAAGGAGAAATGAAGAGAAGAAAGAAGAAATAAAGAGGAGAAGAAAGAAGAAATAAAGAGGAGAAAGTAGAAATAAAG
The DNA here is from genome assembly GCA_963932145.1 of Acanthosepion lycidas. Lineage (NCBI taxonomy): Eukaryota > Metazoa > Mollusca > Cephalopoda > Sepiida > Sepiidae > Acanthosepion > Acanthosepion lycidas. Next base: position 33,547,897 of record OZ010572.1, read on the forward strand.
AGGAGAAGAAAGAAGAAATAAAGAGAAGAAATAAAGAGGAGAAGAAAGAAGAAATAAAGAGGAGAAGAAAGAAGAAATAAAGAGGAGAAGTAAGAAGAAATAAAGAAGAGAAGAAAGGAGAAATGAAGAGAAGAAAGAAGAAATAAAGAGGAGAAGTAAGAAGAAATAAAGAGGAGAAGAAAGGAGAAATAAAGAGGAGAAAGTAGAAATAAAGACGAGAAGAAAGAAGAAATAAAGAGGAGAAGTAAGAAGAAATAAAGAGGAGAAAAAAGAAGAAATAAAGAGGAGAAGTAAGAAGAAATAAAGAGGAGAAGTAAGAAGAAATAAAGAGGAGAAAAAAGAAGAAATAAAGAGAAGAAAGAAGAAATAAAGACGAGAAGAAATAAAGACGAGAAGAAATAAAGACGAGAAGAAATAAAGACGAGAAGAAAGAAGAAATAAAGAGGAGATGCTGAAAATAAAAGAGGAGGCAAAGTGAAAATTCCTTAAGAAGAGAAGAAGAAAAAGGAATAGATAGAAGAGGGGAAGATAAAAGTAGAAGAGGCAAATGTTTAGCTCTTTTGGAAGGAAAAAAGAAAAAGAAGAGTAAGAAGAAAAAGAAGAAAAGCTGAAATTAGAAGCAGAGGCAAAGGGCAAATTCTTAGAGAAGGGAAGAAGAAGAAGAAGAAAAAAGATTAAAAAGAAATAAAAGAGGAAAAGCAGAAGAGAAGCAGAAGATGAACATATCAGTTTCTAAAGGATAAGAATAAGAAAAGAAATTTCTGGAGGAGGGGGAATAATAATAAGAAATTAAAGAAGTGAAAAATAGTGATTAGTGCTCGAATGAAATAAATGCTGATAGATGCAGGCGAAAACTCCATTTACCAATTCTGATAATGTGAGAGGACTGTTTAGAATGATGGTAGTTCAAGCCATGAAAGACATTCTAAGGAAAAAAAAAAAAAAATTAAATAACAGAATATGAAAAGAAACAAACCACAAACCCAAGAAATATACCCCAAATAAATTCATTCCACATGAAATACCAAGAATCTAAGAGGCAGATTTTTGGGATATGTCCTGCACATTAACATTCAAGCTTCTGCCTCCATACAGAGATGCAAGTCATTCTCTATCAACTACTAAACAGAGACACTAAATATGTTTGAATTTACAAGAGTCAAATTACAGTGGTATTTCTGTTCAAGATGCCATAAGTCGAAGCACACAGAAATAGTTGAGACTGGTTCCATAGCAATATTTGTCCAACTCTTAAAATCCTGGTGATGTATTTCTAGTATTAACATCTACAGTTAATTGTATATTTGTAAAGTCAGTGATATTTAAGAATGCAAAATATAAACTTAATCTGACATGAATGGAAAAATTTTTGTTGCCAAAATTTGCTAATTGACATTCTACACATGCCTTGTTATCAGGACAAAGTTTTTAATTTGAATCAACTCAGTTTCATCATTTTCAAGTAAATCCACTCTAAATTCATTGTGAATTCTTATCTTTCATAATGAATTCCCAACTTTGTAAACAATTGATTAATTAGAATAATATTTTTGTTATTCACCGAGATAAAATGAAAACTGTAATATCCTGAAGGATGATCTTGATTTCAATCTGGCTACACATCAAGAACAAGGAAAATATTCAAATTATCTAATACATTTTTTTATATATATATATATATATATATATATATATATATATATATATACACACACACACACATATATATATATATTTAGACAACAATCTCTAGTTTATACAAGTTTCATTAAAAATGACCCACAAGGTACTGTGGTTAAAGTTTTAATTTAATTTTTTTTGTGATGTTATAGTGTTCTTATTTTATAGACATAAATTATGCAGAAATTGTCCAAATATTCTGTACGTCCAAGCACTTTTGGCTATGCTTTTAGCCATTATAAAGGATGATTTTAGTTTTACTGTTAATAGAATGTATGGATTTTTTGTGCATGTTTCTAGAGTTAGAGAAATGTTTTATTTTCCAAATATGGTCAGCATATTGTGGTTGTGTTCATAGTTGATGTTATTGTGTGTGGGCTTTTTCTTTTTTATCAATAATACTTCCATTATTTTTAGCCTTTTTTTTTTTTTTTTTTTAAACATGTGGATGAGGTATTATATTTGTATGTTCTATGAGAATGTTGCAGATGAAGTTTAGTATATCTCCGTGTGTATTTAAATGAGACCTAACTGAGCCATGATCAGAGAGATGTAACGTGCATCTTCTTGTTAGGCATGTTGTAAAATATCCAATATAATTATTTATGAATTTGGATTGATCAGGAACACAGTTCCTTAAGGGACATGTAAATTCGTAAATAATATTGGTTCTCTACAATTTGGATCTTCTGAGTTATTGTTGTTGACAATGAAGGTTAAAAGTTTAAAATTTTTATAGTAGATATTAGGTTGGTGCAAAAATAATGTCGTTTTCTCACATATGTTACTATGTGAGAAAACGATATTATTTTTGCACCAACCTAATAATTTAATTTTGTTTGTTTTCATTGTCTGGAGTTGAATATTTCTTTATGATATTTCTGAGGGAAGATTTACCTTTCTTATAGTTAATGCGCATTTGATTTTTATAGAATATGTCAATGTTATTATTTTTATCTGTATGCTTATTAGTGTTACCTTAGAAAGAAAAAGTCTAATTTGATGATCTATGAGTTAATTCGGAAAACTGTAATTAACTAGCATTTCACATATACATACATATATATATATATATATATATATATATATGTTGATTGTCACCTACTTGCATCTCAGCATCAAGATCGTCATCCTCTATCCATATTCCCTTTCTCTCCTCTGATACCGGTGGTGGAGATGGCAATGAATCAAAGAGTGTTTGACAAGGCCATTTGCCTGAATTTGATTTTGGTGGACAACACTGTGCAACAGAGAAGTCCACACACACAGTCATAGTCTCATTCCTCACAGCTCAAAGAGGATTGAGAAGGGGCTGTTAAAGCATAATTTAATTTTAGCAAATAGCAACAGACTATGAATAAAAAGACATGGTTTTGAAATGGTTTCACAATTTAATTGTGTTTTTTTATGATCTAGTGTCACCAAAAAATGTAAATATCTGCTGTGTTGCTCCCCAGTAAAATATGCAGGTTTTTTTTTAGTTATTCTATTAAGTTTTCTAAAAATAAGCTGAACAAAACCAGTTTTCTTTTGGTAATAACTAAGGGAACTGATAGAATTGAATACTTGAAATTAGCATTTTTTTTATGAGACTGATGAATTACATGTTACCTTTCAGTGAAAATAGAAAACTTATTTAAATGTATCTAAGTATATCTATAGCAAGAATGAGTCCTAATTTAAGTTTTTATTTAAAAAAAATATTATTCCTGAATGTAATATCCATTGCATTATGTTAGATTATGAATATTTCCCCAAATCTGACGAAATCATGATCAGACAGAATTTTTGGTGAGGAATGAATTCTATATCAGGTTGAGAACATTTCATCACCTCCAATTGCTCTCAATAATTTCATTCCATATAATCAAGTCAGCTTATAATTGTTATTCTTTCAAAGTTTTATTGAAATTGGTTTTCAGTTTCTTTTTATAATTTTCAGTGTCAGAAATGATTCAAATTTTTCACTTCGATTTTCCGAATCAATGGTCTCTTCCAGGTTTGAACTAGAGGCTATAAATATTCTTGAGTCACTAAGAAAAGCACTTGTATTAATTTATTCAGTGTACATAACGTTTCTCAAGGGCATTTATGATAAAGATTTCTATTAACCAGAACTGTTCACTTGACACAAATCTTAAAATGATCATCTTGCAGATAAATGATAGATATTTATTGATCTTATTGTGCACATTTCATAAAAGCCTATTTGATTTAAGTGGACTCTTTGAAAAGTCATAATTACACAATGCTGATTTAGACATAAGGCCATATTCCAAGAGCATCAAGTAAGGAATAAATTACTAAGATAACCAATGTATGAACCCATTCATCTTGCTTCTTCTATCCATATATAATGGTAAGTTACACATTTTTTTTAATACACCTGTCTGTCAGTAGCCAGTCCCTGTTACAGACACCTGCTCAAACACATTTGTGTTTGTTTATGATCAACATAATCTACCAGAAGTTTATACTACAACTATGCTGAGTAACAGTTTGCGGGAGAAAGGGCATAATCTGGCTTGATCAGCAGTTTGAATAATAATGTCCACTGAAACCCTTTTCCACTGTTTTTCTACAAGTCCTTTATTTATTTTCCACACAATGAGTCTTGGCAGGGTTAGTTCTTGATAAGGTTAAGAATTGTCAATCTAGGAATATTTAAACACTTGGAAAGTGTTGTGTATCCATCACCTTGTTTTTATAGATCAAATATCTACATTTGGAGCTTCTTGTCAAGTTCAGACATCTTTGTCATCGTTGTAGAATGAATTTATGGAACATTCATTGTACTTGTAAATATTTGCATTTCCTTAGAAAATATGCAATTATTCAGTAAGGGCAAATAATTCTGTCAACAAATATATATATATATATATATATATATATATATATATATATATATATATACTGATATATATATGTTTCATAATTTTGTTAGTGGTTCAGAACATTACTATGTAAATAAAAATGGTAAAACTAATTTTACACTTCAAACCCAAAAAGAACCAGCCAAGCAGTTTCATCCTCACTCAACAGAGACAAAATCGAGGGAATAAATGTCAATTTAAAATATAAGAAATGTAAGGTATTAAAGGCAGGACAATCAAACAATCAGATTGAAATAACATCCAGCCCTAACAGGCATTCCCTCTGTTTACAGAGGGAGGGCTCTCTGGACTTGACATAGATTGTTTCTAATGCCTTTAAATGTAAGAATGAGTGAGCATGACATGGGATAGTGAAAGAGCCTGTGTTAAAATTGATGACATAATTTGGACTATTTATATGATGCTTCGTGATAGCAGAACCATATGTGTTGTTGACCAAGTCACCCAATTGGAATGCACCATTTCTAATTTTCTTAGGTACATGTTGCTGCACTCTCATGGCTAGCTGTAGTGTAGTTCTACCTATGTAGTCAGCTCCGCAACTACATCTGAACTGGTAAATCACATTGTTAATATGGTGGGCAGGTAGAAGATCATTCATGCATACCTGGTAGAAAAGACAACACGTACATTAGCCAAAAAATAACAGTTTTCAACTGCAGAGCAAATCTGTTTGGCAAATATTCCACTTATTGTACCCAACCAAAGCAAATGCAAATAAATATGTCACTTAGTAGCTGTACTCGGTTTAAGTTTAGAAAAATTAGAAATTTTCTTACTTATAACTGATTTAATTACATCAAATGGGTACCCATTATTAGCTAAAGTTTTGTTGTTTTTAACTCTTCATCTAATTTAGATTTGAGCAAATCACTAGAGCTCTATGTGTTAAGGTACTAATTAAATTTTCTTTATGCTTGTTGGGACACAATGCATCCCACCAAATATATAATCCAGTAAAAGTTGGTTTGTGGTAAAACGATGGAGTTCTAGTTACGAAAACATCCAAAAAAAGATGAAGTGGAATTAGTTTCAATTTTCATTGCATAACTTAATGCTGGATACATACCATTAAGTAAGGAAAAAAACTTTTAGCCTCCATTGCATTCTCACAGAGGCAAAATATGTCATCAACATAATGATCATGCATGAATAATTTGTCATTTCCAGAAAATAGATGATTTTCATGGGAACCCACAAAAATATTTACCAAAGTTGATCCCAGGACTGAACCCACATAGACTGATTTGCCTATACATTGTGTCATTGAAACTAAATTCAACCAATGTAACAGCAAATCTTATTAACTCAACAAATATATTTTCAGGAATGGCAGGTGGAGATATCTAGCTATGATATCGAAAATCAGTACAGATATCAATTGTTTCTGAAATAGGGACACAAGTAAAAAGGTTGTTAATGTGAAAAGGACACAAATTTATTAGTAAAATTAGATCTTTGAATATCTTTTGTAAAAGAGAATGAATCTTTTATGCAATATTTATTATAGTGTTCTAATACGGGTTGTAATAGTGTGGCAATCCTTTTAGTAACCTTGTGTTGAGCTGACCCCACCATAGACAGAATTGCCCTTAGTGGAGTACCTGCCTTATGGATTTTAGGCAAACCATATAGATGCAATTGAAGAGAGGCTGAAGACCTATGTCAGAAGAGAGGACATCACTTTTTACCCATTTGACTAGTTTTCTCTGGAATCTATTTTCCAATGTCACTGTTGAAACATTATCATCTGAACCTAATTTGATAAATTTTGATCTATCATTCATCATTCAAGATTGTCATCATTTTATCAATATAATCACAATGACTCCTGAACCTTTGTCAGGTCGAGTGATTACTAACAGTTCATTATGACACAGAGATTTAGTAACAAAGTAGTGTTCTCTGTGTCATTTAAATTCAGAGTGTGAAATAGGTGTACTGGCATATCAGTGGGCAAGATCATTGTGTCTGGCCTTAAGATCCCTAACTTTGGTGTTAGAAACAGGTTTGAGTCTTCCAATTTGGGCATTAAGAATTTCAAGTTCAGAAAAATTTTCTCATGTCTGACAACAGCTGGTGGAATAGAGAATCTAACCTATGACCCAGTATTGCACTTTCAATAGGAGACAGCTCATGAGAAGACAAAATAAGGATGCTCCTAACAACATCAGAATTAGCAGAGCAACCAAATTTCTTATATATTAAACATTGCAAATTGTTGCTAAACTAAATCAACAGCATTTTACATCTATGATCGTGAACAATTCCAATGTACCATGAAAAACAGATATTTACACACCACAAAAAAGGTTGTCCTTTCAAAGATGTTAATATCTAGTCTCGTAATAAGTAAAATTAAGAGTTAATTTATCCCAAAAATTTTGGATAAAGGTTGTCTCTATTTTCTGTCCAGGATGTAAATGTGGCTGTTTTTTATTTTAAACAAAAATAGAGGACAGACCTTATTATCTAAACAAGAATGAAGGAATTTTTATTTCCATTGTGTGTGTGTGTATATATATATATATATATATATGGTAATATTACCCATTTCCCTAGAAGTAAATATTAGACATGCATTGACCAAAAAGTCAGTCCTACTTTCAGATGAAATTTATAAAATCTTTCACTTAAAACAATTTTTCCTGAAAACAGGTTTCTCATGTCCAGTAGCTGTTATCACTCTTTTAAGTACTAATGGGGGTTTCCTTCCTAACCTTTTATTTAAAATAGTGTGGAATATCAACATGTCATGTCATTATTTTCCTTTTGAATTACACGTGATATCAAATTTAGTTGTTGCTGCTGTTGGTAGTCCTCATGTGATGTGGTTTCTTTTATTCTTTGTTTATGAATCTGTTGGACCAGTCCACAATGTCCAAAGAGGGATGATCTTTGCCAAGGCCTTTAGATTTCACTCACATATCACACCATTGATCTTGCAAAGCAGTTGTATACAGCTAACAGTTTAAATATTTCTGGACAGATTTGGCACCATGCATAACATCCATAAGAAATTCTCAATCTTATGAGACAATTTAAGAATATGACTCAGGTTTTCAGTTTTATGTTTTGTCGCAATGTGCAGTGTAGAGTGAAACTAACTTTGGTGGAGCTTATTCTATGTTCGATTTACTTATTTCTCTTATAATAAATTTATAACTGATCCATACACCAAGGTATCTGAAGTGTTTAGTATTTACTAATTTTTATGATGAATTCAGAGTAGATGCCATCACTTCTTTTATTTAAATTCCAGATCACAGTCTCTGCTTTGGAAAGGTTTTTCTTGAGGTTCATTTCTTGGAACACTTGATGGATTTTCTGTTAAAGATAATTCTTATCCTACTTATGAATACTTATGTCATCAGCATAACTTCCTTCATCACCAGTCTATTAGCCCCAGGAGGGTAAGCAGGATTGTTGTTTTCTATTGGTAGATATGGTATGTCTGTGCCCATTTAATCACATTTATGCTTGTAAGTATGCAGGACATAATCTAGGAAGAGATTAAATAAACTGGGTCTTTCATTTCCTTGTTGTACTCTTGATGAGGTTTGAATGTTTCCATATTGGGGTCCTTGCCAGACATGTACAATTCTCTGGACTGATACAGTAACTTTATTGATGAATTCAGTGGGTTTGGAGATTGGAAGGTGGTTTCTAATGGATGAGAAAAGGAAATCTTTATTGATGTGGTCATATTATGTTCTTAGGTTGACACAGCAGATATAAAGTTTCCTATTTGAGAGTTAAGCAATTTCTTGGAGTTGTTTGATCATATACACTACAGTTCAAAAGTTTGAAGCTACCCTCAGAAATAGCATTGGATGAACTTGACAGAAAAGTGAACAACAATATGAAAAAGAGCTCTTAGAGTCATTGGAAAAAGAATGGTATCATTTATCAAACTTATAACTTGAGAAACTTTTGCAATGAATGCCAAAAATTTGTGCTGCAGTAATCAAAGCTAAAGGAGGATATTTTGACTTAATTTAATCCTAAAATGCTTTTTTCTTTTTGTCATAATAAAATAGAAAATCATGTCTCACTTTTTTTAACCATGTATAATAATTTTCTCATACAAAACAACTATTTTGGGGGATAATTTAAAAAAAATTACCACGGGTGGCTTCAAACTTTTGAATTGTATAGTGTATAAGTTATCACTGCTTCTCTTACCAGAATACACAATAGGTAAGAAGATTCTATTGGCCAGCGTGAGAGCCAACAGCTGACTGACATGAATGTTAACTAGCATGCTAGCATGCAAAAAAAATCAATAGCTGCAATTGTTACAAGTGGGAAAAATTTAAATCTGCATGGCATGGCACTTTACTCCAATTGGCTCATTCGCTTGCTTAAACTCAACATTGATTCTGATTTTGCAGAACTGGGTTGGGCGTGAAAAAGTATTTGTTGTTAACATTCTTTTTCATTCGGTTTTTCCAGTTATGAGTCTTTTTTTAAAGCTGATCGTTTTGTGTTCATTTTGTTTAGTTCTTTTGTCGTAACAGATTTAATGTTTAGTATTAGAGCTTAGAAAAAATTTGCAGTGTGAGATAGGCAAGAAGTAAGGCATGTAGTAACATCAGCATGGCAAAGGGCACTCCTTTAAAGGCAAGGAAGGGCAAAAGTATTTTATGTCAAGTGATAAAAAAATCAAAAAACTAATACTGAATTTATCCATTTCAACATTTAAGTTAGATGGAAGACATGAAACAGAGGTCAGGGGAGGGTGGAAGGTGTTTGGCTTAAAGTGAAGAAGTTTTATAAAATTAAACCCAAATATTAACCTTATGACATTAATTTTTGGTTATATGAATAATGGAATATTAATTTAAAACTAAAAGAGGAATAAAAAAGGGTTTAAAAATAACTTTAAAATATAAAGGTATAAGGATGAAAGGAAAGAGAGAGTAGGGGAAAGTTTATAAATTATAATATAGTGTAAAGAAGTTATAGAGGTCGGGGGGAATATAGAAATTAGTATTAATTAGCTTTGATTACTGGATTTTATTATTCTAATTTTTCATACAAAAAATTAGTATTATAAAATACAATAATCAAAGCCAATTATTGAATTAGAAGAATGAATTAGTATTAAAATGTTGACATAAAAACAAATTCAAATTTCCATAATATATGTTTAACTTAATTAGCTACTATATTTCCATTTCACTCTGCTCTAACTCTTGAAATGTCAAATGTATAACTAATTCTAATTTCTGTAATTCCTCACTCTAATGGAAGACCTATCAAATTTATGACAAGAAGATTTGCCAGATTCTTAACTTCCAAGACAATTTGTTTTGTCAAAATAATGTTCAGAAAATCTTCTTTCAGCCTCTGCAGAACTTAGAGTAATGGTATTAATTATATTAGCTGTTAATATATCAGATTAATTTGGGATAATCCAACAACTGGTTTGCAAAACATTTATAATTTTAAGAACTGGTTCATCCAAACCAGTAGGATACCAACACTATATGTGCATGTGTGTGTGTGTATATATATATATATATATATATATATAAGACTGAGAGAAATCACTATCAACAAATTTGCTTCAAGATACCTATTACTTTTTTATCTAAATAGAATTACAAGTTTGTGTGTGCACACAATGTAATGGGGAAGTGGTTAGCAAGGCTTTCACTGGTTGACCTTTAGTACTGAGTAGTGATTTTCATCCACACTGAGTGCCCCATACAAAAGTTCAATATTAAGTAACCTAACAATAGTTGACATGATGTAAAATCAGCAAAGCTAAAAATATATGTAAATATATCAGTAGTTGTTAGATCATGTAGTGTTTTGGCACAAGGCTATATTTGTAGAAAATCTAGTGAGAAACAAGTTCATAGAAGCTATTAACAGCATGCCATCCCTTGTGTGATATTATGTTCCTATGGCTGTATGGCCATATTTTTTTGGAATACAGCTTCTTGTATGATCACTGAAGTTAAGCAACATAGAGCCTGGCCAATAACATGTTGGATGACTGCTTGGGAATACTAGATGCTGTAAGCTTGAATGTTTGAGTGATGTAATCCATGATACTCACTGCACATTCAAAAAGCTCAGAATTGGATCTGAGTTCCAATTCAAGTCAAGTTCATTGTATTCTGTATCTGTCTATATTTCTGAGATGAGGTATTATGTACATTATTTACACTATTCAGACTATTGTCCTCATCTTTGTCACCATATTTATTACAACGTTTCAGCCATTGTACACTCCGGTCTTCTTCAGTTGGTTGGGATGTCGAACTTAACCCTTTATTTTGCTCACTGGGGTAGACTGTTCTAGTTCCATGTGCCATGTTTAATGGATGTCAGTTATCAGTTATCTCCTGTTAATTTCCCTCTGAAAGTTCTCCACTGCCTTAACCGGGTATTGAACTTACACTCTTTGGGTCCTGTCACTGGATCTAACCAACGCTTTTATCCACCACTATGGATTAATTAGTAGGACATATCAGTAAATCATTATTATCTCAAAAGAATTTTTAAATTCATAAAAATCAATAATGTTCCCATGAAACAATATCCATTACCTTTTGATAATAAGTGTACTGTTTGAAAATTTGCATCAAGTTGAGTGAAATCATTTCTCATCCAATGATTATTGGCCATTTAACATAAACAACAAAGAAAACTCAGTAAACGTTAGTTTGAATCGGCTACTTGAAATTTTGATTTGATCTGATCTTCATTCTTATGAATATAAACAAAATATTGCTTTTTCTTTTTGGAATTATTTTGAATTTCATGTGTAGTAATCTTCGTGGATCAAATATTGATAATTTTGTTTCCCGCACCATGGTCATATCAACAGGGGATTTCTCATTTCTCTCTAGCAAAAAAAAAAAAAAAAAAAAAGGAAAAAAATTAACTCCTGATTCTTTGACTTCTACTCCAAGCACACATTCAAAACAATATAATCATGTTTGTTTATTCAGAGTGTAGTCCTTCAGATTTTGTGTTAGAAACAGACAGTGCTTACAATGACAATTCACTGACTTCGTTGGGGGAGATAGGCACATATTTTGAGCCTTTGTCTTTATTTCGATGGCAAGAGGTGTGCTGATGGACATGAATCATAGCAAGTGTTCTAAAATGGAATTAATTTGAAAAGACATTAAACATTTAATGCATCACTGAAAGGACATATTCTGCACATCCTTAAAATTTATTCTTTATATCTGTGAATTGCATTGTATTGTTAACTCTACATACTTATACATCTTATACTGTTGTTCACAATATGAGGCCCATGAACAACTCAAGATAGAGCTTTACTGAATAAGGTTGCTGTAAGTGCGTAAAGGTAGGACATATATATTATGAGGATATGTAGGATAGATAACTGTTGAATCTAGAGTTTGAAGATTGTAATAATTGAGAAAGAATACTTTTGAGAGACTGCTCCACAAAATGACAGAAGAACCTGTTTGAGTAGAACTTTCTCCTTACTAAAGGAATACGAAGGAAACGAGGATGTGTTGACCCCGGCATAGCGAGTCCTAGCTGTGAAGATCTGACCTGGTTGAACTAAGGAATGTAGCTCATCAGAACATTTGCCATGGAAATAGCAATAGAGTAGCAAGATACTAGCAACATTTCATTTGTGGAATAGGAGGTGCAGGATGGAATATAATTCACCACCCACAAGACCACATCATCACTTTTTATGCCACCAGCCTAGATATTGTAGCAATATGATCTGCTCTTGTAATGATAGAGCATAGCAGTAGGTGTCAGCTACCTTCTGGAGTGATATAAGGAACTAATTTTTTAACATCTTTAATGATGGTACAAATATATGAGTTCCAACAGAGGTCTGGAATAATCTTGAATCCCAACAGATGTTCCAGACCAGGAGCCACATTACAAGTACAACTGCTCATCATGACTGGAGTAAATTTAGTATCTGCTTTGTTTTGGGGTATTGTATCATATGAGCTAGTTTTTTCCCCACTGAGCTGTTATTTTTAGAGGTGCATCCATATATTGTGGTATCATCTGCATATAAATGGTGTTTCATTAAAATGGATTATATAAAAGGGTGTTTCATTAAGACGGATCAAAGTCAGCAGTAAATAAATCAGTGCTGTTGGTGAAATTTTTTTTTATTTTCCTATGGGATCATGTTATTTAAGTCATGGCAATTATGTGTGAAAAAATAATATGACCCAACTGTCCGCCAAATCTGAAAGAAAAAGAAAAAAATCATTAGATGCTTGAACTTAATTCACATTAAAATCAATTCAAGTTATTGGAACACCCTTTATATTTACTAGAAATCTGAGAAGGTTCTTAGGCAGAAAGCAAACCTTGGGGGACATCAGCATTAATTTCATGTTTGTTGTCAGTTTATTTAATCAATAAATATATATTAAATTGAGCTTAATCTAGTTAAAGGCTACAAAATTGGGGTGCCCAGTGAGTTTCCAACTTCTGAATGCAAAACTAAGGGATGCTAAAGAAGCAATATATAATTATTTCCATGGAAATACAAAAACAAGCAACAAAAAGCTATTTTTCCACAGATTCATCATTTTTTCCTGCAATGAACAAGACCCTTCATGAAATGCTTGTAAAAGATCTGTAGCAGTGGAGATATCTCGTTCTTTCACCACAACAATAATATTGTGAGGAAAATACTGTTTGTGTTGTTCATTTTTCATTGGCTCAAACAAATAAAAGTCAGACATCAAGCTATAAAATAGGTGTATGACTCTCCACAACTTCCTGTCTTTTGTTGCTCTAAGTTTTAGCTCTTTGCAATCTCTCTTTAACTCTTTTCAACCATACATTTGCACAAATTCATTCTGTAGGTTACATGTTGTTTCCCTCAAATTCTCCTGCTTTTTTTAAAATATGTCTCATGACTGTCAAATTGTCAAAGTCCTCTTTCTTCATCATGTTGTTCTCTTTTTGATTTTAAGTATAAACTGCTATGAAAAAATGAAAGTGCATCCCTCAGAGGATGAAATATGTAAGCTTTTCCTTTTGTCTTTTTTCATATTGTCCTTGTACAGATATAATCTATCTGAAAAATCTTTGCACAGAAACAGTTATATTGTTTCTATTTTCCTTAAGACTCCCCCCCCCCATTGCTCACATTTTCTATCCATGGTATTCTGTGCATTTGTTGGTAGAACCACATTTGTGATGCTTCAAGATTTTTCATCTATGAAGAAGTCTAAACCTGAAATGTAATTCATGGTCTACAAGCTGCTGTGGAGGCTCGTTCTGTCATATTGCAAGAAGACTATTTTTATCTTCCCTTGACTAGAAATTTTGAACTTCAAACCTTCAGTTCAGGGCTACGATGCAATAGAGTTGAAAGTTCATCTACAGTCCAGGAAAGACAGGAAGATCACCTAAAAAAAACTTTGCTTGCTGATAGCTTGATGTGGAAATTTATTTTTAATGGGGTATTTACATATCACCACTCTATAGACTGTTATTTGGATTCAGGATCATAAAGGTAATGTTACATCTTGTCACTTGGGATGATGAGGTTCAGGAAACTCACCTTAAGCTTCACTGTGGTTCAATAGACCTGGCATAAATTTTATGATATTCCAATATTGCAAACAGTGTCTTCATTGTAATGAAACTTAAATTCACCAGATATCATATGATGATTGATGTACATGAGCATCTTCTGGGTTGGCAGCTATGCAGGGCTTCACAGAATATAGTCTCTCATACAAATTGCTGTTGACACTAGGAAAATGTATTACCCAATGCCTAACTGTGTTCAAATCCATTGTTTCATATCCATAAATGGTAAACAAGCATTTATGAATGCTAACTGGTATAATTTTATGCACTTGGAAGAATTTACTGACGCAACTCAGCTTCACACATTTCTTACATGTCAGATGGCATTTTCTCATAGTGAGGTTTAGCTTCTATCTGTAACAAAAAAAAAAAAAGGTTATTTTGGGGAAAGTTCTTCCTTTTCAGCCAGAACACCAATATTTATCTCTCATGTTATGGTTCAACATAGTAACACTTGTAGCTTGTTGCCTAGTAAGCAAGCTAATATCAAAGCATTCATCAATGTTTTTGAGAAATTTAAAAATTTTTTACACCTTATGATAATAAACAACTGGTTTCTCATTTCCAAATACATCTAAGGTGGCTAAGCTAATCCTTGTTGTAGATACCTGCTTAGGCGCATTAACATTTCTATAACATCCAAAGAACTAACCTGTGGTTTATACTGCAACTATGTTTAGCAGATTTTAGTTAAAGTTTCTGGGAGTGAGTACAGAATCTGGCATGACCAGTAGTTGAATATTCAAATGCCTCAGCCACAATGACTTGTGACTTCATGCTAGCCCAACTATAGATATTTTCTGAACAGTTTTGTTTAACCAATTTTTCTCACAAGGCTTGGGTCAACTCATGTTTTTAGGCACCTCCAAATGATCCTGCATAGCAATATTATCAAGAAATCACCTCCTTGACATATTGACTATGGTGGGATTTGGATGTGGGTCCCATGGTTGAAATACTAACATCTTCCCCACTTGATTTCCTGCTCTTTATTACATTTCATACTACTCAGGTATGTAAACATTCAGGGAAATAATGAATAAAGATATGTGGTGAGATTTCAATTACTGTATTTGGTTAGCCTTTGTAGCCTAATATAAAAGGCTGTTGATGTAGAAAGACAGGCTCTGCCAGATGAGTTAAAGCTTTATCTTTTATTTATAGAAAACATAAATATTGATTTGGAAGTTATAATAAAAAGCAACAGAAATAAACTGAAGGAAATACTAATAAGAAAGAAATAATAATTGTTAATCTTTTATCCAAGAAATTTTAATATTGCCATCTTCTGTAATTGAACTTGAGTTCTCACCTTACTCAGGTATAAAATAAAAGGGGAAATGAGATGTTAAATAAAAAAGGCAGCTTGTTTTTTATTTCAACCATATAGATATCAAACCCTCCATGCATCTTAAAGAAACTAAACTGGTAGAAAACCTCTATTAACCTGTCATGTGTTTAGATGTCTTCATGTGGAATGCTTACTAATCACTTTATATATACTTCCTGACCAAAGATGTGATAATCATAACATACCGGTTTCTGTCAATCAGGTCATCTACCTGAAGATCAGAGATGTGTCACTCCATGACATTATTTGGTTAAGAGATATCAGTGAATATATTATACATAAAAAATTCTAATCAACAATTTATGCATTTTAGGTGATGTTTACTGGGAAATGAAAACCCTGATAATGCAAAATATAGACTATAAGAAAACAATAAAACCTGGGAATTCAAGCTCATAGTAACAAATGAAATTTTATAAAAACAAATCATAATTAAGAACTATCAATGCTTAATTTACATATCTATCTGTGGGCACAAGCATTGGCATATTTTATCTATATCTACATATTTTCTCTTAGTAATACATTCGACATAGACGTATGCTTAATGTGGTGGTTATCAGCACAGACATTGAAATTTGTGTGTAATGTTTGAATTGCAGCAAAGGCCATTGCATTCAATTTTACACAAATATTTTTGGAATATTACAAATCCATCACTTCGTCACCCAGCAAGGAGTTAATATCAGGGCTCTCAGGATTTAATTGGCAACCAGTCAAGGAGAAGGAGAACTGTGAATTCAAAAGTGGTTGGTTGTGGAACTAGTAACTCCACCTCATGAAACTCTTAGTATAGAAGCTGTAGCAGCAACACATAGTGTGCTGAGATTGTTACTCCATACTTTACAAGTAAACCAACAGGTTTAACATAATATATTAGGAAACTAACAAGAGAGTTCTTACCAAGCTCAGTTATTATTTGTTTGCAACCTTCCTAAAATAGAATTGGTAATTTGTTTGGTAGCAAAGAAAAGTATCAGGTGCTAAGTATGGAACTGATACATCTTTGTTGGAATTTTCTAATTACCTTTTATATCAAAATCAGAAAATTATACCTAAAGGAATCATTTTGTTCACACAAAACCATTTTTAGAATATAAATTAAAAAAAAACAAACTAATGATCATTATTATGCAAATTATCTGAACTAGAATCCTTATTTCTGTTGTTTTTATCATTACAGTTTGGCTGATGTATTTTTCAGCCTTCTTAAAATGTATATTGTGTTCAGTAATCCTTCAGTGTTTCCTATGTCAGCATAAAATTTAGTTTTTCAATCAGGAAATTGTTTCTAGTGTTGAACTATGACCCATTTAAACAAATAGTTAAAAGGGATCAAGAAATCCTGAAGAATACACGAAATGAAACATTGTATCAAAGCAACAACGATAACTGTGAAAAGCATGGAAAAAATAACAATTATTAATCTTTGAAAGCTTTATTCTAATAACATAAACATGGCTGATCTGCAGACTTCATAAAAACGCATCATCAATAGAGCCTCATGAAGTTTATAAGAATAATTTATTATCAGTCAAGCGGCATGATGAATATAACATGTACATGTGTAGAGTTCATTTGATAAGGATTAAAGAATGAACACTGAAGTAATTGTCTATCTTAGTGAAAAGTGGTCTATTAAATATGAGCATTCAGTATATCGACTCTATACGAATGTGGGAAATTGAAGGTGTTCTCATTTCTCAGCTGATAAATTCACAAAGAGCATATTTAAGAAATACAATCAAGCAGATTCTTAAGATGAATATCTAAAGATTATTGATTAAAAAGAATGACACAAAAAGCTATTTTGATACAGCAGTTCAGAAGGAAATCTATTTAGTTTTTGTATTAAGAGTTGTATAAGGTTGCAAGAAAAAAGAAAAAAAATCTCCATCTTTTCCAAATAATTGTTGGTAATCAATAGGAAAAAAAATGAATGGCTTATTTGGTTAATATTTCTGGAAATTAATACTCTAATGATGATATAAAAGCATTAAAATATATATAAAAAAAGAAAAGGAAAACCCTACAAATTTTTGTTTGTTCAAATATGGATGCCCAACAAGTGTGTTTTATGAAATTACTTTAGCATTTGGAAGGGGAGCAAGCAAAGAATGTGTAATCAAACTGTATTATATATAGTGATAATTTTTTAAAAAGTAACCAGCTTTTCAAGAGTCTCAAACACTCTACTGAATTAGTGTATTTCTATATTTTTGCTAGTATTTTTTAAATTTTAATTTCACCACAAGCAAGGCAACAAAGCCACTCAGATCCAGGGGCTTACTAAGCATGAAAGATTGTGAGAAAAACATTATTAAGGAGAGAGAACAATAAAAGAACAGAATTTAAGAGGAAAGAAGATAATGATTGATATTGCATTTAAATTTTTGAAGATCAAACCTGCCAGAAAAGAGTTCCACCAGTGAGAAGAAACTGTTGGCATAGAACTTATGGTTTATCAAAAATGACTCAAATGTTTTAAATATTGATCAAAGCTAACTTATTCTATGAATGCTGAGTCTTAGCTGATATCTACTCCCAAAAGTAATCTCCCCATAAAAAATATTTTCTTTATTTATTGTAACCATTATGGAGATTTAACTGCGAGAACTTCTGGACAAGGTAATAAAGGAAAAGAAGAATAAAGACAATGGTCGACAAAAAATTGTAAATTGTAGAAAGTAGAGAAATCACACTATCTGAGAAGTGCTTTAATAAATAATGGGAAGGGTGACACTGAAATTCAGTTGTGCATTTGAATAGTAAAAGATACCTTTTAAAAGCTAAAGTATTAAAAAAAAAACTGCAAAATTCCCAAGCAGCCACCCATCTAGGTACTGACAAGGCCTGACATTGCTTAACTTTGTTGATCATAAAATAAAGTCATCATGCTTACCACAGAGACATATGGTGCCCAATCATGTGTTATCTACTACTTTCACTGATACATATGCTAGTATATGTTGGTCTCATTTTCAATACCAAATTCCTCAAAACAGTAAAATGACAAGCAGGAAACCATTCTCCCTACAATACACCTATGTTGAGCAAGATACTTGTCAAGGATGAAAAATTGTTGTCTACCACTTTTTTATTGAGTAAACAGTTCCGGTATCAGAGTAAGGTATCGAATTCCAATCAGATCCATGACATTCACTTATGTGCTAATACCCTTGGGAAAGGTATGAATCCTCTTCTTCTCCTGCCAGCTATAGGTAAAT
The DNA here is from genome assembly GCA_963932145.1 of Acanthosepion lycidas. Lineage (NCBI taxonomy): Eukaryota > Metazoa > Mollusca > Cephalopoda > Sepiida > Sepiidae > Acanthosepion > Acanthosepion lycidas. The sequence goes on from OZ010572.1 coordinate 33,566,631, forward strand.
AACAGAACAGACCTAGCTTCAGACCTAGCTTCAGATGGCAACTGGTCTACTGTAGAAAGAAATAGCAACCTACTGCGGGAAAAATCTGCCTCGTCAGTCATGTATTGAATGATCGCTTAAGTATGTATCATGCATGGCACATAACTGATCAGAGTAAGACAAAGAAACATGATAGAAGTTGTTAACTTTTGTGGCCCTACCAAGGATTGAACTAACCATCCTTGGCTAACAAATTTCTGAATATAGTAGACTCCTACTGCTCAGTTTAAAGGATGTGTTCTAAGCAGTGGTAGTAGCTTGTCTCCCTTCCTGCCAAAAATAGGACCTTTAGGCATTATTTATGCTTACTGAAATTTCTCCTCAATGAACATTTTTTCCTGGTGATGTGTTTCACTCAGTTTATTGAGCAAGATCCTGTTTTAACAGAAGTGGTACAAGATTATCTTTAAGAAACCCAAACCAAGCAGAAAAATTAGCATGGAAATAGTCTTTGAGGTTATCCCTATTTCTAGTGTTGAAAAGTGAAAACAGTGCTATAATGCCTGAGTTTCTTTCTTAAACTTTTCCTTGTAGCTTTTAGAGTATGAAATGCCTGAATCATATTGTTGTCATCAACCATTAGCAAAACTGTATTGGAAATGGAAAGCCACCTTAAATCCTTGTTTTGTGAAGCCAATAACACAACAGATGAGGATAGAAGTCAAAAGAAATGGCAGATGCTGAAATCAATTATGTTTCTTTTGCATTGATGTTAAGACATAATAAGATATGAAGAATGTCATGCCTCATTATTTCAGAAGATTGAAAAATTATTTATATATACAACTTACACACAGAAGAATTGAACCTTTTAATTCAACTTTAGTTTTGGATTTTTCTAATCATTTCATATAATAGTATCATAAATTATGGATGCATTTTAATGTCAGGATCTGAATAATTATGAAGTTGTTTATCTATTCAACTTTCACAAAAGCAGAATGCATTTATTTGAAATATATTTTGAACAAATGCCCTGTAAAAAAGACAATATTTCAATTAATACAAACAGAGGAAATAATTATGACTTGGGTAAGCAAACAAGGAGTTTGGTGAATTTTACACAAATGTTACAGCCCCTGCCCCATATATATATATATACACATATATAAAGGGAGTCAGTACCGGTTAGTATAGTCACTTAGACCTGACATAAGCATTTAAGGTGGAGAACAGCAGATACATTTCTAATGCTACCTTTTAAACCAGGGTTTTATGTCATGGTTTAGCATGCTGGAATGTTTATAGTTAGGTCCTGTGGTCATAGTTTTTTTTTGTTGGTGTTTCTCTCTTATAGTAAGATGGCCAAACTGGCTGAAGTAATCTTTTGCCCCTTTGAGAAGGAAGATAATATTGTATTTATACTTGGGATGAAAAGGCAGTGTCATTTCATCATCATAATAAAATAAAAGTTATTATTTGAGTTATAGACAGTTTTAATTTTTAAATCTTCTTTTTTTTTTTTTTTTTACTTTTAGATGTATCAGTTAAGTGATAACTTCAATTCTATATTAAAACAAGAAAGAAGATAGATATCGAAAGTTCCAAGCTCCATTTAATCTAAGAGAATAACATCAAATTGTCCATTTGCCACTGATGATATTTATACATTAGAATCAAGCTAATAAATATTTTCTTTGAAAATAACAGGGAGTTGAAAGATTGTCATGCTTAAAATAAAGAAAAAAACAATTTTGATTGGAAGTCTGTCAAATAGGTTAACTCATTTTAAATCAATTTTATTTGAGTAAATCATAAAGCCTAGATTTCAGATAAAATATTCTACAGATTATAAAGTAAAAGAAAATGAAAATCTAGAAAATGAAAGAGAGGTTTGAGTCAATAAAATCTAGAAAAGATTCCAACCTAGTTGCCATTTACCACCAGCTATATGCTGTATTTAAGGGCAAAACCAATACAAACCTGTGTGTACACAATGATGTCAGTTTTCAGATAAACTCACACCATCATACAAATATGATTAAAGACCTAATCATTTTACTGAAAGAGACTTAGCAGTCACTCTCTGTGCATATGTGTATGTATGCATGTATATGAGCAATCAATAACAGTGATATTGATCTCACAATGACGATCAGTTAGGACTTCAGTAAGCTATCCAGGAATTTATTAAGAAACCTTTTTATTTCTATTCTATGGTAAAGAAGAGAAAAAAAGTATCATCCTAATTACTAAGTCATTATTGATACTGATATCCATCTTTTATGTATACAAATTTTTCCAGAATGTGTATTTTTGCTCTTGGGGACATCTTTTGATAATTTCATACTTTGGTAGTCGAGTATTTTACACATTCAGACAAGAGAAATATATATTCCCCCACCCCCATTATTCTTGTTTTTACATGTGCCAGCTATTTGTCTATGAAGTAATTTTGTTTATACTTGCAACCAAATAAATAATCTTTTCAAGTATAATTCGTCACTTAACCGTTTTGGTCATACTTATTATTTTTTTTTACACTTTGTTCTACTTTCTGGTATTATATTGGGTTGGTCAAAATGGTTTTTCTATTTTAGTCATCAGATAGCATTAGAAGTGTTTAGTTTCAACTAACTTCAATAAAAAAGAAACGAATTGACTGTAGTCGTGATCATCAAGTCAATGTAAACAATCCTTTCTTTAGCTGAATACGCTTTGCCAGGGCTACATAGCTTTTTACACTTTTCTTTCTCCTAGATCAGGCTATAGAACCCAATCTGTCATGCTTTTTACCCAAAACTGGGGTGGTGGGAAGAGATGGATTCATGCCATTCTCAAAGGTATTAGCATGTAAGTGAATGTAATGAATTTGACTCTCCAATTCTTCAATCTGATCTGCAATCCATTACTCTACCATGCCTCTCAATAAAAAAAGATTACTTTAATTGTATTGTGATCACTGTCATATAAACATATATGTATTTTCATGAAATCTCAAAATTAACATTATTGTTTATTTATTTGAACAGTGAAGATGAAAGAAAATAAGCAACAATTTCTTAGATGCAGATTTATCTGAAGAAAATGGAAAAAAATGTGACCAAAATAGAAAAGAAAAAGACTTTTGTTGTTCATGGAGATGGTATTGTGAATAATATGTAAAAAGTGCTTTGCAATGTTTTATGCTGGAAATTTCTCCCAGCACAGACCAGTTGCGATTGACAGGGACTGAATAAAGACATCGCTTGAGAATAATTGATGTAGACGATAGTCAACATATATATATCAGATATCCAAATCAAGACCTGAAACTCATTTGTACCAATTTGGTTATGTTAGTCGCTTTGATGTAATGACTTCCAGAAATGTAAAATTGTGATGCAAAGCATAAAAAATATTTATGCATTTTATAGAGTACGTAATGTGATTTTTGTGTCCAAATTGTTTTGAAGTTTTTTTTGTGTTGTTGAATTCTCATTGAACAATAGCACAAAACCATGAAGACTGCAATTAAATGAAGAATAACTGACATTATACAACAGAGAAGATAGCAAACATATTCAAAATATGTGAGGAAAATCATTTCCATCAGCTTCATTCATAACAATTCTCAATATGTAATTTGGACATGTGGAAAGATAACTGAATTTATCTAAATGTAATTTTGAAATACATTTTAATGATTAATATAATAAAGATGCTTGATGTGGAATGCAAATGATCATGAAGCAAGTAAAATGAATCATTACTAAGAAAACTAAAGGCTATTCCTTATTCAAAACAGAAAGTAAAGCTTTGTTTATTGTGTATTTGTAGAGATGATTTTTATGATGAGCCCCTTCTAGAGAATAAAGTGTAGTAAGTGATTTACACCAGATGATCCAAAGCAAAGTTAATGTCAATAAGAAACATTTGTTCTAAGAGAAGATGATCTGTGATGATCCCAGTATTTACTGGGCACACCCTAAGATCTTAAGATACTAGAATAGAGCATGCACTTAATGTAACAGCAGAGCATTAGAGAAGCCTTGTACATCAACAGGTTCACATAGAAGGTTACCCCTCCTAGCCACTAAGTGCAACTTCAACTAGATTAGTTGAGAGAAAAAGTGAAATATTCTATACCTTATATTTCCTTGCTGAAAAGGAAAAAATTGCTATTTTTTATTATTTCACCCAAAACAAGGCAATAAATCCACTAAGGGTTTATTGAGTGCAGAAGAAAAAACATTATTAGGTAAAAATAATAATAACAGAAAAGGAATTAAGAAGGCAAATGTTAATGATTGACATTGCATTTAAATTTTTCAAGATCAAAACTGACTAGAAAGCAAGAGTCTGGAGGAGAGTCTGGTAAGCGAAAAGTGCAAGAGAAGAAACTGTTATCACAGAGCCTATGGTTACATCTAGTAATTTCAACTATAAAATGATGAGATCTAGCTTCCAATCTAGTACTGCACTTAAATTTGTAACCTCAATGTATGAAAGAGGAAAGTTCATCAGAGCAGTTATCATAGGAATTTTTATAGAAAAGGCACAAGGAAGCAATGTTACAGTGATGGGAAAGTGAATGAAGCTGAAATGCCAGGTCAGGACTAATAACATAGCAGATTATTCTTTAGATTTTATCAAGAATCTCTAAATATACATCAGGAGCACCAAACCAAATATAGCAGCAATATTCAAGGCCTGGATGAATGGTAGACTTATAAATGTTTGAAATTATTTCTGGTAAATAGTCGAGCTGAGAAGTTTTCTTGCATCCACTGTATTCATCAGATATGGCTTTGAATTAAAATTTATGCTGTTCTTCAAATTATTCTCTTCAAAATTCAGTTTCCTAAACTGCAAAATGCACCTTGAGCAGTTTCTTGCTGAGAAAAATAAAAAAGTTATAAGAAAATTGAATTATGTGAAATTGCCTAAAAGATGGTAAAAGATGAAAAGGTAAATCTGTTGTTTAATAAAGTTAATGCTGAAAATAAAAACTGTCTTTTATTTTTATTTAATAAATCTCATAAATAATTTTATGTTACTTAATATCATATGAAGTTAAAGTTTATGTGGTACTTAAATTTCTTATTTTCTGAAGCCTCAAATTCTCAAAAATCTTAAGTCTGTAAAAACACATTTGCAATGTCTCCAAAAACTTTGGTTTATTTGTTATAATTAGAATAAATTATTAAGAATCCACAGTTATTTCATGATTTTACTAAGACAAAAACCAATCTTCTAAAGACAATACTATAGGACTATACAGCTACAGTTCTGGCTAAATTCCCACAAAAATTAGGTTGGCAATCAGCATGCCCCTATAGGGTTTTCATTTGCCCATATCTTAAGAGAGACAAGGTGCTACTATATGCACCAGCACAGTTTCCATCTGACTTGGAATAACTAGGTCTCAATTATTGTCTAGTATAGAGTATATTTTGCATGACACTGGAGCAGTTCAATGCAAAAATGTGCTTTTTTTAAGTTCTGCCATTGACCCCATCCAATATCTTGTTGCCAATGTCTACATCATAACACTGGCAGAGGTGGCTTCTCAGTGCTATGATCTGCCAAAAGACAACACATGTTTTGGTACCAGAGTCACATATGGGTTTGAATTTAGATTTTTCCTTCTAGAATGATTGTCAATCATAGGTAGAGGGCCTAATCTGTCCTGATATTTAACCAACAGCTGGGGGAGAAGAAATGGATTCATACATTTCCCAACAGTACTTGCATGTAAGTAGAATGTAACTTAGAATAATTGCCATAAAAATATTTATAGGGAAGGTTACTGAATGCTGGTAATGAACGATAATACTTAGGACATGAACAACACATATAAGATTCACCAGTAGTCATCTGCTAGAAGTGAGTCAAGTGAATTCCACAATGAATCTCCAACTGCAGACCAATATACAGTATTCATTACTGTAATTATGTAAATGGGGACATAGCCATTATCATCTGTATGTAACAGAAAGACAAAGGGAAGCTATATCATAGCAGTGGGAATGTGACTGATGCCAAGATACCAGATCAGGAATGATAATATTGCAGGCACTTCCTTGAATTTTGTCAAGGATCTTGAGATATATAACAAGGGCACCAGCTCAGATATGGCAGAAATATTAAATACAAGGACAAATGTTATACTTATAAATATGCAAGGATTCTGACAAGAAGAATTGTTTGGCAGTGCATAATAAATGAACTTTCCTAGTAGTAGACCATACAAGTAATTCAATATAATCACTCCACTTTGTCAATGGAAAACATGAGCCCAAGAAGATGCAAAGAGTTGATCTCCTGAATGTTAGCTTTAGCTATACTGAAGGAAGGCAACAATGTTCACTATGGTAACTAAATGATAGCAGTTGTTTTTTGGAGGCATTCAAATTTACAATCATTCCTTGTCCCAGTTAACAACTGATTGGAAATCATTTTTGAAAGTGGCTGCCAGCTTTATTTTGTTGGACCCCTCAAACTTACTATTAAGACTGGAGTAAACAGTTGTGCCATCTACATAAATACAGATTTGGGAACTGATGACATTGAGAAGGCTGTTCACAATAACAGTCAAGGAGAGCACCCTTGGAGACACCTGCATTAATGTGAAATGATCTGTGGACATGTCCATTCAACATGACTGTCATTTGTTAAGAATGATTGAATTAAGCCAAATATACATCCAGAAAGACCTTAAATCTTGGGCTTGAAGAGAAGGTCAATATGTCAAATCCTGTTAAACACCTTTGAGATATCTAAAGTAAAAGCTAAAGAAGAAAGATTTCTTTTACAGAGAAAGACCAGAGAAATAATTATTTTCTTCAGTTGGATTCAAATTTTTGTTAAGCAAGATGGAATTCCTTTTAGAAATAGCTAGAAAATGCCTAGCCAAAAATAGAAAGGTGAAACATTAGTATTCTGCGAGTTGGCAAAACTTTGTGGATAATTAATGGAGACTTCACAAGAAATAAATACAGAATAATATATGCAAGGGGAGAAAAACTACTGAGAAGTAGGGATGTGGGAGAATTTCCTTACAAATGAAGAAAAGACTCAAAGTGACAGTAATGTGGTTCTACAGAAGTATGATGATAATACTATGGACAGAAGATGCAAGCAAATGAGGAAATTCTAAAATGAAAACTATAGTGGCACTCATACCAAGAATTAAAAATAAATTTCTGGGACACCATATTAGGAAAGATGGCTTGTAAAATTTAATACTCACAGTAATGGAAACAGTCAGCAACTTAACTAATTAGTTTGTGTGAATATATTGCAGAGGAGGAACAAAGGTGGGATGGTAAAATATAAAATCAAAAATGTTGCTTAGTGTTTCAAGGGAAAGGAAGCTGTAACGATCCATGGTAGCTAATGGTGGAAAGGAAGATAAATGATGATGATGATAATGATCATCATCTGTAATAAATATCAAATTTTCAGTTTATTAAAGAAGGTGATATTTATTTTGTACCCAGTATTATTTAGCAAAGGGATGCAAGCATTCAATCTGACTCTGAAGATTTCTGTTGCTTATGGGTGTCATTAATTTTGACACGTTCACAATAAGAAGCATTCAATAAAGCCACGTTAGTTGCTGTTTCAGGCTGTAAGGATGGACAGTGGCACTATTTCACAATAAATGGAAACATGAGATTATCAGAGAGCTGTAAGGAAGGAGATGAAGTGTTTGCTCAACTACCAGTTTTGGAAATGCAATGCATGAAGAAGGCAGACAGAAATTTAGTCAAGAATGATGGCTTTGTTGAAAACAAAAGTGAAGACAGAGATTGAAAAGCTTATTGGTGGGAAATTTCAAGGTATTGTATTTAAGAGGAGACTGGATACTGGAAAAGGCTGCTGGGAAATTTGTTGTAATTGTCCCATGAATAATGAAGGACAAATTAGCTGTGTGGACAAGTTGCAGTTGTCAGCAAGTAGAATGCTAAGCTATAGGGTTAGCTGAGTGGTTTTGTGTTGGAGCAGTATGAGATGACATGTTTGCTGAGTGTTCAGAAATTTTGGCTGCCTCCAAAAATTGGCAGTTATTTAGTCATGTACTAAATACTTAATATGGCATTTCTAGCAAAGATCTAATCTAGTTAATCCATCCAGATTGACAATGAGGTTAGCAACTTCTTGCATTTAAATTTCTCTCAACCACTGTTATATATCAGGTAGGAGATATTTTATTAAAATATTTGACAGTAAAACAGAATGCAGGAAAAATGGTTTCATGTCTTTTTCAATGTCAAAATCAGTCTAAGCCCAATTTGAAGATTACTGATTCTGTTTTCTGTAGGTCTTGTAACTGTTATGCAACCACTCACACAAAAATAATGTATATTATACTAAAATCAAGTTTATATCTTTATACTGAATGTTATTCACTTTTTGATGCTGGGTTTGTGAGATTCTTTACTACACAGCTACTTGTGTTTAGAATATGATAACAGGTTGTTGTTTCTGGGATGTAATCCTTGGTTGGAACCAAGTTGCTGAAATTTTGTAACATAACTTGTAGGAGAAAGATCCATCCAATCATACCATTCCATAGTCACTGAAAAGTTGGTATTGTGAGCAAGTGGTTAGAACATTGGCATTCAAATATCAAGATGATAATTTTGTCAAGGAGGTAATTTTTGATAATGTCTTTGGAAATATATGCAGCACTTCCTAACTATCTCCACTTTGCCTTTTGAGTGTCAAATTTTCCAAGATCTTTTTCTTTATTATGTTTCCTGGAAATTTCAACTTTCTTTCTGATACAAAGTGTAAGAATCCTCTTTGTTTCCATTTTCTCTACAGTTACAGATTCTTTTCTTTGTTTCTTATTAAAAGTTCCTGTTTTTTTTTTAAACTTTGCTTATCTTTTGGAAGATATCTTTTCTTTTTTTTTTTATCTCAATGTGTTTTTGGTATCACATTTTCCATCTTTCTGATAAAAGTTATTTCCTAGATATCAAAATTGTTTCACCTGTTTGATTTTGGTATCCCCAATTTGTAATTTGCATGTTGAGCTTTTCCTTTTGCTAACAACCATGTATTCTGTCTTCTTGCAATTGATATTTAGTCCTTTCTTCTCGCTTTCCATCACTACCTTCAGTAGGACTTCTTAGTTTCCTTTCCCTGCTTGTTATCAAGCTGACAGGAATTCTGATTCTTTCAGGATTGTATCAATGTAAATGTTGAATAAGTCTGGCGAGAAGACACATCCTTGTCTTACATCCCTATCTATAGTTCTGGATACATCTCATTCCCAAATAAATTAAGCTTACCTATCAGTTTAAACAGTTTTTGTGACATACTTGATCAAATGTTTTTAAATAATTTATAAAACATAGGTATACATCCTTTGTGACTAAAAGATATAATTTTCTAACATATGTAATGCCAAAGTCATTTTAGTTTATTTGACCAGAGTATACAAGTACATTCTAATTACATAAGACTTTTTTGATCTTTAATTTTATCATCACTGTATATTATGCAGCATTTTTACCACCTTTGCCCAGCCAAGGGAACTCACAAGACTGTGGATCAGTAAACTTGTGTGCTAAATGACTGTTGACTCTAGAAGAAAGCAGGTTCATTTGCTCTTTGATAGGTTTTACTTTTTTCTGCTGTGTGTCTATTAACCTTCCTCACAAGCTAAGCCTGATGGTGGTGGTGGTGGTGGTGAGTACCAGTTTTTGACAATGACAACATTTACTAATTTTTGTTTATTAGACATTAAATTGTGTCACTTAGCATCCTCCTTAATTTAACTTGACTTTCAATTTGCTTGATGTATATTTATAAGCATTTAACATTTTTAGTCCTGTTGATAAATACTTGTTGCAAAATAAAATCCTTTTATTTGCCTTAATAAAGTCCATCAGAGGATGAAACACATAGGCTGATAATTTTCCCTTTGGTTTATGTAATTTTACACATGCACATTTGTTTTTGATTTTATCAATTACACAGAATAGTAGGATCAGCTGGGCACTGTCTGTAAGAAAAAGAGAACCATGATACAATTCAGTCCATCAGAAATTCAGAAACAACATACTGTGCTGTCTGGCATTCACGCTGGAATCTCCAGTATGAATATTTCAGAGTGTTTAGGCATCAATCTGAGGACAGTGCTGAGGATTTGGAAAGAGATGAGTCGAATGGTGATTACAAAGGTACGGCAGTGCAGAAACCTCACCCTGATTGTTCTGATAAGAACTTTAAACTTTGTTAGTGAGGGCTTCAGATTCAACAAAGAGGCCTACATCAAGAGCATTGAGTGGGTAGTGCTTCCCTGAGTAAAGACAGTGTCTCCTGGAAGACCCTATGTCTGGCAACAGGACTCTGAACCATGCTTACAAGCAGGGGAGCCCAGTCATGGCTGCCAGACAATTTCTGTGACAACAGCACCTCTTCCAGTCTGTGATTACAAAGCTTCTACTACAATGAGCATTAAAAAAGTTACAATGAGTATTTGTTGACATTACAAAAGTGGCAACAAGTGTTTGTTGACATCATAAAAAAAATGAAACAGCCAAACTTTTTACTTAAATAGACTTACCATTTACTCAATGTGCATGTGTTCATCTCACTGCTGGAACTTCTATAAAACTATCCATGGCTTTATTAAGAAACCTTTTTTATTTTATGGTAAAATATTCTAACCTAAACAAAAAGATAGGTAACAATATTCATCAACAAGTGTGTGCAAAATTTTCCATTAACTTCATTTCTGAAAACTAGAGTTTGAATGAACAGTATAAAATCTATCTTTTCTTGCAATGAAAAATTCTCGAAAGTTTTTGCACACATGTAATAAAACAAAATCAAAAAAAAAAAAAAAAAAAAAAAGTATTAAACTAAAATATTAGCTGAATCAGAAAATGAATATCAGTAATAAAAATATAGAGGAAAAAATTTGAACTGTGTTTGAACCTGTTATGAAGATAAATAGAATATACTGATGTCTTCATTTTGATGAAAATGTTGGAGAATGGCTGATGTAAATCAGCACACAAACTAAAGTATCAATAGCTCTTCCCTTCTTTTTAAGGCTATTCTGTCATTTATCTCTTTCTAATATCCCCCATCAATTCAATGCCTTTTCTGTACGTTCTGTCAGCAGGTGTAAATGTTGGCAACGGAAGATCTTTTGCTTCTCATCCTTTTCTGCAATTCTATTCCGGGCTGTTTACTTATTCATGAGTGAGTCTTGGCTCAAATTGATCCATTCTGAAAATCATTTCTGATCTTGCAGTGTCTCTTGTAAATGGCAAAGAAAGTGAAGAAACAGCCTGTTACTTTGCTGCCAAGTCTTTGGTCATTATTCTCAAGTGCTGAGTTGGAGCCATACCATTACCATAGAAAACTCCTTGGAAAAAGTTCTAGTTTGAAAACTAAACCTTTTTTACGGGAATATTAAAACGATCTTTTGACTCCAAATCAACTCATGATTAATAAAAACTGCTCTACAATTTTATCGTTGTTTTTTTAAAAAATAACCGATGAAGAAAGAAATAAACTTTAAAATTATACACAAAGCAAAAATGTCTAAGTCTTAATCATGATGCCAAAAGAGAATGCTATTAATTTTAAAGTTAAAATTCTGAGCCATTATCTATTACACCACCCACACATCCAGGCTAATCACCTGGTATTCCCAAGCAGTTATCAAGCTTGACACTGCTTAACTTTGGTGACTGTACAGGAACCAGTATTTTAATGTGCTGTGGCTATAAGCATTGGGAAAGAGTGAGTGGACCCTGAGAAATACTGGTGATATTTGAGTAGCATTCCCAAAAAATGGAAAGTGGAATATATGTAGAGTATGTATTAGGGATTGTTGAATACTGAGTCAAAAGCAAACTCACTGAAAATAGAACATTAATTGTCTATATCTCTGAGAAGAGGTATTATGATTACTTACATTATTTACATTATTCGGACTGTGATCTTCATCTTCATTGTCATATTCACGTTTCAGTCAATGTACGCTTTGGCCTTGTTGTGAGTTCAACACCAGCAGTGGTGAACCAAAAACTTGGAGAACTGAGTTAAAGGGAAATATCTGAGGCATCTGGAAGGGACATGTCATGTGGAACTAGAACAAGCTACCCTCTGTGGACAAAATAAAGAGTTCAGTGTGAAATTCCAATTACCTGAAGAGGGATGGAGTGTACAATGGCCAAAACATTGTGAATATTGCAATGAAGATGAGGATAACAGTCCAAATAATGTAAATAATTCAAGTAAGAATAATAATTGTATATACTTTATAATGAAATCAAGAGGAGATTCAATATATCCACAGAAACTAGAACAAAAACTTAAAAAAAGGAGGCAATAAGAAATCTCTAAATGGAGATGAACACACATGATGAGTATGCTAAAAATGTTGGTAAAATGGTTGGTTTCTCATACCACTTCAGAAAGTACTTGACTTCACCTGCTAAGTTCTATCTTTACAAGAGTCAAATCAGACCGTGGAGTACTCTGCTATGACATCTGGGCTGAAGTCGTTATTTTCTATTCTAGATAGAATTCAAAAGCATCTATGTGGCCTTGCAGGATCATTTTTGAAGAATTGAAAAGTTATTTTCCATTTTGAAACCTGTTTCCCCACAGGCAAAATATCTCAAGCCTCTTGCTTTCCTATTGCTATTAGGTTGGTGCAAAAATAATGTCGTTTTCTCACATATGTTACTATGTGAGAAAACGACATTATTTTTGCACCAACCTAATATTTCCATTGCAAATTTTCTGATTCATCAGTTCTACTATTTCTGATCTTTAAAGCTAAGACTCACCATGCCTTGTAACTGGGGAATGAACTGCCCCATTCATTTCATATTCTATAAGTAAGAAGGAAATTACATTTTGTTAGTTTCTTCCCAAGAACCATTACTTTATGAAAGAAATTCCCAAGAGTCCCCATCATTACAATCCTTACTTTTTCAAGTCAGGTCAACCATTATCTTTCCTACATATCCTGATAAGCCACACTATTTACCTCCTCTTACAACCTCATACAGTAACTTTCTGCCTTCAAAAAAGAGGTCAGTTTGTTTGTGTTACTTGAATCCAGAATAAAGATTTATTTTCAATTAGAATCCTTACACACAGAAGTTAGGCTAGATTCTATCGTGTTTATTCCAGAAGACCTGTTGATAAAAATTAGATTGAATTTTCAGTCGTTTGATCAAAACCATTATTGATTATCCTTAGAGAGTTTAATGTAGCTTGATTGTTTATAGAATTTTTAATTTTCTTTTGTGTTATTGAGAATGTAGAGGTAATTCTGTAGCAGACAAATAACATGTCTGATTGCATCAGAAATAGATCAGAGTTCAAGTAATTACAGTTTAAATTGGACCTAAGTGAAAAATAAAGGAGGTCAGCAGGGTAGCATCAAGAAACTACATAATTCCTTGGAGTTAACATGCAATTAGTCCAAAAATAAAACAAATCCAAAAGACATTCATATACTTTAGACATGATCTAAGTTGAAAGCATTTATTTGATTTCTAGCGTCGATTATTTATGGTAAGAGTAGTATTTCCATAATTTCCGTGCAGACTCTTATCATCATCTTTGTTGTTATTATCACAATGTTTCAGCTGTTGTTCTCTTCAGCCTTCATCAGGTTTATGTATTGCTTGACCTGAAGCTAAGTACACACTACCAAGCCCAGAGATTGAATTCACAATTAATATATCACCATATTCACAAACTAATGCTTTAATTGACTATGCTATCAACCTTTGGGACAATTCTGTCTAGTACCTAACCTGCCTGCTGATGAGTGCTTCTGCTTCTTGTCATACTTGACTGCACTCACTAAAGCTTGTCTTTTGTTACAGCCACTGCTGCTGTTGTTGAAGTTTTCTAACTCTCCATTACTCTTCCTTGTCCAGTATTTTCACTTCATTCCACAGGGATTGATTACTACCCTTTTCTCTCCATACATTATCAGCCATGCCTGATTTCATTGTTTCTCATTGTATATTTCTTATCTTCCTCCAGCATTTATAGTCTTTGCCACAGTTGCAATGAATGGTGTACACACAGATCTTGGTTATGTTCTTCCTCATGTTAGGCTTGACTCTGCAGAGACTCCTTTGTAAAGAGGAGATACTTATGAATATTTTCCTGATGTTGTATGGAATGCAGATGTTCTAAATCTTTTCTGATAAACCCTCAATATCAGACAGACCTGACCAGTGAAGGTTGGCTTGTGATATACAGATGTCTTGAACTCATTCGCTGTGCTAGTTATTAGTACATCCAGGAAGGCTAGTTGATTATTACTTTCTTCTTTCATTGGGAATTTGTCAAAGGTCTTATTGAGTTCAAAATATGAAGATGTCATCTATGTATATAAGCCACAATGTTGGCTTCAGTGGTACTGTTCCTAAAGTCATTTCTTTAAATTATTCTATGTATATGTCTGCCATCATTGGTAACAATGGTGAACACATAGCCAAGCCTTCATGCTCTTGGTATATGTTAGAAGAGTTGGAAGAATGTTGTCTGTACACAAAATATCAGCATTTTTATCAGTATGTTAGCATGTTCTTCAAGAGGGGTTCTAATTCCAACTGGTTTTGAATGACAACCAGTCTCAACTGTAGGAACTCTGGTGAACAGGCTTACCACATCAAAGCTTACCATCATACTGCTATGGATGGGAGTCTCTTGGATCAATTTCACAAAGTGTTATGAGTTCCTAACATATGACGAGGACTTCTCTGCTAGAAGGTTGACTATATTCACTAGAAATATGCTCAGCAGGTGGCATGCCAAGCTCCTGCAACTTACTTTAGGTTTCAATGGAATACCAACTTTATGAATTTTAGGGAGATCATATATATCTAGCAGTTTAGTGTAACATTGAGTTAGTTGTCTATATTTATTCAATGTAAACTAGTCCTTGTTTTTTTTTAGGGTCTGTAACAGATTCCTCTCAGTTTTTAGGGTTGGATCATGTTTTCTACTTTGCTATAGCTACCATTTCCAAGTAGGTTTGCTAATTTTCCATAGTATTCCAACTTGTCTATCTATTGCCTTTGTCAGCAGTCACATTGAAGATACTGGTGTCACTCCTTAAGGTACTGATTACCAACCTTTCTTTCTTCCTTTGTGATGTTTAAGTGGCTTGGCCTTTTTTAGTGATTGCCTCATTTTCCATCTTAGTTCATCTGCATAGGATCTTCAAGACAAGTATGGAACCTACCTGATGGTGGTGACAAAGTTGAAACCCTAGTTTAGCACTGATTCCTCAGAGGCACTCAGCTGCCAATTGCTGATATCAATGACTTCTTACCAAATTGTCTTTGGCCTTGTTCCTGTTTTAATCATGTTCTTTCATCTGTGCTAGTTTCCATATATAGCTACCTATGAGTATATGAGATAGGATTATTATTCTTTACTATCTGCATTGCTTAAAAGCAGCTATAGAATACTAGACTGAGAGTTATAATAAAAAGTAAATGAAATTAAAATATAAGAAAATACTATTTGAAAAATGAATAATTGACAACACTATTCATAGATGAAGCAGTTTGAAAAAAAATTAGGCTGAAAATAAAGTTTAACAACCAGTCCTAAGATTATAGAAATGATTAAAACATTTAGAGATTGAATGGTAGCTCACAAAATACATTGGATTCACCTAAAATCTTTTACCATATATTATGTCATTCTCAATGTGATACATTCCTGCTGTAGGACATTCTATTAGGTTGGTGCAAAAATAATGACGTAATAATGTCGTTTTTTTGACGTATTTTTTAACGTCAAAAAACAACATTATTACGTCATTATTTTTGCACCAACCTAATATTTGGGTTTAAATATTTTCAAAGAAATGTCCAAAAATGAAGCTACAATAAATAATTCCCTCCTCTTTGATTTCTCACCATTTCATGAGTTTGATGAAATCTGCTTGTTTGAATATGCCTGAAGAGATTCACTGATGCAGAAAAATTTATATACTTTTCTTGAAAAACTTGTGGGGATAAAGTTTTTCTTTTAAAATGCAGCCATACATCATCATCATCACCAATACCATGGCCAAGTATGGATGCTGGGATGCTGAATACATGACTCATCCATATGTCTTTGTTGCATACCAATGTGTTTCTCTGAATGATCTTCGAGTCCACAATGACATTGTCAGCCCATTTTTCCTCTGTTTGCCTCTTCTTCATTTGACTAAGGTGATACTTTGTAGGATGACAGTAGAAAAATTGTTGGCTCTTATGACGACTATGCATAAGAAATCCACTTACATTAAAAAAGGCTGAGGGCGTACACTTAGCAAATTCATTGGCTCCATGATACAAAGAAACACCTAGATATGCTATGGATTAGTGTACCTACCTTTGAGCACATATAAAGTCAGTGTTAGTGAACAAGAGGAGAGCAAAAAAAGAAAACTGCTGGCAGAGTGGATTTTTGATTGTTTGGACATGCAGCTCTGTGGATTTGTGGCAGTTTGCTTTATTTTTCACTGCAAAAAGTTCATAGCATATTGAATTTTTCTTCTTGACAGTGGTTACAAGATCTGGGCCTGTTGGGTGTTTGATGGTGTTTCGTACTGTGTCATTTGAGATATGGTTTTTGAAGATCTCTAGCATGATTCTGTAGCATCTCATTAGAATCACACACTATTTATACAGACAGAATAGCTAGCACACTCTTACCTATTACACTTTTCAGCTGAGGTAGCATGGCCTTCAGATTTTTTCACTACCTTTAAATTGCTATTAGAAGTGGTTTCAAGTAACATTTTGACCCTGCTGTGTTATAGATCAATAAACAATGAAGATTATCTTACAGTACAGACACCCTGCTGAGAAACCCTATCACTTGTGTGCAACCATCATGGATATTGTCATGCACTTACCATAAAATGATGAAGTCAGCTCATTAAAATTGGAGAGAAAATTGCCAGTAGGGTTGAATTTGAAGAAAGAATAAAATGTACAAGATTGAATGAAATTCAGTGCACTTTAAAGAGCAGAGTGAAAAGAATATTGAGAAAACTTAATGTATAACTGTTAATTAGCATGATAATCACTTTTGATATCTATCTCAAAGTTCATTCATCAGAAAGAAAAAACCTAACCTAAGAAATGATGCAAAAATCATATTGATATTGTTTTCAAAAAGTGTCTCCTCAGCTCTAATAGATATTTTTTTCTCATGTTTCAGTAAGATGTAAATATACTCATATATATGATAGAAAGAGATAAATAGATAGATATGTCTCTCTCTCTCTCTATATATATATATATAATACAGCAAAAAATTTAAAATTACTTCATGTGGGTATAGTCTATTTCAAACTGGCACAACCTTGTGCCAGTCCTCCTCAGCCCTGAACTGAGTTTGTCTTGGAATCAGGGATTCGGTATTTAATTTAGATAGCAGTCAAGGAAAAGGTACAGTTGTTACCCAAAGAGACACCATCTTGTCTAGATAAAGAGCCTGAGTTGGTGATAAGGGGAGGGCATGAGGTATCTCTTTAAAGAGGGAAAGTCTGGAATGGGAGTTTATTTATGACCAAAGCCTTAAGTCGTATATAAAGGAATTCAGGTTCACACTAGGGAATACCAAACTATACCAACAACAAATATGTTTTAATAGGATTAACAACAAACTGTATTTAGACAATATAAATAAAGAATAGAATTAAGGGTTTTATAGTATTAAGTAATGGGGGCTTTAAAGACATAACAATTTAAAGTTAGAATGAATTATCTAAATGATAGATTTCCAAGACCTGCAAGTAATACTGAAACACCAAATAAGAATAAATTACACTATATATATATATATAGTGTAATTTATACACTGCTGGTATATATATATATATATATATATATATATATATATATATATATATATATATATATATATGTATGAAGAAATATAGTTTTAATGTGTGCTATATTTATGGAATAAAGAGCTCAATATCAGAGATACAGCATGTGTAAATATATATATATATATATATATATATATAAGTGAACATTGAAGTCAACACTCAAAATCGATTTCAATGTTCATTTTTATTTATATATATATACACACATACATACATACATACAAACGCTATCTGGATATGATTTATATGAGTTTATAAATTAGCAATTTTATCAGTATTGTTTTTTTAAGGAAAAATCTATTAATTGCTTATATATATATATATATATATATATATATATATATATATATATATATATATAATTTTCTAAGCGGGTCACATATTTTTATTTATTAATCTGACAAATCTTTATCACTTCAAATGTTATTTTTAGTGAATGATCATATTTAAGTAGACACTTTGTTTATTTATTAAACTGTATATTTATTTTTGTCTACTGGACTGAATATTTGAAAAGATTATTCCTGGGCAGTGGAAAACTGTTGTAAGTTATGCCATAACTGACTTGGCCATATATAAGAAAATAGGGTATGACACCAGTAAATCTGCCCTAAAATTATCCAACATACAGCTGAAGAAACAATGTGAAGAGGCCATTCTGATAAATAAATGGTGTAGGTGAAGAAACACCAATAATAGCTACAAGAAATGAAAGGAATCACAGAAAGTGATGAACTGAAACTTCACCAGGATCTGTACTTAGAATGTTTGCTAATTGCATGTCACTTAAAGAATGGATTTATATGTTTGATGTCCTTGACATCAGTAAAATAAGATAAATTGGCTAAGATGTAAAAGACAAGATGGTAGTCTGGATGTCAACCACCTGCTGAGCAACAGATTGTCATCACTTATTTGTTGTCATCACAATGTTTCAGCTCTTGTACTCTCTGGCCTTCATCAGTTAACATTTAGAGAATTAAAGACTGAATACTTTATTTAATCTACAGGAGTAGACTGTTCACATTCTACTTCCCATGTCTAGGGATATGTCTCATCTAGTTCTATAATACTGCTTAATTATTGCTCAATCTGAATAGGGATTAGTTTTGTTTAAGTGAGTGCCCTCTAAATTAATCACTAAGGAATGACCAAGACAACATTTAAGATCATCAATAAGATATGCTCAGCAGTACACAATAGCACATTATCATACTGTTCGTTAGTGATTACAATATATGGCAGAAGAGCACACCAAGACTGGTGTTACATGGTCCAAAAATAAAGAGAAATGAGAATGGACCCCAAGTGTAAAGACATATACAAGAAAACAACTTTCATAAGATGGCTGCTTATTTCACAAAACTGATTATGACTGCATCAGTACCCACTGAAAGTCATCCCTGGACAACATAAATGGACACTGCTGAGAGGATGTTGGTATATATTCATGCATACACTATCTCTCACTTTTTATATACAGTGTAACTGGGATATAAGAGACCCGGATATAAGAGAAACCCGGATATAAGAAAGATTTTCTCTGGTCCCAAATTAGAGCCTGTGTTAATGTAAACAAAATAGACCAAGCCCGGATATAAGAGAAACCCGGATATAAGAGAGGCATCGGTCCTGATAACTCTCTTATATCCGGGTTACACTGTATCAAAAAAATATATTGTTCTACCAACTAACTCTATCATAACAACAATTGAAAAGAAATTATCTAAACTCAACATAAAATCTGTTACTACTACATCTAAAATGATAAAAACTTAGTCAATACTGAACAAAACCATGAGCTAAAACCTGAAGGAAGAATTTACTCTACCACCTGTAATAACTGTTACAAAAATACATTAGAGAAACCTCATGGAATCTAAATAAAAGATTATATGAACACAGAAGGGATGTTTTATATTAGTTGCTCACTGTAATGAGACTAACAACAATTTTGACATAAAAAAAGTCTGCTCTGTGAATTCTTTGTGAATACTTTTTATTCAAAAAGATGAAAATGTTTAGAGAGTGATTTGATCGCAAGGTAATCCACAGTAGATTTGCATCTTGGCTCTTAAAACATTCCACCATTCTTGGTAGAACTTCTATTATCACAATATTGGGTATTTAATAAGAGAAGTGATAAAAAGAAAAAAATCTAAATGAGAAATATGTAAAAACAAATCATTAAATTCCCAGTATCCCCCATTCATGTGCATATGTACACACATCAACAAAACAAATTTAGTCCCCAATGATGACATCGTAAACGACAATACGTCACACAAAAACGTTTTTCTCCTTTGCCATACATTTTCCCCCAATATTGTTCTTGATATATAAAAATTTGTATATTGTCACCTCACATTGTTATATATATATATATATATATATATATATATATAACAGTGTGTGTGTGTGTACTGATTGTATATAAAATTAACAGAAATAAAAAGTAAGTTGTACAGTGATGCTAAACCTATTGTAAGAGAATCTGTTGCTTACTGAGTTAACTGTAAATCCAGACAACAAATCTTTCTCAAGATATGAGTGTAGTTCTGAAGTTTATATACTGACATGGATATATCAACTGAATTCTTATCTGGAATTTTACTATATATATATATATATATATATATATATATATATATATATATATATATATAATATTCACTATGGAATTAAGTGAAATATCAAAGAAAGACATCATGTTAAAAATAAATATTTGTTGTGTAAAATAAGTAGTTCCTGCACCAGTAACTTTCAGAATGTTAAATTTTTTGGTGGACACAATTTTAATAAGATATGCAGATGGATGGCAAACACAGAAGAAAAACTACAGAATCTCTGAGAAAATATAGTAAAGGAAAGCAGGAAGGAAGTACTAACTATCAATTGTAAAGAGATAGAATGTATGGTTGTCATCAAGGCCAAGATGTTAGCTATAAACTGGAGATGTTAAAAGTACACAGATTTAAGACTAGAATCAACATATTTGTCGTTCTATAGAAGGATGCTGACAATACCATGGATGGAGCATGTAAACAATTAGGATATTTTAAGGAAAATGAAAACAAAAAGTACAAATATACTTAGAAAGAGCCAGAAAGAATAAAAGAAATGTATTAATGAAATATATTGGTGTTTGTACATGTTTGCATCTTTCAAGTTTTGTTTCCAATATTGATCTCATTGCTGATAAGAATTTGGTTTGCTTCAGTCACTAGATTTGGCACATTTTTATGCTGTTTTAAATGTAATAAAAACTTTGGTCTACATTACACTTAAAAAAAAACCCTTCTTTCTAAACAAATAGGTACATCTGATGAAGGATAAAGTTGAAACAAAATATGTTGATTTCCCAATGGCTAGGAATTAATATTTATTTTTGTAATTTTACAAAAAATTGTGGCACAAGGCTGAAAGGGAAGTGGGAGGAAAAGGCTGGTATACAGTAAATATCCTAGTCCTAGTTAAACACAATCATGACCCATTCACTCAATACAATATACCCAATCACCACAACAACTTGTCCAACTCTCAATCCTAGATGTGCCATGATACCATATATTCACAAGGAACTTACAAAACATCCCATGCTGTAAAATTTATAATGCCAGTGGTTGGGAATGATTGCAAAACTTTTCCTCCTGCCCCTCTTAGACTCAGAAATACATGAAATGCATGCTGGGATATTTTTCTTAGCCAATAAAATGGGATGGCTTGCATTTTGACATGACTCAGTCCAGATCTGCCAAGTCAGGCAGTTCATGGCTAGCATGTCAAACTCTCTACTTTTTTGGCAGAGAGGAACCCAGGTGAGGCTATAACAAAGGAAAGAATCATGTCAGGCAAGGGAGACAAGCCCGACCACTTGTATGTGGTGTCTATGGGGAATTTTTGCCCAAGGTACACGTTCGGTATTAACCCACACCAAAAACAGTCTTGCACCACATTCTGCCTTGTGGGGAGGCTAAGGTAAATAACCTCAGTCCAGATCTGCCTTAACTACTAGACAGACTTACTGTGTTCACTTGTCTAACCTTTCCTTTGTGTACAAACACCAGCTCATAGTTTGTAAATTCTTTTGCTTTCTTACCTGTTTGATTTGCTTTAAGTACATTGTTTGTTTGCATGATTGTTGACATTTCATCCTTTTTGCATTTTTTTCTTTTCATTTCAAACTTTATTAATTCTGCTCATGTTATTTATCTTGCTTTTTGACAAAAGGCTTCTAACTCATCAAAATAAGTTCAATAGTCCAAACAACTGATAAATTCTGCTAAAAATAACAACACTGCCAATCAGACCACAAACTACTACCAGTCACAATGCCCCCCCCCCCTTGGGGAGGGCACTGTGCTTTGAGAGAATATTGGGCCTCAAACTCACACCTGACCTTATATGGAACACTTTTAAAAAGAAGTCATCGCTACAGATGCAGGTAAAATGATCATCTCCCTGTACTGCTCCAGTAAGTACCTGACTCCTCATGCTATATTCTACCTTTATAAAAGCCAGATCTGACCGAAAATAAAATACTGTTGCCATATTTGGGTAAGAGCTGCCCAGTCCTCACTTTCCAGACTTGATAGAGTTAAAAAATGTCTCAGAATCCTTGTTGGATAAAAATTATTTTCCAACCTCCAACCTCTCTCTCCTAGGTGATGATGTAGCAAGTCTCTCACTGCTCTATTGCTAATTCCATGTAAAGTGCTCAGATGAACTGCATTCCTTGGTTCCACCAGGTCTAACCTTGATGGCTAGGACTCATCATGTCACTTACATAGTACAAAACCACCTACATTATCTGCGTATTCCACTGGTGAGAAGTAAATTCTACTCAAACAATTTCTTCCCATGAACCACTGCTCTGTGGAACCATCTAGAGTTAACTATTTTCCCTTCCTACCTATCTAAACTACAACTTTACATAATCCTCTGCCTCAAGTGCACCCCCCTGGACCTTGTACAGGGTGAACCTTACTGTAATAAAAAAAAAAATGTAAAGCTTTCTTTGTGCATAATCCAAAATAAAAGAATAGCCAAATGAGGATTTTGCTAACAGTGTCCACCAATATCATGAAAAAATGAGTACATATTTTTGGAGTTGACAATATTGACGGACAATGCTAACATGATATCCTCCTACTTGCATAGAACCACATTTCTGTTGCCTCAAGTGTCCTCTTCATTAGTGTAGAAATTATTTACATTATTCGGACTATTGTCCTCATCTTTGTCGCCATATTTATTACAACATTTCAGCCATTGTACGCTCCAGCCTTCTTCAGCTGGTTGGAATGTTGAACTGAACCCTTTATTATCACTCACTGTTCTAGTTCCATGTGCCATGTTTAATGGATGTCAGTTTATCAGTTATCTCCTGTTAATTATCCTCACCAAGTTCTCCACTGCCTTAACCGGGTATTGAACTCACACTATTTGGATCCTGTCACTGGATCTAACTAACACCTTTATCCACTGTGCCCTGTGTCCTTGAGGACTGTGCGGAAATTGTTAATCAGTTTTGAGAAAAATGGAAACAAAAAAGACACATGCTTAAAAACACAAAGAGAAAGTTGAAATTTTGGGAACACATAATGAGAGAATTCCCTACTCACAGGACAGGAGGGAAGAGCAAGTAACCTGCCTAGTGATCTTGTATGAATGAATGATTGAATAGATAGTAGGAGTGATAGTAAAAAGAAAACATATTACTTAGAGCTACAAAAGACAGGAAAACTGTGTAAGTCCTGAAAGTCATGGCACATAAATAAAGAGAAAGACAGCTAATAACTGATGAAGATAGTAATATTTCTATAGAGATTTTACATCAGAAAAAGCCAGTAGAATTGATAATAAGAAACATTTTGTTTAGAAAAAAAAAAACAATGGAAAAAAAAAGATCGACTACTTAAAAATTACAGAATATATAAAGAGGGATCAATAAGTTTGTAGCCTGACATATAATTATGAACTGAATTTGAATCTTAAATCTTAACTGTATAATGTTTGATCTCTGATTACTTAAATATTTGTATCTATAAAAAGAATGTACAAACATAAAAATTCTTAAAATAATTGTCGGACTTTGTCCATTTCCTAATGTGTGATGTCATATATATATATATATATATATGGGCATGCAGCCGAGTGGTTAGAATGTTCACATTCTGCCCATGAGACCCAGGTTTGAATGTCACCATATTCGATTTGTCAAGAAGGAGACTTCCTGATGTCATCAGAGTGGAGAGGCTCGATCCCAGAGTGCGGTACCTTTGGAAAATGCCTGTAAACCATACCCACGGATTGATCCAAGCATTGTGAGTGAAAATGGGTAGACAGAACCCTTGGGTGCCAAAGATAGCTGTGCTAACAGGATGTCACAAGTCACCGTGACCAAGAGCTTGGGCATACTGGCCTTGTTCAAATTGTTGATCATGCTAGATAACATGATCTTTCCCAGAAACTGTAACTAAGGTCTGCTCAGCATAGTTGCAGTATAAACCACAGGTGGGCTCTGTGCATGTTGAATAAACACAACTGCAACTGAGCAAGCATCTGCAATAGGGATTGGCAGCCACCCTAGTAGACAGGTACTCTCGAATACAAGTAGCCAGCTATATATATATATATATATATATATATATATATATATATACACACACACACATGCATACAAACAGGGAGATCTCCATTTTGTAAACACAAGAGAGACTTCGTTGAAAGAAAAATTTTTCCTTAAGTTCAAACGAACTTGAAATTATTCTAATATTAAAATTAACACATTGAAATGTCAAAATGATTCTGTGAATTAATTTAAAGTGTATGAAAAAGTAGCGACAAGAATTGCAAGTGCATTAAATTTGCATCCAAAACATGACCTGAAATTCTAAATAATTTAAAATCAACTCTCAGCATAATTATAATATAACATTAATGACATCTGATATCAAATTGATAACATATTTGTGTGTATGGAAAAAATGACAATAAGCAATGCAAGGATACTAAACTGGTACCAAAAACATAACTTGAAATTCTCCACAAAGTAAAACTGACTATCAATTTATATTAAGTAAATAGCCTTAAGTAAGAAATTAAGTTGTGCAATGACAAATACATAGAAAAAAAAAGAAAAATGCAAGCAGACATATGCATATACATGTGATTATTTACAAAGGATAGCTTAGTTAAGAACAGATACATACATAAGCGTGTGATTATTTACAAAGGATAGCATAGTTAAGAACAAGGCCACAGTGTGTGAGGATTGAATTTGTAAGCAGCAGTATACTAATCATTGTGTTGTGCTAAATATATGTGCATATATATATATATATATATATATATATATATATATACTTGTGTAGGATTTGATATATACATCGTTTTGCCTTTTGAATCACGTAAAGTCACCAAATCAGTAAAGTGGGATTCCTATTTCAAATTTCTGCCATTTCTTTACATAAAAAAAAAATAAAATTAATATGTTTATCAACAAAGTTCTCAAGAACTGCCTACATTCTACAGATCATTTAAGCTTAATGAGCCTCTTGAGTTTGATATCATTTTTAAAGGCAAAAGTTGTCAAGTTTCAAGTTTGATAAATGTTGTCTTAGATTATTTTTGCAGGGATATTTGATTTCTGCATACTGCACGGGGGAAGCTTTGATACCAGATATTCTTAAGGAGTTCTTAAAGAAAGGACTCTTAAACCAAGGCAAAGATGATACCGCCCATGTGGAGAACCTGATCATAAGTACTTATATTCACTTGTTTTTCTCTCTTCCTTCTATATATATTTTCACTTTCTCTCTTTTCCTTATAAATATAATTTCACTTTCTCTCTCTTCCTTATATATATATATATATATATATATTTTCACTCTCTCTCTCTCTCTATATATATATATATTTTTTTTTATTTCAAATATATTTGGTTGGATAATATTAAAAGTTCTATCAATCTTTTAATTAAATTTTTTAAATTTCAAAATTAGTTGTTTTATGCTGGAAAAGCTCAATAAAAAATTAATTAAATCTCCTTTGTCAGCTGTTTTCAATAAAATATGCATGAAAGAAAGTTTGCTGCCCAAATACACATCAATTTCATGGGTAAATAGTGTTCAATATCAGAGATAGAGCATTTGTAGATGCAGACAGTATTGCCACAGTGAGATTTTATTAATCAGGTGATGGTAATCCAACAATACTCCCCCCAGATTGCAGAAGATTCTCTTATGAAACCTGATTTGTTATGTATGTCTCTAAATGTTGTGGACAATGTACAGTGCTTGTTCTATGGAAATTTTAGATGAGGGCATGTTTGGTCATACAAAACTGTCAGTGGGTGATAATCCCCAAATCATGCCACAGTAATCAAATAAACCCTATCAAAGGGCACATTCATTTTATTAAAGAAATAAAAGGAAAAAATAAGAGATCTCTACTCAAAACATGTATATGCAAAATTTAATATTATAATGTAAACTATGTGTGTCATTGTGTGCATATTTTTATGGATGTGATTTTCATTCATAAACTGTAATATTCACAGTGGAGAAAGCTATAAAAGGTTTGCGTAATGAGTTTTGATATTTTACAACTTTTCAAAGGCCTGGCAGTCACTGAGTTTCAAGTTGATGAGTACATAAAAAAAAACTTTATTCATAATGTATTGAGTAGAATTCAAAAGAGATCTCAAGTGGGTTTGAAAAAAACTTTCAATTATTATGTCACAGCGAAATACTTTTAAGAAAGAGCCTATTCATTCTGGCTTTATATTTCAAAATTGATTGGACTCAGGTGAACTGAGAATACTGATTAAAACTGATTAATATACAGATTGGTATTTTCTACTTTTATTGTTTGTTTTCAGTTGCTAGAAAATTGAATTTGTGGACAATTATAGATTTTGAAGTTGAAATTTTTCATGAATCATTGAAATCAAGAGGACTCTTTGTGTAATCAATGTGTTCAAAGTCGCTTCTTTTTTTATTGATATCAAATGTATCATGTAGTCATCTTGCTACACATCTGAGGTAAATAGTAAAAGAGAGGTTCAGATCCAAGAAGTCATGTCTAAGGCCATAATTCCAAGGATTAAAAAGTAATCTCACAAGTCCAACTTCAGAAAATAGCTGGGATGTAAATCAAAAGTGTAAAAAATTCACAACACAACTTGCAATGCATAACTATCTCTTCACCAATGAGGAATCAAGATAATCCTGTGGTCCAGAGTAGATTTTTATTGGCATAAGAATGGTTATGATTGGTCAAAACTGGTAGCGAAGCCAAACAATTACCATATTTTGAGGCCTGCTGAAGTCAACCTAATCTTGATTCAGATTTTCTTTTTCAACAGATAGCACAATGAATATAAATTCTTTTCCAAATGAAGACTTGGTTTTCTCCTTTGTTACCACAACATCACACTGTTTTAATATATCCACTGCATCAGTGAACTGTTAAGTGAGAGGATGTGAAACAAAGTTGGTTTAATGTAGGGTGCCCCTATGCATACATACAAACTGCCTAGTTATCACAGTTACACTAGTATTGATGTACACCAACCATACCTTTTTAGGTTCTGTTGCAGTGTTGGAATCCCTGGGATTCAAATATTTTTCATGAACTGTCTGAAAACAGAAGCATAGCAGAGAGATGAAGAATAGATACTACACTTTGATCCCTGCATGAAGGACACGTAAAGGAGATGGATAGCACTTTTCCGTTAAATGAAAAGGGGGAGAGGATTAAATTGTGCTTGGGAAAAAATTCTGGTATCCTTTTCTGGAAATCTCATATAAAAAAGATCACTTACTCTTTGCATCCTATTTTCTTTTTCTTTTTCCTATTCCCACTGTTCATACAAATAAAACTGTATCTTTTCAATTTAATTTAAAGGAAAATTCTTTTGGTCATGTCAAGTGCTACAGCTAAGATATATTTAAATAGGTAATAAGTAATTGGGCATATACATAAATCAGTACATAGCAGAAATATGAAACACTTGAGGCTGTTTTCTTTTATGTGCTGTGTCCCTTCAGGATATTGGTGACTGTGGCTCTCCACAGCTTTCTGTCTTTATCAGCTCTAAATAAGAATTGTCTTTTGCTCTTTCTCTTTGTTCAGTGAACAAACTGCACCAGTTCGTTAGATAGGTTATTCTCTGCCTTCCTCTGTCCCTCTTGCCTTCAACATGTTCTGTGAGTCTCAAATTCTCAAAGTTTTCTTTCCTTATTATATGCCCAAGAAATTTGAACTGTTTCTTTTCACTAAAACTTTGCTGTTTCTCATATATTCAGTTCATAGTATTCTCAGCATCCTTCTGTAGAACCACATTTCTGGTGCCTCAAGTCTCTTCTTCAACTGTGAAGACATTGTCCAGTATTTACTTTCAATATTACATAACATTTCAGTACTCTTATTTGTTAAACAAAATTTTTCTATTTCTTAATATTTTCTGAGCTTTTAGAAGGCATCTTTTGCTATTCCAATGTACCCTTTGAATTTCAGTATCACATTTTCTATCTTCTGTTAAAACACTTGCTATTGTACTGAATTATTTTTTAAGCAAAGTCACTTCAAAGGTTTCAAATTAAGGCTGAAACTTTCTTTGCAATTTTAATAATAATTTTGGCTTTCTTATTTCACTTTAATCCTGCATGTTCAAGCTGATTTAATATAAAACGTTCACTGTAATTTGCTAATAAGTGACTATATTCTCACAGATAATGATAAAATGATAAAAACAAATGAGAATTTAGAAAATCTCAAGACAGTTAAAATTCTAACATTACTTATGATTCCAATGAGAGAAATCTATTGGAAATAAGTTGGCACTTTAAAATCATTCATGGTTCTATCATGATGTCTATATTAATTTTATGAACAAGTGAGCATGAACTACATCAAAGGCTCAAGTTGGTTGTGTCTGATACAGTAAGCTTTGTGCCATTTCATTAAATACTGTTTTATGGCTAATGATAAAAAATAAAAGCAAATACTATAAAATTGAAATTTGTAAAGTGTACAGTAACCATAGAAATGCCATAAAGTGTTTGTTATTTAATTTTGAATTGATTGGTAGTAAGAAGTGCTCTTTGCAATGTTCACTCTGTAAATGTATTATTTTACTTATCCCTGTTGTAATCATGGTTAAACATGCACAATGAACATCTGCTCTCTCTGTGTGCATAAGAAAAACAAAGGTAAAATATAATATTGAAAACTAAATTAGAAGCATTTATATAGATTTTGATTATAGACAATAAACTCTATATAAATATTGGAAGAATTCTCAATCTTCAGCCTGAAATTGTACAAATGTCTTAGAGTAATAACTGTAATAACTCCATGGCCAGCACATTTTAACCCCTGACCCTTGTGATTTTTGAACCCTGTTGTGGCCTCTTTTCAGCACTGCCCATCCACCATTTTTTTTTAAATTATTTTTAAAGTGATGTTACATTGTCATCAACTAATAACATACATCATGTATTTGCATGGCCAGTGCAGTCCGTATTACACAGGAATCCTTGACAAGGTTGGACCCCTAAAAAGGATAGTTTCAGCAGCCTTTTTTTGCTTTTTGCACTTTTTACCACTGAAGTTATATTGTCAATCATTAACTATCATAATCAACAGGGTCAGTACTTACTACCCTGAACCTCTCAACTGTGTGGAGACCCATGCCTACTGGGGAGGGGAGACAGAAGTGCTAATTTCAGTAGTGCTTATATTTTAAATTGTAATTTTCTTTCTGAACAGTTCTTGTAAATCAATTCAGAGGGCAATATATTTCAGTAAAATCATTTTTTATTCTGAGATGATCCACTAAGGAGGATCTTTGATTTTGTTTCTAATAGTAATACTAACCAGAAGTCCATGGCTAGTAATTAAAATAAAATTTCTTGTCCTTTTTTTTATATTTCTAGAAAGATAAAACTAAGAAAATGATCACTTAAAAAATAAAAAAAATATGTTTAAAGATTTCAACACATGAAAAATTTTCCCAAAAACTGAAATAGTCTTTAAAACAAATTTTTAAGACAATCCTGTTTGTGTTGCATAGTCTTGTGCTGGAATCTTTGTAAAACTTTTTTTTCAGTGGAGGTATGTTGGTGATTACTCTTTATGAAAATGTAAAATTTGCAATTTTGACATTTTAAAAAAAAAACAAACCCTATTCAACATAAAAGTAAATAATTAAGTAATATGTACTGAAATTTTAATTTGAATTGGATAATTCTCTCATTATTGGTAATTTAAAAAAAGCATTGCCCTTCACTCCCAATTTTCCTTTGAGCCTTAGCGGCCCCCAGGTTGGGAAGCATTGTAGAGAGGATGGACATGTATCAAAATTTCCTGAGTGGGAGTGACCCTTGCGCCAGCCCTGAAGAGCTCCTTTTAAGAAAATAAAGGAAATGTCCAATCCAAAGGTCTTACAGTATTGCTGCAAACAGCATGAAATGTGTCCTCTGATTGGTCAACAGATGAGCCAATGACAATGCTGCTTCATTTCCACCTTGGCAGACAATTTAGAAATTCTTTCTTTTGACGACTGACCCTGGAACAGTGATACTGTATCAAATTGCCTTCTGACCAACAATAACATGGAAACATCCACAGACATGTATCTGCCATTTGAATAGATATCTCCAATTATTAGAGATATATTTGATATTGTGTCTTAATTTAATGTATTTTTGTTGCTGGCTGTTTTTAGACGTGTACCCACACTTGTATAACTAACTGTAATGGTGTCCACAACATACTAAAAAAAAAAACAAACCTGAAAATGTACCATTTGAATAAATATCTATCTAATAAATATCTCTAATTATATATATATATAGAGAGATAGATAGATAGATAGATAGATGATATTTAATGTTATTTTAATTTTAGTTTTATATAGTTCATATGTTATATGTTATTTTAATTTGTGGCCTCTTGTTAGAAGTGGACCCACATTTGTATAAATGTAATGGTGTCTGTGACATACCTAACACAAAAAATCATTCAAGTCTATATTTAAAGTATAACATCTTTTGCAGAGACAACATTAACTAGAAAGAGAAGTATGATAATGCAAAAAATGGAAAAGCTTTTAAACATACATACGTGGACACGTCAAAGTCTGACACTCAATATTTGCTTTTTCTCATACAAAAGAAGGCTTTATGTTTAGTTGAATGATAATGGTGACATCAATTATTTCCACACAGGAAACATTTGGTATTCATTGAACAAACAATTAGCATTGCTATTCATTGAAATTTATAAAAATCATTCTCTTTTAAGAGAAAGATTTTGGAAATTTTAAAAAAAATAGTCTTCTCAAGTTCACTGTTATTGCTCTTTCTTGTACTGATAGGTGTTTCCTTCTTAACCTTTTGTTTAAAGTACTGTTGAAAGTCAATGTCTTGATTATGTCATTATTTTCCCTTCAAGTTAGATGCATTATCCATTTTAGTTGTTGCTTCTGTTAGAAGTCTTCAAGTGAAGTGGTTCTGTTATTTGGTAAAGCTCTTTTATTCTGATTCTGTAGTGCCAGTCTATAAGATCTGATGAAGGATTGTCTTCTTTAAGACGCAAGGGATTCAATTGCTGATAATCACTGATCTGAGAAAATGGTTATATATTGCTGATAGTTTAGATAATTCTGAATCAGATGGATGGTCCTGATAACATTGTAATGCACATGAAAAAAAAAATGTAAAAAGGTATATAAATTAAGATTTGGTAAAATTGACAAATCAGATAGAGATAATGGACACATTATTAAAACATATCTATTAATCAGTTTAGACAAAATAAACAAATCTTTTTACTGAAAGTTATGGATAATATATAATATTATTGGATACCGATTTAAACTTTAACTTAAAATTATAAAGATAAAAATTACATACACTATTTACATTATTCGGACTATTGTCCTCATCTTTGTCATCATATTTATTACATTTCGGTCGTTGTATGCTCTGGCCTTCTTCAGGTGGTTGGAATGTCAAACTGAACCCTTTATTTTGCTCACTGGGGTAGACTGTTCTAGTTCCACGTGCCATGTTTAATGTATGTTAGTTATCTCCTGTTAATTCCCCTCTCCAAATTTTCCACTGCCATAACCAGGTATTGAACTCACACTCTTTGGGTCCTGTCACTGGAGCTGACTAACAATTTTATCCACTATACCATGTGTTCTTGTACGTAATATCAGAAACATAGACAAAAATTACACAGCATTTAAAACAAATATTAAATTGTTAATCTGCAATGTTTCAGATTTTAAGCACGTGTAGTTGTTATGTAATTAGAAATTATATACTATTCAAGTAACACAATTTAAAATAAAGTCTACCATTTTACTATTAAATGTTCACATGCATTTTTGTGTCCACCAAAATGTGCGTTTGCCAGGTACAAATCTGAGGACAATATACCAGGTAGAGAGTCTGAGTAAAAGGTTGAAGTAATCATTAAGAAGTCTTCCTATATCTAGTCTATTTCGGTTATATAAAAACTCTTTTTATAAAAAAGGAACTGGACTAAAAAAGAAAAAAAATTCTTGTCATGCATCTCAATTTCTGAAATATAAAAATTCTGTCGTTACACTTCATTTATTTTCTTCTTTTACTATGCTTTTTCTTTAAGGACAAGTTGAATATTTTTACAAGACCAAATTTTCATCCCTTCAATCTTCCAGACCCTAAAGAAATACAAGGTTCTAATGTGAATTTTTTATTGGTTGAATTATATATCCCTAAGCAACCTTTTTATACTGGCTTCCAATGGGAGAAGTATTTACATTGTGTATTAAGAAGCCCTAAAGGACTACATTATTTTTCGTGCATCTGAATATTTTTTTCAGTAATAGTTACTTTTACATATATAAATAATGTAAATATATTTTTTTTCGTTTATTGTACTGCATAAAAATAAATATATTAAATTAGATATTATTTTTCACAGTTCTTATATTAAAAGTTATTTTTTCCTGGGCTATGTTAGGTACCCTTGCTAGTTGAACCCAATTTACTTGCACAATTCTTGGTGAATCACTCCTCCTATTGCATTGCGCTAGTTTTAGTTCAACTTTGGCCAGTGTTGTTGCATTTACTTCATTTCTCTTGTTTGAAACAAAGGATCAGTAATAATTTTATACATTAATATCCATCCATGTAAGTGAAAAATCATCATATACTTTGATCTTAGCTTCAGAAATTGGATTTATCTTTGATTATGGCATAAGAGAAAATTTCTCATTCTCTATCAATCGATATAAGCAAGAAATAGCTAAATGCGGAACCAACAAGACAATACAAATCACAGAAGCAGTTATTTGTGTTTACAGATAAGCACTCATTAAATTAGTATCAAAAAGTCATTCATGGAGGATTTTACCGTCTTTGGTGAGATATAACACATGGTATTGGACTACGTAAAACTTAATAAATATATGTGGATTACAAGGCAACTAATGGCTAACCCAATTTATATAAGACATCTATTTTCTTAACTTGGGCAATCTAGGTTTAATGTGCAGAAAAAATATAAGCGAGTCAATAATAAGATGCTTGGAGAAAGAGGAGGAATATCTTGGTTTTCTCCACTCTCCGAGGCCCACCATAGGCTTTTGATAATCTGTGATATACTAACACATCAAAGAAAAGAACCAAACGACACAAAGAAATTAGTTTCAAAATTGAGTTATGCCTGAAAACATTTTATATATAACAATTGGAATATACTAATATGTCATATCAAAAATCCCAACATGCACGCCACCAATCTGCCACTGGATGGCATGTCACTAGTGTTTACTGCTGGTGAATGTTACCACTAGTGGACCGCTAGAGGCCAACCGGTGACCCACTAGCAGCTTGTGTGTAGAGATTATATATATATATATATATATACTCTTGTTACAATTTGTCCAGGTGAATTGGAAACACACATGAAAAAAGCAAACAGCATATGATAAGGACAAATGAAATAAAACGAACGTCTTACTTGTAATGTGCTTAGGAGTTACATGGTAAAGCCCTCGTGATATATTTTATGTTCTTATTTAGGAAGCATAACATTCACTTGTTTGCCAAACCACTGCTGGCTACCACCCGTATCGCCTTTGAGGTTGAAGCAAAAACTGAACTATTCTTGCCATCAGTCTGTCAAATGACTGTCAAGAGCCCTGAGAGTGTCAATAAGTTTGTTCTATAAAATGAGGATAATCACATTTAGTATTTGATATTGAAATAAGCTTAAGAGAGATGTAGATTTACAGGGTTATTCAAACTTATAAGTACTTTTATTTAATAGATAAGTAATTTAAAAAAATATAATATATACTCTATACAAAGCTCAAGAGTCTCTCAAGGCAAAAGGTTAACTGAAGGTGGTTGTTGTGTGAGCAGTAAGAGTAAGGAATGCAGTTTTTGTGGATATGTGAGAAAGACAATGGTTAAACTAAGACATGAAGTAGTTAAGAATGCAGTGGTCATGAAACATTCACTTAGGATTCTGATCCACAAAGCAATACTTCTGAGGAAGAAGATATTTGAATGGAACTTACTCCTTACTAAGGGAATATGGAGGAAATGTGTAGAGGGGGGGATCATCTCAGTGTATTCACCATGGTGGATCTTAGCTGCAAGGATTAGAATTAGGGAAACTAAGGAATATAGCTTGTTTGAATGTTTTTCATGGAAATGGTAGTAGAATAGTGAAAGACCTTCATCTGTGTAAAGTGGAAAATAATTCATCACTCACAAGGCCGCATAGACACTTTCGGACTATATCAAAACTGGAAAGTGAGAACTGGGCAACACCTGTAAAAGTAAAAAGAACATCGGGTTAATAAGGAATGGTATATTTTACTATGCTATACATGTGCTCATTAATATTCAAGCAGATAAAATCTGTGTAATGGTTTTAAAAGTATAATGCAGAATAGATGAAAGAAAATAAAAAGAAGGAAAGAAATATGGTGAATTGTAAATTTGTAATTATTATTCCACTTGAACAGCTTTCTTCTCTGTGGAACCAACTCTCAAGAAGATGTTTCCCCCAATTACTTCAACGTTAATCTGTTCAAGTCTAGGGTTAACCATTATCTTCCTCTCCTATTCACATAAACCGCCTCTTTAATGTAACCCTCTAGCTGGAGTTGCCTCCTGGTCTTAGACAGGTTGAACCTTACTGTAAAACAAAATATTTACAGTAAGACTATTGTTCACTTCTTTGTTACAATAATCACAACATTTAAGTAACTGAAAACTTAATCATGGCAAGATATCCCTAGCAAGAACTGGACAACAATGAACCAAGATAAGCTATCCCAAGTTATGGGCAGTGGAATGGAAAAAATCTATCTGCAAATTGAATAAATAATTCAGTTTGAAATATCCTGGAAGTTATCAGGATTGACAGTGACCTGAAGAAGGCCAGATTTCATAATGGTCAAAATGTTTTGATTGGAACAAGAAAGATAAGGATATTAAATTAACTGTTAATAATATGCCTTCATTCAAGAAATTCAGACAGAAATTCTCAATTTATCAGTTGCTGCAAAAATTCAAATTTTCAACCATACATAAGTTCAACCATTACAATTTCAGACAAAAAGTTCTCAAGGAAAATTGAAATATTTCTTAATTCTTCCTTTTTATGTGGATGTCTCTTCAGGGTGTAGGATCTCCATAATTTCCTCTTCTTCAGAGCTCCAATATTTATCTTCTCATTATTCTTACCTTTTCTCTCATTCATTTACACAAGCTCATTAGGTAGGATACTTGATGTTTCTATCTTAAATTCAGTATATACTGTTAGTGTCAAATTCTTCAAGCCCTCTTTCCTTTTTATTTGTTCCAGAAATTTCAACTGTCTTTGTTTTATTCTAAACATAACTGTCTTTTTCATTTCCATTTTTCTTAAAACTTTCTTGTTGCTCACATGTTCTATCCATAGTACTTTCAGTATCTTTCCAGAGAATTACGTATTTGTTGCCTAAAGTCTGCACTTCAGCTGTGTGAAAATTGTTCAGCATTCATTGTCATACAAGAAGAATGATCTTGCATCATTTTACAGCACTCTTTGTTTCTAATGAAATTATCCTGTTTTAAAATCTTTTGCTATTCTAGTGGTTCCCCAAACAGTGCAGCAGCAGAAGATAGCAGGTGAGGCAGAATGATTGTAAGACAATGATTTAGAAACAGTTTAAAAAAATTGCCAAAACTAAATGTGATTTAAAAATTTAAAATATTATTATGGATTACTTGTAATTGCATGCTTGATTTCCAGTATAAATAATATATTAATAATATGAGCGATTTTATCATTGTGATATTTTTGCATTATATCAAGTATTAAGAACATAGTAACTAGTATCTGCCAATTGTAGGAGAGAGTTATCAATGATAATTTTCTCACTTCAAATTCCTGATTACTTCCCTTTGCCCCTCCGTTTTATTTTTGTTTTTTTTTATTTTAAATATACTTTTTATCACATAAAATTTGGTGAGGTGGGAGCAAATTTTCCTTCTGAAAATGCAGTTGAGAGAAAAAAAGTTTTGGAATGACTGTGCTATCCTATTTTACCTTCAGATTTCCATATCACATTTCCTGTTGTCTGTTAAAACACTTCCCATTAAATATCTGTATTTGCTGGATTCTAATGTCTCCAATTTATAGCTTGTATTTTGCATTGTCCTTACTAATGACTATATATTGTGTCTTATTTTAAATCCTGTATATTTTCTTTTCTTATCTCAATATATCTAGTTGGAATAACCAAAAGTTATGCTATATTTCTAATATTTATTTTATCATTTTATGTAACATTTGATATGTACAGAAAAACAAAAATCTTGAATAAAGGTGTTTAATTTGAATAATGGTAATGGTTATTCTTCTACAGATTTGTTTTCAACTGATTAGCTCTATTGTAATTTAATTAAACCTGCTCAAATTAACTTTTTCTTTTTTACTCTTTGCTTGTAAATTTTTCAAAGTAAAAAGGAATAAAAATGGTGCAGAAATAATCATCAGAATGATAATTCTATTGTTCACAAGATTTTTGATCTGGGCAACTTATGTTTGTGTAATATTAAAATGATAAATCATTGACTAAGGAAGAGAAGCAACAACATAAACAGAAGAATGTGAAAGAAGAGAAAATAATTTGATTTTCCCTAAACAAACAGCCAATCAAAGCTCAGCAGTAGAAATCAAAGTTAAAGAACTTGAAGTTCTATACTGAAGTTTGAGAGAAGCTGCAAACTGTAAGATCATGTAAATGAAGAAAACAATTATGAAATCTTCTCTTCTGTGGTCAGTCTTGTACTTGTAAAATCTATTTGTCAAATCTTGTTTAAGAATTAACTTGATGATTTATGTCTTCCAACCATTCTTTGTGATCTGATCTTTCCTCTTTGTCATTTTGAGTTTCTTGGCAGCGTTAGATGTAGTTTCACCCAATACTGCAAATTGCTACAAAACCAAACAATATCCAAAGAACTTGAGTCATGTTCTTAATAGGACTTTTCAGATCAAGACTTCCATACAGTGTGACCCGGATATAAAAGAGATTTTCTATGGTCCCAAATTAGAGCCATACTTACCTAAACAAAATAGACCAAACCTGGATATAATAGAAACCCTGATATAAGAGACTTCTTATCCGGGCCCCGACAACTCTCTTATATCCGGGTTACACTGTATAGATGTCATTCATGGTGGCAAAATCATTCAGAAATATCTGTCAGCTATCTAAAACTGCTTTCTCAAATCAATGATTAAAAATGGCTAGGTTTAAATGAATCCTTCTTTGAATCTTGTGTACTGGTGCTACACAATCACAAACAAAGAATACTACCAGATAATAGAAACCACACTACTTGAAGACTTTCAACAACAGCAACAACTACTTTTGTTTTTGTTTTGCTTAATGGCATATCAACACCTAATGAGTCATCTAATTCCAAAGCAGGCAGTTTTGGGATTTTATGTTAGTGTTGTATCTGAGTTATCAAAAACAACAGTAGAAAACTGGAATTGCTTTAACAACAAGTTTATTATCTTTTGGTACAGGGAAACATAATGTAGAATAGAGACTAGGGGAAAGAATGTTTAGCCGTGAATGAAAGCTACTGCTGATCCTCCTCTTAATGTAGGAGTATTTTTATGTCTTTTGTCCAACGGCTGAGTTCAAACATACACGGAAATATTCTCCCTTGCAATGATTTGTGTTTTATTTCATAGTGAAATTATTTTTTTTAAACATTATAGTCATATCAAAAGTTGTAGTTAGTATTTACAAACTGTACTAATTATATTAAAAGTTAAAAGATTTTTTTTCAGATTTTGATACAGAGGTTTGCTTCTTTTATGAATTTAGAAGTGTTATCTGGATTGACCCTGGCAAAGATTTCTTTCAGGTTATTTGTTTGATAATATTTGATTTGGGCTAATTTCAGGTTCTTGCATGTTGTCAGTATATGGCTTACTGTGTACTTTTCAACAGAAACAACTAAAATAAATAGCACATGTAACTAAAAGTGACAATAATGATATAATCAAGATGTTGACATTCCACACAACTTAAAGCAAAAAGGTATTATAGAAACCCCCATCAATACTTGAAAGAGCATTAATAGTGGGCTTGAGAAAATTATTTTCATGAAAATTGTTTTAATAGAAAGATTTAATTAGTTTCAACTGACAGTAGTAATGAATCATTGGTCAATGAATGCCAAATGTTTCTTTATAAGGGAACAGCTGATATTATCATTAACATTTCAAATCAGAATTGTTCAGTGATATGCTAGTAAAAGCAAAATGTCTGTTCATTTGAGTTTTGTTTGAAGTAATAAAAATATTAAAGAAATAATTTAAAAAGATATACTTTGCACAGTCAATAAAAAAATAAATAAAAATCACTGAAGTATTAACATATATTTATCAACGTGACTTATACCATTTTAACACTTAGTAAAATTACACAAAACACTGGGTTTACTGTAATAAGTTATCTAACTACCAACACACACATATTATATATATAATTTTTACATACCAGTTTGTTGAGTTTGGCTTTCAATATTTATTTTTAACTAATTCATCTTTTCACCTTATTGTACTGTCACAACTTTCAACAATTTATGACTGCTAAGGTAAATACTATAAGTAGGCTTTGACAAGACAAATTCACATCACATATTTTAGATGACATCAACATTACCAATTTGGACATAATGGTTTAATGGTGTGTAGTATGTGATTCATGCTAGGAAATACCATAAGTTTGAATCAGAATTACTTTCCATCAGGAATATTTGATCTAAAAGGAGTTGAACTGCTATGACCCCAATATGTACTGGTTCTACTCTAAGAGATACCTGGTGTCACATCAGAATGTCAAAAGAGCTAGGTAGGTGCCTCAGAGCATTGACCAAAAAAGTAGCTTCATAGCCACCAAGGGAAGAATTAGAATTAGGCCTCAGAGGATGTTGGTGCATAAATAAGAGTGAACCCAGTGGAACTTATATATACACAAAAAATGGATAATAGGAAGTTATACAAATGCCTGACACATGAGGGAGAATAGAATCCCCACCTTCTTGTGAGAAGATGATTGAATATTTGAAGGAACACCAGAAAGTACATACCTTCCATAGTTGATGATAATTTGATGGTGTCTAGAAGTAAATGAAGAATTATTTTATGTATGGAAATAATACATGAATAAAGAATTCTTTTACATATTCTTATCAGCTATTACTTAACATTTCAGGCAAAACAGATCCTACATTATTGAGTTCAAATCTCCACAAAGGCTGCTTCTATTTTTCTGAGTCAAACATTTCACTTTAACTTCTCCTTTTATGTGTCATATCCTTTCAGAATGTGGGCATCATGGATTTCCACAACTTAACCTTTGTAGATTTTTGTAAGGTTTCTTTTTCTGTTATTTCGATCACTGTCCTACCAGCTATTTACACAAGCTTGTCATTATTCACTGCTTTTCTCTGTTCCTCTTGTATCAAATTTGCCAAGACCTCCATCCTAATGATGTACCTTATTAATTTCATCTACCCCTTTATGGTTCAAAATAGAACATCTTTTTCATTTCTATTTTCTTTAAAACTTCATTTCTAACATCTTCTGTTCATGGTATTCTCAGCATTCTTCTGTAGAACCTTATTTCTATTGCTTTAAGTCTCTTCATCTGTGAGGAAATTCTCCAACATTCACTGCCATAGAAGTGGATTGATATTGCATAAGAGTTTAATTCTTTTTTCTTTGTTTCTAACAAAATTTTCCCGTTTCTTAAAACTCTGCCTAGTTCTTTTGGAAGTTAACTTAGGCTATTCCAATGTACCTTCAGATTTTGAAAGAAAATCTTGTTCCAAATTCAAAATGAAATTATGCCATCTGAGAATTATGATAACTTTCAATATTCTGAGAGAAGAAATTATTCCGTAGAAACTATATTAACTAATACAAGTTTCAGTACAATTTACTATTTTCTTTGAACGTTCTTTCTGTTGCAATATATACATCAGGCCAAATTCCAAACATTTTGAAAAAGGCAGAAATACACTTGCCAAAGCCAATCATTGATAATTTTGTTTATTTCTGAACTGCAAGTTGAAAAGAGAAGAATTGTGAGGCAAAGTTCACCCAGTACAAGACCTAAGGGTAGTGAGTTACTGAAAGAGATGTAAAATATTAATTTTAGAGAAAGAAATAGGAAGTGAAGATTATACAGATATGGTGAATAGATGATTGACCCAAAATTTGAAGAAGTTAAGAATGCAGTATTTAAGAAAGCATTCATGTGGGAGTCTGTTACATGAAGTATTGATTCTTAGAAAGACATAGCTAGGCATCTCTTGGCTGTAAGGAACTGAGCAATAAAGAATGAAGTCTATCAAAATATTTATCATGAAAGTAGCAATGTTGCATCTGTAGAAAAGAGGCTGTGACGTGGAAAATAAGTCATCTCCCCATGAAAAGGCCATATAAACATTTTTGAACTCTGTTAATGCTGAAAAGTGAGTATGAAGCAATTCCAGTCAAAGCATGGCAGCAATATTCCAAGTTTTACAAGAAAGATCTTGAAGAATTTAAGGACTTATAAAATAATTATTGGATAAAACTCAGTTGAACACTTGATATTGTTTTTGGGAAAGGAGATTATATAAAAAAAAATGCATGAATTAATCCATATTCTGTTCTTAAACTGCAAGAATTAATCAGTGAATTTCTAAAGATTCTGCTAATTAAAACTATGACAAGAAAAGTGAAATTAATGATAGCAATTATAAGAATAGAAAAAAATTTTAAAATTAAAATTTCTGTAGTGATAATATTAATCAAAACTGCACAAAAATTTCTCTCAATAATAATTAGAACTTTTACAATATGTTTGCCTTATCACAAAGTATGGGCCAGCAAACACATACAATATATTTAGAAATGTGGTTTAACTAAACAGAGTCATGGTTGATATGATCAAATTGTATTTTTCCTATTCAATAACATGACATTGCTAAAGGAAGAGATTTAACCACCTAGGCACATATGAATTATATATTCAGCCCAGACGAGACCAGGTACTGAAGATTTAACAATGAAACTATAAAGTAACCAGTCAGACTTTACACACTAGACCAGTGGTTCCCCACCCTTTGACTCTTGGTGGCATTTTTGGAGGGAAAACTTGTTTGCACCTCACCAAATTTCATGTGATAAAAAGTACATTTAAAAATAAAAAAAAAGCAGAGAGAGAAGGTTGAAGGGAGATAATCATGGGTTCAAAATCAGAACATTATTATTTATAACTCTCTCTTCCAATTTGCAGACCCAAGTAACTATATTCTTAAAATGCAAAAATATCACAATGACAAAATTGGTCATTAATTATTTATACTGGGACTCATGCAAACAATTACAAGTAATTCATAATAATATTTTAAATTTTGAAATCATATTCATTTTTGGCATATGAATTTTTTGAAACTGTTTCCAAGTCTGTCATTCAATCATTCCACCTTACCTGCTATTATCTTCCACCACACCTTTAAGGTACACTGTACTGTTTGGGAACTACTTCACTAGAAGACAATCATATTCAGAGAATATTCATGAGTTGTTGTTTTTTTTCATCTTTACATTTGTATACAAAATTAGATGGGATGCTTCAGCCATAGTGTCAGAGATGGTGACATGATTTGTAATAAGAATCTTTATCCTTTGTTTCCTTCATTTATAAGGAATTAGGAAGCTTCATACCTTGCTTGATAACTCCTTTAGTCTCAAAGTCCAAATAAAATCGAACAGTAAATTATCTTCTGTGTTGTTTGACTACCAGGAAGCAGAAAATTTCTTGCTGTTTCAATATATAACAATCAAAACTTGTATCATTAGTCTAGTCTTGGTTGGTTGACTGGTTTGTTTTATGTCTTATCAATTGCTTATCTCTAGTCTTGCAAATATTGATTATGACAATACATTCTATATTCACTTGCGACAAGAAACTTGTGACTGTGTCCAGTACTAATTTCATTGAATATTAAATATGCTGAAGATACTACCCACAAAAATTTCACTCAGTACATTTGATCCATGGAAAATCCCACCTATGAAAATTCCATTCAAGCAATAAATAAACAAATACTTGTCATCAAAACTGATTAAGCAAGGATCTGATATAAATTATAAAATGTCTAAGATAAAGATATAATTAAGAATTTAGTTAAATATTAGGTTTAGTTATAGTGTTATTATTTTCACTATATAATTTCATATTAAATTGTATATTTTGTGATGAAAATAGTATTGTTGATAAAATTTCCAGGATATACTTAAATTGATACAAGCATTATAACAAGAGAATTTTAACTTATATCTGTTTTTATTAGAAATATTTGCAGTAAATTATTTGGTGAGGTGTTATTTTGCCACTCAAAGGCTGTTCATCAGATTATAAAAAACATGGGAAAGTTTTCAGGATTTTATGAGTAGTAAAAAGGTGTGAGTTCTAGTTTTGTAATATTTATCATCAAAAATACTAATAACTTCATAAATGAATTCAAAAGATATACACCTTGTCTGAAGTTATTAAGCAAATCATATAAACTTCAATAATTCAAATTTGGTTTGAAAAAAATTGTCAAATTTTACACAATCAATTTAGATGTCAAAACATTGCCTGATTTAAAATTTTAGTTAATATCAATATATTTTATTGAAGTTAATTCAGTTATTTGATGTATTCTAAAAAAAAAAAACCTGCTGTCTGAAGCTATTAGGCAAAACTAAATAATTACATTTTACTTTAATAAAAAGGTAATAAAACCATCAAAATTTGATCAACACCAGTAATAGAACAAATAACAAACACATATATTAATTCTTTGAATCCTTTACATTTTAATATACTGACCCTTCTCAATAACAATCAATAATCTGTCATTGACTGATTTTGTTAATTTGTTTTAATTCAGCAGGTTCTATTAGGTTGGTGCAAAAATAATTTCATTTTCTAACACATGTTACTATGTGAGAAAACGAAATTATTTTTGCACCAACCTAATATTTCCAAAATGGTAGTTTCAAATTGCTTCCCATAAGTCTGCTTTGCTGTTATATTGTTTGCCATCTTCATATAATTTCATCTTCACAACTGACCACAGATTTTCAATCAGATTCAAATCAGGACTTGATGGTGGCCATTTGATTATCTTCTCTCCTGTAAATCTTCTATGCTCAAATAATTCATGGGTAAGCTTAGATACATGAGAAGGAGCATTGTCATGCATAAATACACATTAGACTTTGAAACTGGGACTTGTAGCATACAAAGAAAGACTTGGTTTGATAAAAACGCAATAGTTAGCACTGTTCAGTTTAAGTATTTCATTGCCTTTGAATGGTTCAGTAATGGTTTGGTTGATAATTCCAGACTATATCATAACACTACTGCCTCTATTTTGCCTTCTTTTAGCCACAGGCATGTCTAAATTGGATAACATCCATAATTTGGTCAATCCATCAGGTCCATCAAATGTCACTTGAGATTTGACAATTTTTATTAGATTTCAGAGGCCTTAAGCTAATATTAGTTTAATCTGCATAATAACTTCAGTCAGTCCATTTTTTTAAATTACAAATATGTCAAAAACTAATTATTAAAAATGGTAGAAAATTTAGTTAAATATTTTACTAAGGGTGGAAATGGAGGAGTTTAAATTTGGCAA
This sequence comes from Acanthosepion lycidas, assembly GCA_963932145.1. NCBI lineage: Eukaryota > Metazoa > Mollusca > Cephalopoda > Sepiida > Sepiidae > Acanthosepion > Acanthosepion lycidas. Next base: position 33,610,779 of record OZ010572.1, read on the forward strand.
AGATTGGTTCAGAAGTTTTTGAGTTATCAAGGTTTATTTGATTTGCATAATAACTTCAGACAGGCTGTATATAGAGATGCGCAAATGAGATACTTCTGATAGTTCCTCAGAAATAGAATATTTTGTCATCTGAAACTTGAGAAACAAATGATATAATTTACTTATGTCAAAATTAGAATATTGCTATCATTTTCTGACAGCAAGCATCAACTACAATAGATGTATCTATGTATGTGTATATATATATATATATATATATATATATAGAAATGTGTGTGTGTGTGTGTGCATGTATGTGTAGGTGCAGAGCAGAAATGTTCCTATTCTAAGAAACACATCCAAAACAATCTGATTTTTATTTATTTAGTCAAATTTTAGGAAGTGGGTAAGACTGAGAAATTTTCAATACCTCCTGATTATATGTGTGTGTGTGTGTGTGTGTGAGAGAGAGAGAGAGAGAGAGAAAAGTTTTAGCAATATTGTCTTTTCTTGAACAGCTCTAGATTATATAAGCATATCATTTTTTTTAACAGAGTATAGATAATATTTTCTTATTTTTGGAGCTAAACCAATCTACATAGAGTGATATCAAATTGTCATCCATAAACTCATTTGTATAAAGAAAGGAACATTACAATGAATTTGTATGTTCTGAAATGTTTTGCACAACTCTTCCAATAATGTTTATAGCAAAAGGTAAAGATATCTATCGGCATCCATGTAAAGTGTTTATATCTTCATGGATGCTTCTTGAAACAAAATTTAGATATGAACTCATCACCCTGGTGTAAAGACCGTTCTGTGATGATATCGATAAATAGAATTTGATTATGTCTAAATAGTGTTGGCATTATGTATCAGTGGCTTAGATTGCCTTCTGATCCCAAGTGACTACTCATGATCTAACACTCAAATATGGCTGCCAATGGTGATAAATATAAGATCATCTGTTTAGTCGGAAGATAAAAGCATTCATCCAACAAACAAAGAAAAACATGCAGGGGAGGTAATTGTATCAGGATCAAGATAACACACTTGAAAAATGTCAGTATATAGGTCTTAGATATAAAGTAAAAAAATAAAATAATCAAAAAGAAAATCAGATACAAAGAGTAAATTTTATGACAGCTTATCTAAACAGTATCTGGCTTGATAACATGGCTTTTCCAACAAAAGAGTTTCATGTATAATTTTCTTTTAGCCTTTTTTGTCAAAATATTGTTTTGATGTTTCTGTCAAAGTGTGGTCAGATTAACTTTGGTAAAATAACTTAGATATATGAGAAAATTAATCGAATGTTGAATATCTAATTTGTTAATTTAATATAAGGATAGTGTTTTATAAATTTGCATAAAGCTAAATTTTGTCAGTGTGTCACTAACCTTACATCAGTGGAAAAAACATTATTAAATATAATTTTATTTATCAGCTCCATATATATATATATGTAAGTGGACACTGAAGTCAACACCCAGCAGTGACAGTCTGTTTCATGCTTAAATGCAATCTTCATTGCCTGAGGATTGCAGTGAAGCATGAAACAGACTGTCACCACTGGATTTTGACTTCAGTGTCCACTTTTATATTTGCATATGCTCTATCCTTGATATTGAGCAATTTAACCCACGGACATATAATGCTTTAAAACTATATTTTTATCATATATATGATAAAAATATCCACACACACACACCTATTATATATATATATATATATATATATATATATATATATATATATTGGGGGGGCACTGAGGTTAACACCATGCAGCAACAGTCTCACACTTCAACACAATCTTTAGGCAATATGTGTTGTGTAATATATATATATATATATATATATATATATATATTGCTCACAAAATGCATTGACAATTGGTAATGTTCAATTTGCATAACAATTCTTAAAAGTATGCTTTAATAAATATTTCCTCTGTATTATTTATTTTAAATTCAAATTTAAAAATTGTTATGTATAAATTTATTTCTTAGAAGTGGACATGAAGTAAATAATTTTGAAAAATATTAAAATTTTGACCGAATTCTATAATTTTAAACTGGGCAACAATAGTTATGACCATATTTTCCCTGGTGTTTGTAGTGGCCACTGTTGTCATCTGACATTTCACATTACTACAAATTAATTATGCAGAGCTGAAAAAAACATTATGGAATTATATAAATTGTTATATACCGTACCTATGAACACTAATGCGTATGTTCCAATCCTTATAAATACATTGGACACTATGGCAAGTGGGGGGTAATATGCTGTCTAAGTAGTCCATCACTAGCAGTGGTTTACCTACTTCATACCGTTGGCGAGTATTGAATATTGTTGATGTTATAAAGATAACCATTTCCAATCTCTGTTTTGATTATTTCTCATTCAGTAACCTTTCCTAGGTTACAACATAAATGAATTAAAATAATCTCTCTACCGTATATACTCTTGTATCATGCAACTTTTGAAAACCTAATATTGAAGCTAATTTTAAGGGGGTTGCATCATACATGAGATATAAAATTAGTGCATTTACTGCTGGCCCTGGCTACATCATTGGCCAAACTAAATATCTATTTACTGTAGTCAAAAAATACAGCTGAATTTAAAATAAACATGATTTAGATACAACTCATATTTTACTGTATCCAATAATAATGCATATTAGTATAATATTATAAAATACAAACATAGTAATTATGCATCATTTTCATTTTTTATATTTATAAGATATTTAGTCGTTTCTCATTTGGCTGTTTATGGCTGTATGCGTTTATGCAACGAGTAACGTGTTACTAACTGTTGTGACCTAGAAAAGGTTACTGAATGAAGAATAACCAAAATGCAGGTTGGAAATGAAATGGTAATCTTTATAACATCAACAAAATACAATACTCACCAGCATCATGAAGTAGGTAAACCACTGCTAGTGATGAACTACTAAGGCAGCACATTACCCCCACTTGCAATAGTGTTGAACGTATTTATCAGGATTGGGACATATCCATTAGTGCTCATCAGTACGGTATATAATACTAATGATACTTTTAGCATTCTCTTTTAACTTATTTAACTAGGGAAATAAAGGAAAAGAAGTTAGTTTATTGTATTTTGGTCTCTGAAAAAGAAATTCACATGATACATGACATTTTTTATAAGGGAAAATTGGGGGTGGTCACATGATACATAAGATTGCGTGTTACACAGTAATATATATATACAGTAATTTAATTAAACAGATTATTTTCCTCAGACTGTATCGAATTAGTTAAAAAGTGTACAGATGAAAAATGTTTTTTACATTTACTTTTCTGTCTCTAGGTAAGATATTGGACTAGTTTAAAAACAAGCAAACAAACAAACTACGAACAATGATAGTTGATCATTTTTCTTTTCTAAGAAGAAAAGATAATTAAAATCTAAAATCAGGGTCTTATTATCTCTGGTCATACTGGGTCATGTGGAGACACAGTATAGGGTCAGGCTATCTGCCACTGGCTACCCTCAAGTTCTTTCCGATTGTCCTGGTGTCCACTATGTCAACTCTAATAGTCCATCTTAACAAACATTGTGATTCTGAGATGTAAAGACATGTTGGGATGGCCAAAGACACATTCCAAAAGCTAGACAGAGTATTACGAGACAGGAGGATTTTGTTGATAACAAAGAAAAGACAACTGAACTGCTATGTGATATCTGTCCTCCTTTAGAGCAGTGAATGTTGGACAGTCTCCTGAAAGATGAACAAGAGACTGGAGGCAACAGAGGTATGGTTCTACAGAAGGATGCTAAGGATACCATGGACCAAACATGTGAGCAACAGAGAGGTTTTTGGAAAGGATGCAAACAAAGAGGAAACTTAAACTTACAATTTTTGGGATACATAATGAGAAAGGAAGGCTTGGAAAATCTGATGCTCACAGAGTGAATGGAAGGAAAGGGGGACAAAAGAAAGCAATACATGACATACCTAGTGGGCTTAAGCAAGTGGATGACAGAACAGGTTCTAGGAGAAGTAGCAAAAAGACAAAGCTTACTGAGAACTACAAGAGATAGGAAGAAGTGGAGAGCCATGATCGCCTACGACCCGAAGGGACACAGCACATAAAAGAAGAAAGAATGGTTTGTGTAAGTTTATTAAAAAATATATTTGCCTTTTTATTTTAGAGATATAAAAATTATTTCACATTAATTTCTTCCCCAGCATAGATGTGTATATATGTTTTTACCGAAAGTGTCTTTTTCAGACATGGATGAATAAACATGTTCAAAATATAATGTTCAAAAACCAGCTACAGACCTGTATATACATCGATCTTGATTCTTTTCATACTTTTCTGAGTTTGAAATTAATCCAATTGTCAACATACATCTGGTAGAGGTGTTAGCCCAGTTCTGGCGTTTCAAGGTGCCTCAGTTTCTTAGTTACTATATTAAAAACAAATAAAAAAAATTTGTCTGAAAATGAAAATTTTTCCCAATTGGCAGAGAAGGGATTAAAAATACTCTTTTTTTTTTAATTATATATTTTTTTTAAAACCAAGATTAACATAAGCCATTGTCTTTAACTTTGAGAAGATTCATTAACATAACCAACATTGTTCAGCCATTCATATCTCTTTTTTGTATTGTTGCTGTTGTTAGCATAACATTTCAGCAGATGAATTCTTCAACACTCACCAGGTGTATTCCATGAGAAAATGAAACTTCTAACAACCAGAAACCTAAAGGTGACAGAAATTGTTAATTAATGTACGAGACTCTGGCCTATTTCTACATTGACATACACACCAAGTGTCCAGGTGATTCAAAACTATAAAGAAGGAAAATTATCTTATGTTGAAATTCATATTTGCCCATCTCATTCTTCGAGATGACAGACCAATACATACTACTCCTTTCAGCCTCCTTTGTCCTCGATGAGGCATTCTCTCAACCATAGAAGACTATCTACCCTCAGAATCATTATAATTTGATACAGGCTGACATGAAATATTGGGCTAAGCAAATTTGATATCTTGAGCTTTTGAAGGTTAAAGTTTCTTGTAAATATTATCTAAATTTCAAACATCATTTTCACATTAAAGCACTAATTCATCATCTTATATTGCAGTGGCAAAGGGTAACTTGAGGACCAGGGCATGTTGGCTAATCACCAAAGTGGAGAAGAAAAAGGAGAGCCTACTTGCTACTACTAAGGAAATGAGACCACCTTTGGAAAAAAAAAATTGTTTTTTAAAGAAAAAAAAGGAAGTAATTTTGGTTTAATATTGTTAACAATTCATCAAATTAACAGTTTCCGTAAAAACATGGAAATTTTTATTTTAATTTTAAAAAAATCTTTAAATAAGTTTCTTATCACTTGATGACAGGTGTCAGAAAATGGCGTTGATCGATGATTGGAAAAGTGAAAATTCATAATTTGGGCATAAACTAAATTAATAGTGTTTTAATTTAAATTGTTTTAATTACCCAAATGTTCTTTATAAATAAAGTTCAACTTTTCTTTAAAATGACGCCATGAAATTTGAATTTAAATACTTTTAATTTAATTTTAAAATTAGGTACTGCACTCAATTTTTTTTTTAAAAATGTCCTTTCACAAAATTCAAAATGTTTAATGAAATAATATACAATATTATCAAAATTATTTTTACATAACTTTAAAAAAAATAAGTTTGAACATTTAAAAATAAATCTAAAGATATTAAAATGGATGAAAACTTACCTTTTAATCACAAAAATAGACCTTGCTAGTTGCTTCTTTTAACTCCAAATATGGTCAAAAACTTTCTGGGTAATGATCACATGATTGAATCTGGGTTTTAAGAAGGGATCAAGAATACTCTCCATTTGTTAAAGCTTTTTAAAAGTCAGTAAAAAAAAAAAAAAGAACTTTTGATGTGACACTAAAGTCATTAAGTGTTTCTTATATTCTCTTCAGAACTGAATAATACTAATTTTTCATCTAAATCTGTCTGACTATAAGTTCTTTGAATAGGCAAATCTTTGATTACAGCTGAAAACAATAAAAGCATCATCACTTCAATAGAGAGTGTCTGCTGGCTTAATATGGCTAGAAAGCAAGCAAAAGAATTTCTGTTTTTTGGTGGATTTTCTCTCTGGCCCCACCAATTTATTATTCTGTCTATCTTTTTCATGCACCCAGCTTGAAGGGAATAATAAAACACGGAAGGCTAAAGCCACAGAATTTTCTAATGCAAGCAAAAGAATTTCTGCTTTTAGGTGACTGTCTCTCTTTCACCCATTCACTATTATGCTCAGCCTCTTATGCTCACTACTAAAAGGCTAATAAATTCATGCTTTTACTTGTGTCTTTTCTTGCTAAACAACAAGCATTTTCTCTACTTATATTCCCTAAATAATATCACTTGTAACAATTATCCTAAGAAATAGGAAATACAAAAAATACCAGTACAAAGAGAATAGTGAAAATTATCAATAATTAATTTATATAACATAAAATTATTTATCCTGGAAAAAAATGTAAGGCATGTAGTTCATACACGGACCCTTCACCCCTGCTTTCTTGCTGTGGGCCTGTGAGTTACTTTGGCTTACGTTCAGTGCTAATATTGATAAATAAGCTGCAGCTAGGAAAATAATATAAAAAAAAGTCACTGGCAAAAAAGTTCAAAAGCTAGACAGTCTAAGCATATGTCAGACACAGGAGACCACAGGGTCTACTAGAGTGGTAAACTAATCCCTGTTACAGACACCAAGCACATTTTTGTGTTTCTTCAACAACCACAGAGCCAATTTGTGGTTTATACTTTAACTCTGCTGAGTGGAGATTTAGTTACAATTTCAGGAGTAGTGTACAATCTGGTGTGATCAGAAGTTGAACAAGTTCAGCATGATTAAACCCATGGTAATGATTACCTGTGACCATGCAAACATAGTTATTGATGGCTTCTTAACAATTTTGTTTACCCAATTTCACCCACAAGGATTGGATCAACTTGTATGGTTTTCAGGCAATTCTCAACAGTGCATGCAATTGGATCATCTCCACAGGTAGGTATTATCATGGTCACCTCCTTGACCAATTGACCAATGTGAGGTTCAAACTCAGGTTTCATGGTCAGAATGCTAATATTCTAATGCCTTTGCTCTGCACCTATGAGATGCTAATCAAGAGAAAAACAGATAAAAATAAAAAAAATATTTAAAAAAACTTGAGTGCCCATAGTTTCAAATTAATTAGGTGACAGATATGAAAGAAGAAATATAATATAAAAATACCTATATAATTTTACTGTCACATAAACACCTATATGAGTCTTAATATGTCTGTAAAATCATTTATGATGTCAGTATTCCTGTTTTGTCAATCAATCAGCTCCAAAATGTAAAGAACAATAATGAAAATAAAATATATGAGAAAGAGAGAGAGAGAGTCAAAAAAGGAGTACAAAGGGTTATGGGTGAGTGTATGTAAGTGATGGAAAATATAGTTTAGAAGATTATATATATTTGAAATGTAAAAAAGAACAAATGAGTAAATAAGAGAGAGGAAACTTATGTTTTTCAAATTACTATGAGTAATTCCTGCTGAAGGAAAAGTATATATATATATATATATATATATATAGATATAGATACAAAGGGAAATATGAAAGGAGAAGAGTTTATGTATATGTGAAAAGTCAGTATGGATGTCGAAATATCATATGTGTGTGTCTAAATATCTGAAAAGAAAATTCCTTTGTGTACAATAAAGAAAGATTTATATAGGTATGTACCTGTAAGAGATGATAATCCATATATTAGAAATGCAGCATCTAACATTTTACCCATAGCTCACAGATACTACATTCTGGTTGGGCATTTATTTGCTTCCCCAAAGTGATGGCATGGGACATGAAGTCATTTTCAATGTGGGGTTCCCATATATGTATATATGGGCCAAGGACAAAAGATGCCCAATCCCTGTGATCACTGTCATGCTGACGTCAGTATCCACCCTCAGTGCAATGAGAGAGGATGTGGGAGAGAAAGCAGGTTTGGTTGAATAATATTGACAAGTTCTTCCTACCAAATATACAAGTGCTTTTGGCTCTTTGATTAACCATTATTGACAATTTTTTATTTTTTTTTACTTTTAACTTTTATGTAGATTTTATATCTATCTATCTATAGTCATGGGAATGTTTTTGTTTTTTTTCAAACACGGTCAGCATATTGTGGCCATGTTCATAAATGATATTATTGAGTGTTGGCTTTTTCTTTTTATTATTAATGCTTCCATTATTTTCAACCTTTGATTACATGTGGATGAGTACGTTGCAGACAAAGTTTGGTGGGTTGTCATGTGTGTTTAAATAGGTCCTAACACTCAATAATATCAACTATAAAAATAAAATAAAAAACATTCCCATCACTATAGATACACATATATAAAAATCTATGTATTCAGTTAAAAAAATTCCTTCATAATGGCTAACAGAATAGCCATAATTGTTTGTATATACAGAACATACAGACAATTTTTATACATTTTAAGTCCAGAAAAGAAAACACTGATATGGGCACAAGAAAAATTTATTAAAAACCTTAAATCACAGTACCTTCTAATGAAACGTGTGTGTGTGTGTGTGTGTGTATATATATATATATATATATATATATGATGGACTTTCATATATATATATATATATATATATATATATATATATATATATATATATATATATATATATGATGTACTTTCAATGTATGAAGGTTAAGCAACTCAGTTCCTAGAAACCAATATCCCAGACACTAGCACATATGATTTGATTATGTGAAGGCTTTGTGCAGAAGCAACCACACTTTTTGAAGGGCAATACAGAGACCGGGTGTACTATGTGCCACAAGGTCCACAAACGACTCTCCACAGGTTTTGAATTCAGAGTTGTCCTTCTCCTAGACCAGTTGCCATCCAAGGCTATAGGCACCAGTCTGTCCTGCTATTTACCCATAGGTAGAGGAAGAAGAAGATTAATACCTTTCCCAAGGGTATTAGCACATAAGTGAATGTAATGGATTCAACTGGAATTCAAACTCCAATTCCTCAATCTGAGCCGCTTTTCATTACTCCCCTTGTACCTCCTTTTATATATATATATATATATATATATATATATATATATATATATACACACACATTGATGAATATTTAGCTATATACCTAATATGATATTGGTTATCGAGGAGACCACAAAACAGCTTTTACCCAATCAGGCATAGAACCTACAAGACCTTAAATTATTTCCTTTGAGATTTTGTCACAGTCTGTTAACAATAGGTCCTTCTGTTCCTCTGAGATAATGGAAATTCTTCAGAATGAATTTGTTGATCTCACTTATCACAGAAATGTTCAATGGAAATCAGAATAGGAGACTTTGGCAACTTGAGCAACACAGTAAAATCTATTTCCCTTACCTGAAACCATTGTTGTACAACTTGTGCAGTATGCCCAGGAGCACTGTCCAACTGAATTTTACCACTGCTATTACAATTAAGTCATGTACCTGGTCTTCAATCATGTTGATATGGGTTATACACAATAAAGTGCCTTTCACATTAACAGGATCCAATGTTTTTCAGCAGAACATTGGCCAAACAATCACACCTGCTGCCATCAACTTGTTTGCCCACAAGGCAACATAGTGTTATTGCCTATTCATGTATTGTGTTTTTCACTTTATTCAGGAGAGATCAAGATTTATCAAACCAGGCAATCTTCTCCCATTCTGACAAGATCTAGTAATTATGCTTTTATACCCACTGAAAATACTTTTGGTGACAGACTTTGATTAGTATGGATACTCTGACTGCCCCAGACATACAACAAGGAATGTTGTGATGTACTCTTTACTTCATCTTTATTAAAGATATCTTCAATTTATACTGTAGTAGTCATTCTTTTGGCTTGTAGTTGGTGGGAAAGTTTCCTTTCATTTCTAGCATTGATAAATCTGGGCTGTCAAAGACTTTGATGGCTCTTGCTGATTTTTCTCTCCTTGCACAACTTCAAGTTGCTTTTCGACACAAGTGAATGTGAACAAAGATGTGCCATTTCAGAAATGCCCTGACCTTTTCTTTTGAGCATAACAATTTGGCCTTATTTGAAACTGACTTAAATCTTTCTTCTTGCTCATAAGTATGTCATTCAGCACATCAAAAGAAGTATTCAGTTAATCTGCTTATATCTCTTTGACCATGAAATGTGCAGTTTTTTATGAGACAGTAGCTGTAATTCTTGCAATGTGTTGTTGACCATAATGTTTTGACTGAAATGTGTGTGTATATATATATATATATATGTATGTATGTATATCAAGAGAGAGTGTGAAGAGATACATAAATTCTATATATAATATACATTGTCATTTATTTATGCGTATGTCTTTTCTTATTAACGAATACTTTTTTTATGAGTTTTTGGAATTCTATGAACAGACTTCAAAGTGTACCTCATGTCATTGTCAATTTGTAGAATTTGAAATACTTTTTCCAAAACTGACAAATATTTCTATGTCTAAGGCCAACAGGCTGTTATTGTCATGCTTCCAAATTGATCATAAAACCCAAAAAAATCTAGCATAGGGGGGTAAGAGAAACAGTTAGCCTAAAAACCAGTGCTTGTCAAAATATATGTTTATTCAATCGACAAAGTGTTGCCATCTTTGATTGAATGTTGTTCATAATCAATTGAGAAGAGAAGGGGATTTACTTTTTTTTTTTTATAGAAGCAGCAACAAATATCCAAAGTATTATAGGTCATAGGAACTTTAAAAGGCTTGTTTACAGTCCTATTAATTCATCATGAGATTTGTATTCTAATTGGGTTTGTTACTAATAACACAATAAGTATTGAAAGAAAGCAGGGTAATTATGAAATAATTATATTTCAATGTGTATATTGAAATATATTATCCAAAATATTCGAAACATTTTAATAACAGCCTTATATGAATGCTGAAATAGATTATATACAACAAGCTCAATAACAGAAATATAAAAATTGTATAGAATTTGAAATATATTATTTTATAGGTAGTGAAATATACAGAGCAAGAAAAGAACAATAATAATGAGTATAGCTTTGTATGGACATTGAAATATATTGTACAGAACATGAGAAACATTATAAGGATAATAACTTTATATGGATACTGAAATATATTATACAGAACATGAGAAACATTATAAGGATAATAACTTTATATGGATACTGAAATATATTATACAGAACATGACAAGCATCATAATGAAGATATTGAAAATTAAACATCTATTCAACTATTTGAAAATTTATTTTTCCCCACAAAGAAATTAGATGATGTGACTCTATTTTCTAGTTGAATCTCTAAGTGTGATTCTAGAGAATTTAGTCTTGGGTTATATCCATATGTTTTAATGTGATTTCAATTAGTACCACCGCTCTCAGAGTCAGAAAGCAAAGAATGAACAAAATTGTTGGTTAAAGTAAACATTTTTGTCAATATTCATATGGTCATTAACTGACATGAATTTTAGCAAAATTAAAAAGTATTCTTGCTTCTTTATTTATGAGTAGATAAAATATGTAATTACTTAAGTAATGTTCATTGTTTTGGTATAGTTTAGAAATTCTGTTTAACCACTGAATGCGTGACAAATGTTCAGTTTACAGCAAGCTAAAATGATACTTGCATCACTAATATGAATTCATTTTATTTGTTCCTATTTATAATTAATTATAATTTCTTAATAACAATAAGTATTCATTTTTTCAAAATTATTTACTTAATGTTAAATTCTCTTCATACAGGAAAAAATAAGCAAAAATATCTCACTGGAAATGAATAATAAAAATAAAGTAAGCACTTCAGAAATGTAATTTCTACACATCACTTAAGCACATGTTTAAAATATGAGCTAAGGTTGTAGATTAACATGCTACATTTAATTGAGAAAATGAGAAATACTAAAGAAATATGATCAGGTGATGATTTGGGACAATATCTCATCCAAAGTAAAATTATTATATCATTTGTTCGTAAATGTATGCAAAATGTTTTGTCCTGTTTGATGAGTTAGTAGTCATGCATGTTGATGGAAGATTTGATTTTGGAGAGGAGTGTGAGGTAAGCTTTCCCTATCATTACTATTGTTGTAGCATACCTATGAAAGATAATGGATATGTCCCCATTCACAAAAATACAGTATTAAATACTGTATGTTGCTCTGCAGTTGGAGATTCATTATGGAATTCACTTGACTTACTTCTAGCAGTTGACTACTTCTAACACTTGATGAGGTGTGTTAATACTCATCAAAACAAGATTGCATTTGTGAAGCATTATTCATGTTTTTGATGTAATATCCTAAATAATACATATATATATATATATATATATGTAAAGTTCAGATTGTGATGAGAATGAACAATTAAAGAAATAAACATATATATAAACAGCAAGTACAAAGCTATAAATAAAAATATTAGTATTGAAGTTTTAATGAATCATTGTCTTTTTTTGAGAAGACCAGTTCTTTAAACAGAAAAGTAAAGAATAATGTACAGGTATATAAAAAAGAGAAAAGACTTTTTAATGAAAATTCCCAAAATATTTTCAAAAACAGGTTTAGTAAGAAATAAATTCGAAAAATGCTGAAAGTGTAGCAAAAAATTAAAAATTATGAAAGAAACAATTTTTTTTATTTTTATAAGTTTCTTTGTTTTTTTTTTTTTAACAACTGATGGATTAAAGAGTAACGTGCAGTTGTTAGGCCAGGAAATCAAACAAAAGTGTAAATTTACATACCTGCATTTATCAGTTTGTACTGCATTTATCAGCTTTGTACTTACCTGATAATACATTTTTGATGCGTCCAGCAATCAGAACATGCACAAAACTATTCAAATAAAAAAATTTTATTTCTAATAAATTAATCAAACATATCGAGATCAGGATTAATTGAAGTTAGTATAAAAATTATTTTGAAATAAGAACAAATTTAGTTACCTTTCTGAAAAGGTACATTGGAAAAAGAATTTTTTACAGAAGATTGATAAAAATTAAACTGAAAAATAAATATGTATACTATTTTATTTACAAGTTTGTTATGTCTACATTCCAACAGGTGCACAGGATCACCTCATCAATGAGGCTATGACTTGGGGTCATGACCAGTTTTGGGTCTTTCAACATCATACTTGTTCACCGAAGAGACCCTACTGAAACAATACCTATTCCGTGAGGCGATCCTAAAGCAAATTTTCACCAAGCACCAAACAACGGACATACAAGTTACTGCTATTTTTATTAAAAATAATAATTATTTTTGTCATTCTTTACAACTATTTTCTTAAATCACACATAAATTCAGCTGATAATTTCTCTGGCAATTCTCAGGTGATAGCTTAATTTTTTTTTTTTTTTTTGGTGTTTTTTAAATCTTTTCACTCCAAGAAGGACAATAGTGACATTAGGACATGCTGAGTTACAGGGAGTGAAAGAAGATGAGAAGACTTTACTGAGGAGAGATGAGGAAAAGAACAATAAAGGAACAGGATTCAGGAAGACAGAAGATGGCGATTGACATGGCAATTAAACTTCCAAAGATTGAGAAGTAACAAATCAGAAGTTCTCCAGGTGAGAAGTTCAAGAAAATAAGCTATAAGAATAGAATTGATGGTTGCAAGTAGCTAGTTTGACATAAAATAGTGAGACATAGTTACCAATCTAGTAGCATGCAGTTGAAGCACCAAGGAAGAAAGCTCTTCAAAACAGTTGCTATGAAAATATTTGTAGAAAAGACAGAGGGAAGCCACATCACATTGGTGAGAAAGTCAATGAAGTTGAAATGCCAGGTCAAGATTGATTACATCACAGACCCTTTGTTGGATTTTTTTCAAGAATCTCAAGATACATAGTAGGAGCACCAGACCAAATATGGCAGCAATAGTCAATGCTTGGATATGAATAAACATTGGGAGAGTTTATACTCGAATCTATAGGTAAACATTATTTGGATCAATACGTACACATTGATCTACATTTTAAGTGAGTCAGGAATATGGCTCCTTTTTGTGGGGGCTTGCCAGTCTGCAGAGGAGGCTGCTGGCATACACATTGTTTTTTTGTTTATCAGCAAGTGTATACAAATTTGTCTAAATCTTAAGTAACTCTGCTATTGATATCTGTATGGCTTAAGCAACTCAGAAAACAATAAAGAAATAAACAAAGATTTACTCAAAACATTATTTTATACTGAATTTAAGAGTTCTACCAATTTTATGATTTTAGTTAAATTGAAATATTTTCCCTTTTTACTAATTAAATCAGAGTATAACATTTTAAGCAACTTAAGTACTTCTCAAAATCCCAAATTGCTTATTAAGGAAAAAAAAAACAATTCATGTATTCTATATTTTGCTAACAAGAAAGAAAATTCAGAGTTCTTGATTTTATAAGTTTGGCAGAGGAAATCTGTGTCAATTTCAAACTTATCCAATTCCAAATTACGAAATCAAGAGAACATGTATTGAACTTCACAGAATTTATTTTTCGCTGAGAGAATATTTTTCCATGAAAATTATCCCATGTTCAAATTTTAAGATTAATCTATGAGAGGTACAAAATGTTATTAGGCCTTTAAATCTTTTAAAATCATATAGAAATATATCCATCAATATATAAAACAAAGGAAGCAAACATAAGGTAAAAATTTTACTAAAAATTTAAATAAATCAGTAGATTTACTTAGCAGATCTCGCAAAGTGTGCAGCTATGATATTTTTCTGCCAATCTATGGCTTCCTTTCACTTCCCAACCCATGCTGAAATCTATTTGTAAAGATGTTTCACATCCTCATTATGCTAGTTCAGTGATTTATAATTACAAATGTTAGTGCAATGCTGAAGATATTGGCAGAACTAATCATAATTTGGAGGTGACGAAGGATCAATATGTACCAGTCAAGATCTATTAATACTTCTAATTCAGCAATTGAAGAACACATTATAAATAATATGAGTTGTGCCTCATCATTTACCAGTTATTTTTTTCACAGTAATCAGCAGAGCACATTCAGACTACCATCTGAGAGTGCTTGAGAGCATTCATATTCAGTCTAAGCAGCCTTCCCTCGGCAAACAGAAGGAATAGCTGCTCGGTCTAAATGTAATTTGTCTGTCTATATTTCTGAGATGAGGTATTATGTACACTATTTACATTATTCGGACTATTGTCCTCATCTTTGTCGCCATATTTATTACAACATTTCAGCTGTTGTACACTCCGGCCTTCTTCAAGTGGTTGGAATGTCGAACTGAACCCTTTATTTCGCTCACTGGGGTAGACTGTTCTACTTCCACATGCCATGTTTAATGGATGTCGGTTATCAGTTATCTGTTAATTCCCCTCTCCAAGTTCTCCACTACCTTAACCAGGTATTGAACTCACACTCTTTGGGTCCTCTCACTGGATAAAGGCGTTAGTTAGATCCAGGTCGGAGTGTACAACAGCCAAATGTTGTAATAAATATGGCGACAAAGATGAGAAAAATAGTCCAAATAATGTAAATAATTTAATTTGTCTGTTAATTATCTGGAAGTAATCATTTTTTATTTCCTTTATTGAAGTTGTTCTATATATATATATATACGTGTGTGTGTGTGTGCTTTTGTCTTCAGCTGGCTCTGAAGAGTGAATTGATACCTAGTTAGCTTTTTTTGTTGTTTTTTTATGATGATTAACATTTTTTCATTTATCTCTTCCTCCCCTTTGTTTTATATTTTTTGTATATATTTATATAAACTTATAAAATAGTTATTTAAAAAGCATTAAATCTTAGGACTGATTATCATTAAGATGTAGTGATGAGACATTGGTCCCACAGGAAACAATAAAAAATGAAATTGGTGAACTGTTATTCTGGCTGAAGTAACTGACATTCACTTTACATCTTGGAAAAGGCATGAACTAAACTCTTACACAAATATAATATTTATTCCTATTTATTGTACCATGTAACCCAGTACACCCTGTCACTTGAAACAAGAGTCACTACTAAGTAACCATATTGATCTGAGAAAAGCCCTGAAAGAATTAGTATCATATCCTGACAATCTATGAGGCCACAAGATAATTTAATGATATATATATATATATATATATATATATAGATTCAAGAAGATTCTGAAAAGTTCTTGGCACAATCTGCTTCCAAAAATCTGACCAAACAACCAATGGTCAAAATTAGATGTTTCTTAATTTGTTTGAAATTTATTATTTCATCCCAAGCAAGTCAATAAAGCCACAAAGGTACAAGGGCTTATTAAGTGTGAAAGTATAAGAAAAACATTATCAAGAAGCAAGAACAATAAAAACATTATCAAGAAGCAAGAACAATAAAAACATTATCAAGAAGCAAGAACAATAAAAGAACAGGAATTAAGAAGACAGAAGATAATTTTTGAAGATCAAATTTGACTGCAAAGCAAGAGGATAGAAGAAACTTCCACAAGTAAAAAAATGTGAGAAAAATTATTAGCAAAGAACATAGGGTTAGAGCTAGTCATTTCAACTGCAAAATGATGAGACCAATCTAGTACTGTGTTTAAGTTCGTAAAGTCAAGGTACCAAAGAGGAAAAAAATAATCCTTGAACATGGCTAATAGTTTAACTGACAGACCTTTATACAATTTTTACCTTCATTAAAAGAAGACAATTCTACATATTCAAGATAAATATAAAAAAAACTAAACAAAAGGACTTTGTCAGTTTTGTCCAATGAAACATGTATTAAAGAGGGATTGCTGCCCAAATATATATATATATATATATATATATATATATATGACAACAAACCAAAGTATTGGTAAAACAAACACAGAGCCTGCGAAATGACCAAAAACAAACAAAAAAGGAAAACAAACTGAGAAGACACCGACCTAAAGAGTAAAAGCCAGTTCTGTATGTCTAAATGAGCAAGACAGAGCAAATACGCTGCACAGTGATTCTGCTCAAACAGAAACAAAATACAGATTGCTATTCAAGTTTTATGCTTCTGCGACCATCAGGATACCATGATATGATTTTATCTTACTATCTGCTGAATTTTTGGATATTCATTCCTGTCTGAAAGTCTAATTATTTCAAATTATGAAAAATGGTTCGAAGAAATGGTTGGTATTCAATATTTAATTACTTTTCTTTCCAGAAAGTATTTCTGTCATTTATAGTGCTTAGAATGTGATGCAAGTTTGACATCACTTTCTGTTGATTTTTTCCAAGAGGATGCTTTGTCATTTGCACAGAATTTTCACACAGCATCAAGTATACAGTGAAGTAGAGAGGTTTCCTTTATATCTGCAAAGAAAATGATTGATTAGACTTTTAACCAGTAAAGGATAACCAAAAAGATCAATTGGTGGTAATCTAGGGAGGGTGTATTTATATATATATATAAGGTCTGTCTGAAAAGTAACAGAACTAGTGTCACAAGCAATTTATTTCAATTCCAAACAAACTACATTGTTTCCCCTTCAAAGTAATCCTCCTCAAGTCCAATGTACTTTTCCATCCTTCTTGCCATGCTTCTATACACTTCTGGAAGGATTCTTTTTAGATGCTCCTCAGCTCCATTGTATAGCTCTCTTGATGGACTTCACACCTTCAAAACAAATTGATGATTTCTTTGAGCTTGGGAAAAAGAAAAAAGTCACATGGAGCAAAATCAGATGAATAGAGTAGTTCCTCCAGTATGACAAAGTTATTCTTGATCAGGAACTGCTGGATATTTCGGGTGTGGTGAGTAGGTGTATTGTTGTGGTGAAGTAGCCATAGCAATAGTTGCAGAAAGATTATATTATATACTCTCGAGTTATCATATTAGATGATATCAATCCACTTATCTCACTTTTGCCCCAAAGTCACACAGTAAACACTCTCCTGTTATTTTTCAGACAGACCTTATATATTGCAGAATATCTGATTTTATTATTATTTAACTTATTGAACTTAGCTTTATTCTTTGAAAATCGATCTGCTGCTTTATTTTATTTAATTGTATTTCTTTTCTTATTTTACATGTGAATATTCCTATAAAAAAAGAAACAATAATCTATTGTTCTTTCTAATTATCTGAGTATGATGTAAATAAACATCGAAATATTAAGAAAATTACCCATGACTCTTATCTGTTAATTGAATATTGATTACCTATAAGCAGGTTTTTCCAAGCTACTTTCATCCTTTAGATCTACATATCCTTTATATATATTATTCCAACCATTTTCCCCTCCTGAAAATTTTCCTCTTTACTTCAGACTCTCACATCATCCATATGATAAGATTACAATGCTCTTTATGGAGCTTCTAGACAGCCCGAGCCTATCTGTTAAATTCAGCTTTTAAGTTCTCTAGCCACTAAGTGCACATACTGACCTTGGCTTTAGTAAGATTCAGATTCTAAAGGAAGGAGGGGTGGAGAATTAAACCATTCTACATTTTTTCTTCTGGGTGAGAAGGCCCTTCTAAGGAGCCTGTTCTCAATCATTCTACACTTAGAAAGTTCTCTGTCTGTCTGGCAGATAAAGAAATGGATTCCTTTAGTAGGTCAGAGCTCAGACATATTGATCAGTGATTGGCTCTGGCGAATAAGGTGTAGACAAGTGGCAGTCTCAATAGGTAAAGAAAGAAATGACATGGCCTGATTACTTCACCCACACATCTCTCTCTACCTAACTATATATATATATATATATATACGGACACACACAAACACATATATAAATTGCTGATGTTTGAACAATAGTATATTTTTTTAAATGACCATGCACACACACACTATATTACATGAGGAGATGCTGAAAAGTTCTCATCCTATTTCACATTCTAAAAACGGTAATCTAGTTGGTAATTACAATTCTGATTTGAGGAAGTGGGTCAGATCAAGAATTTTCAGCACACTCGTGTGTGTATATAATTTATACAGTATTTCTACTTGCAATGTGTGTGCCTCATTTGGGGAACTAAAACATCATTTTAAAGTTTATCAAAACATTACAATAACATCTACTGCAAGAGGTTCCCAATGTTGCTTCATCTATACAGGTGAATGAAAGCCCCTAGCAGAACTAAAAAGTCATATTCATGCTACCCATATATGAAAATAAATCAATTCATAACATAACTCAAAATCAAGTTGCATTGCAGATATTATAATTTTTTTTAATCATTTCACCCCAAGCAAGGTAATAATACCATTAAGACACAAGGAGTTACTGAGAGTTAGAGAGTATGACTGAAGAAAAAATACTATCAAGTAGAAAATAATAATAAAAGAACAATAATTAAGAAGACATTTGAAGATCAAAGATGACTGGGAAGCAAGTAGCTGGAAAAGAGTTCCACAAGCAAGAAGTGCAATAGAAGAAACTATTAGCATAGAACTTACAGTTACATTTAGCCATTTCAACTGTAAGATAAAACCTTGCTGACATTAGTACTGTGCTTAAATTCATAAAGTCTAGGTACCATAGCAGAAAGATTGTCAGAACAATTGCCATAAAAATATTTATAGAAAAGCCACAAGGAGACTACATTATGGTGGTGGGAAGTGACTGAAAGCAAGATGTCAGATCAGGACCAATAATATTGCAGTTTCTTTAGATTTTATCAAGAATCTCTAAATGTACAGCAGGTTTATGAGACCTGGATTTGAATCTTATCATGCTATATATATATATATATATATATATATATATATATATATAAAATGAAAGAAAGTATACAGGATCCAAATCCTATATAGTTCTCAAAACTTCAAAATTAAACATAGGTTCCAAATTAAATTATACAACTAATGTAATTTGATTGGTTCAAAAATGTCACATGGCATGTTGTTGACTATATTCGCACATTTGACCTTAATTTGACCTGATCAAAGGTAGATTGGCACCAAAATTTTAAAACATTTTCTGGAGCCTATCATGTGACATATTGCTTATATAAACATAAACAATGAAATAAATTTCAACTGAAGTCTGGACTATAAGTTAAAAATCCTTTGTTGACAAACAATGAATCAACAATCACTCAAACATCAAACACAACATAAGTTAAACCCACACATGCTTTTTCCACAAACTTTGAACCATTTATTTTGAATACAAAAAATATTACATTGAACTGAATTTTTCCAAATTCACACAAATTACCCTACAACTTGCAGTCTATCAAACTGGAACATTACCTCATACAAAGATCTAAAAAAACAGCATTCATAGCTATTGTTTTGTACATTTGTTATATAAAAATCTATTTATTTGTGCAATTTCTCTTGTATGAATTTTCTTGTTGTTTTTCTTCTTCTTATTATTATTATTATTTAGTAGCATTGTCTTTAATATAAATTAGTGAGGGCAATTGACCCCCACAAGTGTCTATTAAAAGTTTTGCTAATAAGTATATGTACATGTATATCATTCTTGCTCTATCTTTGATTTGTATATCTACAAATAAACACTATAACATAGAATACTGTTTACCTGTATAAACACATAAGAAAGTTTAATTCATACAAAAACAAATTTAGAATATAAATGATGTTGAAACTTCAAAGTTGTACCTTGAGTTATATACATGAACATATATTTATACAATGTTTAATAAAATTTTACGCAGGTAACCTTTTGAGGTATGTTTTAAAGCTATTACTAATACATTAATGTACTAACTGCTAAATGCAGTTTTGGATCAAATCTTCCTAAGCAGAAAAACATGGTTCACTTGAAAAATTTGAATTCAAAATCAAGGCTTTTACAAGAATGCTGACAGCAGCTACATACTTAAATGGAACATTATATTCATGCAAATACTAACATCAATACGTCTCTACAATCTACAAGATATGCAAATTGCTACACACACACACACACACACATATATATATATATATATATATATATATATATATATATATATATATTTATATTTTGATAATTTCCTCCCAAGCAAGGCAGTAATGCCACTAAGACACAAGGGATCACTGAGTGTGAGAGAACAAGCAAAAAAAAAAAAAAAATATTACTAAGGAGTGAGAACAATAGAAGAGTAATCAAGAATACAGTAGATAAGATTGACATTGAATTTAAATTTTTGAAGATCAAAGTTGGCTGGAAAGCATATATGTACTAATGACCACATCACACTGAAACACCGATGCTTGTTCAATCATCAATAATGAGCAATGTTGAGCCTGGTCAGTATCTAAATGGTGTGATGGATAAATGAGCAATGTTGAGCCTGGTCAGTATCTAAATGGTGTGATGGATAAATGAACAATGTTGAGCCTGGTCAGTATCTAAATGGTGTGATGGATAATGCTTCTGAATGTCAAGTCAGATAGCCTAGTTCAAATTCCAGTCAATTTTCTTAAATTAACTTCTATGCAAATACCCTTAGGAAAGTTATGAATCCATCACTTTTCTTGCCATGCAAGTTAAATAGAAAGAGACTGGATCCTGTTGCCTTGGTTGGCAACCAGTCTTCCACAGAAAGTAACGCCACCCTTCTTCTGCAAACATACTTTATACAAAGCTAATAGTTTAAACTCAACAAAAAAGAAAAGCCCTGAAAAAAATTAAATCAAACAAAAATTCTAAATAACTATACAAATTAAATAATAAAAAAGAAACAAAGAAAGTAAATGTAATAATAATAATAAAAATAATATTAAACAACAACAAATAATCAAGAATGAATAATAAGTAAACAGTTAACAAACAACACAATAAAATAGATACAAACAAACATATTGAAATTGTTTATTATTTCAACTCATTAGGCTCTAGAATAATATGAAATATAACCATTAACACCTACCCAATAACTGTTAGGATAATGCAATAGACTTTGCTACGTTTAACGAACCATTGACAACCATGTATAAATAGTCCATACAACATACATCACCTGAAGATTGCGTTCATGTATGAAATAAATTATCGTCACTAGATGGTGACCTCAGTGTCCGCGCACACATACACATTATATATATAATTTTTACATAAGGACAAAACAACTCACTACAAACAATGCATCTTTGTAGTGAGTAAGTTGTTTTGTCCATATGTAAAAATTATAATAAATAATTATTGCTCTACTCTTGGTATTGAGCCCTCTTTTGAATTAATGCTGTGAATGTTAGAATTTATATTATTTTCATTCTCATTACATATATATATATATATATATATATATATATATATATACACACTGATGTAAGTTTCATGCCTGCATGTTTCTATACCTAATTAACATATTCAAGCAAATATACCTTCTTACACATACATTATTTCCAAAAAGATAATTATGTGCATTTCGCAACAATATATATGTGCAAATAAAGTTTTTCATAATATATATTTATAAAAAAGTGTGTGTGTTTGTGTACTAATTCACATCCCACTAATACATAAATTAAATATCTATGCCAATATATATATATATATATATATATATATATATATATATAGTTCTGTCAATTGATAAATACATACATGCATGCATGCAGGTACACATCTATAGATTTCTTATGTTTTCTGCATATGCTTACATTCCAGCAAACAACCATATTTGCACATACATGCATCCATGTATGGGTGACGATTTGTGCATATGTGTATTTACTAATTCATACTCTTGCATCAGATACATATGG
The DNA here is from genome assembly GCA_963932145.1 of Acanthosepion lycidas. Classification (NCBI taxonomy): domain Eukaryota; kingdom Metazoa; phylum Mollusca; class Cephalopoda; order Sepiida; family Sepiidae; genus Acanthosepion; species Acanthosepion lycidas. Next base: position 33,633,507 of record OZ010572.1, read on the forward strand.
GTTTTTACCTACATAAACATACTTGTGCATATACTTACACTGATAAAACACAAAGTTTCTCAAATACACCTTCTATACATACACAAAAGCCTAATATCTATATACACAACACTCAGATACAAGGACTTGTGTTTTTTTTTTATTTATACTTACCATATTACATACTATTGACACTTGCCTTGTTTTCTTTTTTTCTTTTTTTATTTCCAGCCTTTGCAATACCATTAACTACATTAGATGAATTACTTGAATGGAAAACTATTCGTAAGATGAAAAAAAAAAAAAAAGAAGCTAACAAAATGAACAGATGAAAATGTTTGTTTCATTTTTTTAAAATCTCTCTCTTCTCTTTCTCCATCTTTTCACTATCAAGGCAACTCAAGCATTCTGCCTAATATCATCACATGTAGACAATCCCTGTTATCTGAAATAACAAAAATATCTAACTAGAAACATTCCTTGACTCAAGTAAAGTGCTAAAGATTTTACACTCATTTTCTGCTATTCTGTCTAAAACCTTTTAATTCAATGAAAAAAATTCTTCAATATTATTTATTTTTAATAGTATTAGCAGTTTATATAACTCTTCTAACAGGGAATTTGTTAAGGCATTATTATTATTTTTTTTATTTTTCATTAAAATTAGAACAACATTTTTACACTGATCAGTGTTGTGAGAGTAAATAACATTTTAAAGATCAGTGATACTAAATTCTGAATTTCACTATTTGAAAGTTTTTAAGCGACTTTTATTTTAGCAAGAACTGAGCTGACGGAGACAATTAATGAGGACACAGTAAATCCAAAATTTAGTAAAACTTGGATTTCAAATGAAACCCAATTAGGCAACCCTGATGCAGAAAGCAAGCATTCAACCAATGTTATCCTTAATGTAAATTCTCAATGCATGTTTAACTTATGCAAAATCTGTCTTTATTTGCAATACTTCTCTATACTTTGTCTTATTTTTGTATATCTGAACTTGAAGTATTTTATAGTGCGAGAGAGAGACAAAAGCTTATCTGGACAAAAGAATTATTATATTTGACCTGAATGATGTATACTTTTGTCTCCATAGTGATTTATATTGAAGTATTATGTTGCTTGATGTTGGATAATTCATTGTTTGCTAATTTGGGATCTGAAATTTTCACTGTATAGTATTCAATCATTAATATGCACCACCAAATTAATTGCAGTGATACAGACACAGAAAGAAAACTGGAAAACCTCTTACAAAAGGTAGTGAAGGAAAGCAAGAAGAAAGGACTAAATATCAACTGGAAGAAGACAGAATGAATGATTATTAAAAGGATAAGTCCAAAAGGCAAATTAAAAATTGGAGATACTAAAATCAAACAAGTACAAAAATTTAAGTATCTGGAAAGTGTTTTAACAGACGATGGAAAGTGCGACAATAAATTACGAAGGAGCATTGGGATAGACAAAGATGCATTCCCAAAGCTTTTAAGTATTAAGAAACAGGAGAACTTCATTAGAAGTGTCAGGTTAACCCATCCTAATTTTCAAAACTGCTCCTAGGGGATGCTCTCTGGACTATAAATACTCTGCAATATTTTTTTTCACTCTCTTCTTAACTTATCCTTTTATTCATCAGCATGTAAATCTTTCATGGAGAATGCGTTCATTTGGGAAACACATGAGGTAACAACACATACACAACACATGTATTTATGCACAGTCACCCACTTCCAAATGGTTTTCATCATTGTCACTTTTCTTGTTAATACAGTATCATTTGTTTGTACATATATATTGGCTTTTGGCATTTCTTTATGTGAGACCACCATATTGTTGTGGGTATTTCAGGAGAAACATATTATTCCCAATTTTAAACACCAATATTACTAACACACTATAGAAGATGCTGAAGATACCATGAATTGAATATGTGAGCAACAACAAATTTTACAGAAAATGGAAACAAAAAGGAAATTTATACTTAACATCAAGAAGAAAGAGTTGTAATTTCTAGGGCACATAATGAGGGAAGAGGGCTTGAAAAATCTGATACTCACAGGACAAATTGAATGCAAAAGGGCTGAAGGAAAACAATGCATATTATATTTAGTAAGCTCGAGTAAATTTCTTTCACAAATAGTAAATATGCGAACAGTACAATGCTTTCTAAGTATATCTGGGAAATTAAAAACAAAATGCACATCACACCAAAAATATCTTGGAAGATAAGGAAAAAATCATCAGCCTACAACAACCAATCAAAAACTTGCAAACTTTGCTTGGAGGAAAAAATAGCTATCATTACTTTCCCCGACCAAAATAAATTATTAAACAAAAGATCCGAGCTCATCTCAAAATGCAGACATGAAAATAAATTTTTACTACGTAACCTAAAAAAATGAAAAACGGAAAAAATAAAATAAAAACAAATAAATATACTAATAAACAAAATAACAATAAAAAACTAGAAATAAAACATAAATAAATACTATGTTACTTAAAAATCAAAAAACGAAAAGAGAAAATATACAAGTAAAACAAATTGACCTAAATTCATCCAAGTAAATAAATAAACAAACCAATCCTAAATAAAGATAATCAATTAAAAACTGTTCCCGCCAAAATAATACTTAGAATGAACTACAACAATCAACCCCAAAATTGAACAAATAGCTTTAATTAAATTCTCAAACCAAAACAAAACTGTTAAATAAGTGATATAAACAAATTTTTACTACATTAATAAATAAATAAAATAAGAAACAAAAAAATAAAAAATAAAAAACAAGCAATATAATTTGACCCAAATAAATAAACAAACGACTTCCGGCAAAATAACCACCATAATAGAATACCCACAATGCACCACTAACCCGTATATATATAAATAGCCGAGAAAAATAACAGCATATGTGGCCTGACGATTGCATATAGCATGAAACAGACTGTCACCTCTAAGTGTTGACTTCTATGTTCACTTTTATATTTACACACGCTCTATCTCTGATATTGAGCACTTTATTCCATAAATATAGCACACCTTAAGACTATATTTCTTTATATATATATATATATGACTGTGTTTGTGTGTGTGGTTAGAACATTAGTGTTCTGATCATGGAAATTGGGTTCAACCAGGATCAAATGGAAATGACTTGATAATATCAGCCTGAGAAGGCAATCCCACTACATGTGAGGGAAAACTGTTTGGAAGCCATTGACCATTGTGCTAGCATAAAGTCAAAATTTTGTGGGTCTGAGCATATACTGGCCTTATTCAATGGCTTATGTCAAATTTTGTGTTTACTTTCAGAAACTGTAACAAAGATGTTCAGCATAATTGCAGTATAAACCACAGGTTGACACTGTTGGCCTTAATGAAACATATATATGTGATGTGATAGGGAAATAGATGCTGTGATAAATATAATACATAAACAAGATTTTACAGTTTTACTGTGGAATGATTATTGAACCCAGAAAGATGGGGCAATAGAAGCAATTGCTTTTGATTATTCTTAGATAACTCGAAAAAGAGTCTATCAGTAACTCCTGAACAGAATCAGTGTTGTGTAAAAAATGATAATGTAAGAACTGAAGAAAATTACATGAACTCATTTTTTTTCTTTATTAACCATTTGATCCAAAGCAAGTTGATGAATACACTAACACTTAATGGGTGAAAGAAAATAAGAAAAGAACATTTTTAAGGATAGGGGACAAAGAAAGAACAAGAATTGAGGAGACAGGATGGTAATTAACAGTGAATTTAAATTTTTTGAATATCAAAGTTCATTGGAAAAAGCAAAAAACTGGAAGAAAGTTTCACAAGCGAGAAGTGAAAGAGAAAAAACTGTTATCATAGAACTTACCTTACACTAAGTAATTTCAACACTAAAAGGATGAGACCTACCTGCCAATCTAGTAATGTGCTTAAATCCTAATTCAACACCGATGCTGCTCAATGCATCAAACAATCTGCTGTACAATGTATATAGTATTCTATTGCTTTTGTAGCATTTGACCAACAAGAGTGCCATTACAACATTTATTGTATTTATCATAGCCAGAGAAAAGAAGTTGAAGACAAAATGACATGGTGACAAAGTTACATTTTCAGAGCTAGAAAATTCTGGAAAATCTTTCAGGCAGGTGGTATATGGAGTTCATATGTGAATGAGATGATAAAAAGTTCAGCCAGTTGGCAAGATTTTCAGTAAACTAGTGATGACTTTTTAATGGTGTGGTCTGTGCTATTTTAGAATTTGAAAGAACTTCTAATGAAACTGGAATCTGTAGGCACATGTAATATTCACTGATGTTGTTACTAACTTCTGCACTTCTCTTTTTACTGTTTACTCAGTGGTGAATGTCTTTTTTTAACAGTAAGATAACATCAACTGTGCATAAATGACATGGAACTAATTCTAGTAACACTACCAATTTCAAGATACAACATTGGCAGCATAAATGAGCAAATAAGGAACATGTTGCAAACTTTACTAAATTCCAGAAATGCAACCCCAATAAACACAACTTATACAAAATAATGCAAAGTGTTTGGTTAGATATATACACAATTTCAGCATCTCAGAGATTCCATAATTGTTATGTAACACCTGAATTCCAAGAAATTTACTAGGTTATTGTCATAATATTTGGGCTCCTTGCATATAAAAACTCATATGTATATAAGTGTAGTTCAGTAATTTGGTAGTTTGACATATTAGTTGAAATTTGAATGACTTGCAATTACCATTGCATTAAGTCGATAACAAAAAGACAGTTGTATAGTGTTACCTACTTGCAGAAAGTAGTATGCACTCAACTGCATTCACTAGTTTTTTCTTGGATTTTATGTTTTTCATTATTAATCAAATATCATTTCTTTCAACTGACAACAAAGACAAAATTTATTAAGAGCTACAAAAGACAGAAAACTGTGTAGTGCAACGACTGCCAATTTCTTGAAGAGACACAACACATAGATGAAGAATTGGATTAAGTGTATTGATAAGCAATAAGTGAGGTTGAAAAATATGAATTATTTTTTTATGCTATTGTTTACTCAAAAGGCTTTCAAAGATGAGAGTTGCTTACTGAAGTTGTTGTATGGATGTAAGAGGATAATTGTTGACCCTTTGTAGAATAAATGCTTTTTACACCATCAGTGTGTGAGAATTGGTTGGAATTACCCACAGAAAGAAAAGAATAACTCCTACAAGTCCAATAGGCAAATCAATTCCACAACTACCTCCACTTCTCAGTCTCAAGTACCCAACTCCTCCTCGGAAACAATCCCCCTTGAATGAGCATACCGTGCTTTTATGCACCTGATCCAGCCATTTCTCAGCCAATGAGTGCTTAGAACCACCAAAAATGGCTACAAGCAAGACCACCACTTCCACCCACACAAAGTGCTGCCTGATTCACCTTCAGTCTGAATCTTGTCAATTCGTCATCTCCATACTCCATTGCAAAACATACATGCAACTCTGGCTCTTTTGGGTTGCCAAGGTAAGTCTCCACTACAATCAGAAAATAATATTGATTGATTTGTTTTTTTTAATGGCTTATCAACTCTTTATTGGCTATTTCAAATTAAAGAGATTGTTTACAGGAGCTAGTGTTTCTAAATGGTCCTTCATCTAAGTACTGACCAAGCTTGATGCTGCTTAACTTACTGTCACTTGATGTTGATTTACTGTCATTCATGTAATCTAGCATTTACTAGCCTTGTAAATATTCAAGGAATAAATAACAATAGGAGTATAATTGAATCATTTAATACTCCAATCAAACATTCCAAAGGAACAATTGCTAATGGCTTTGTGAATTGCTATATTTACAAATACTGCTGGATATGCAAAAAGATGGAAGGCAACAAGTGCATTAATGTTATTTTTTTTTGTTTTTTAAGTTTTCATCTAAGCTTGAATAGCATGAACCTTTTAATAAAAGATTGCAAATATTCAATAACCTTTATATCTTATGGCTTGAAAGGCAATATCAGTTTTGAAAACATGGTAAAACTCAGAGAAAGCTTGCAAAATAATTATATTTGTTTCTTTGTATTTTTACATTGTGGCAAAGGAATATTTAAATAAGGAATTAAAATTAATTTTGACCTTTTAATAACATTAAAAAAATAGAGCAATTTTTATTGTTAATGGCTTTATAAGTTTATGTAACCCTTTAAATGCTGCAAGACAGATACAAAGAATAATTAAGTTTTCTTGTCTGATCATTCATTGTTTTTTCTTTTGAAAATAAGATATAAAAACTGACATCTTTTAAAATTGTTATCTGGCTTCAATAAACTAAAAAAGAATTAGCATTCATATTTCTTGAGTGTAATGATATTATAGAGATAATTTTACAAATAATGAATATTTATGTAATAATAAAGCATTTTGCTGTTAATTACTGTTTGGAATTGAATTTGAAATACATAAATGATACAATGTAAAAAAGAAAATAGAGTACAGAATATGCATATCTTGATATTTACTAATTTTGGAAAGTTAGTCTAAAATATTATTTATTATTTAAAAAAAATTTCTACTGTCTTTTTACAAGTAGTTTGGTCTTTCTATTGCTCTTTCATAGAATATGCAAAGACCTTTGACAAAGTTCACCACAAGAATCTGCTGGAATTGCTCAGCAACCTTGATTTATCCAGGAAAACATCAGAATAATCAAGAACATATACTGGCAGCAATCAGCATGCATGCATATAGGGAATGAGTTCAGTGAATATACAAAAATAGAAAGGAGCATAAGGCAAGGATGTGTCTTCTCACCAGACCTGTTCAACCTATACAGCAAGGCAATACTGAGAGAATTGGAAACCCTGCCAGGATTTAGCATTGGTGGCCACAACCTTAACAACATAACATGGAAAAGGAATTACAAAATCTCCTACAGAAGGTAGCGACGGAGTGCGAGAAGAAAGAACTAAGCATAAACTATGACAGAATGCATGGTCATCAGTAAGATGATGAGCTTGAAATGTGATTTGCAGGTTGGGAACATTAGAATCAAGCAGATGTGGAAGTTTAAATATTTGGGAAGCGTCTTGACAGAGAACGGTACAGGAAACATTCCAAAAGCTGGGCAGAGTATTGCAAGACAGGAGGATTTCTTTGGTAACAAAGAAAAGAATACTGAGCTGTTACATGACATCTGTCCTTCTTTATGGCAGCAAATGTTGGATGATTTCCTCAAAGATGAAGAAGAGACTTGAGGTGACAGAGATGTGGTTCTACAAAAGGATGCTAAGGATATTATGAACTGAGTGTGTGAGCAATGATGAGGTCTTAGATTGCAAACAAGGAGGAGGCTTATACTTAATATTAGGAAGAGGAAGCTGAGGTTTCTAGGATGCATAATGAGAAAGGAAAGTCTGGAGAATCTGATACTCACAGGTCAAACAGAGAGAAAGAGAGACAAGGGAAAACAACATGTGACATACCTGTCAGGCTTAAGCAAGTGGATGACAGAATGTGGTTTGGGGGAGGAAGTGGAGGAAAGAAATTTGTTGAGAGTTGCATGGGATAGAGGGAGGTGGAGATCCATGATTGCCTACATCCTGAAGGACATGACACATAAAAACAAAACAAAAAATATTAGTATACAACCCAGTGTGTATAAAAATTTTAATTTTTTATTGTTCAAAACATATATATATATATATATATATATATATATATATATATATATATATGTGCGCAGGTATGCAGAAAATAGAAAAGAACACGTTGGGTGCATAATCCAGAGTTCCTTAGTATTTTTGTTTTTATTTTTAAGAAGACAGTGCTCCATACAGAAGTAGAGCTTTATTATAATATTTTTTTGTTTAAAAATATGATTCCTTCACTACATAAGAGTTCTCATGTTTCTTTTAGATGCCAGAAATATTGGGATAGAGATGTCTGATTTCTATTTTGAATATTGTTGAAGGAGCTCTTGTGTTGCCTCCATTTAATTTTAAAAGGCAACAAAAGAGCTCCTTCAACAATATTCAAAATAGAAATCAAACATCTCTATCCCAATATTTCTGGCATCTAAAAGAAATGAATAAAACACCAAAAGTAAAATGGAAAATAGTAAATAAAACAAGAACTTGTAAAACCTGGGATGACCCATGCCCTTTATGCCTACATGAAAAACTACACATCATTAAGTTTCTAAATAATGAAAAATTATTAAACTATAGGCAGGAGTTAATGGTTTTTTGTCGACATCAACAAATTGTCGCATTAAATAATTAGCATAAAAAAAAAATCCCATAGTTTAATAAATGTCTTAAAAGCTTAGCCAAATCATTAAATAGGAAAAACCCTTTCTGTAGTTGTCAAAAAACAAATTGAAATTCAGTGCAATACGGTTTGTATATAAAACACCCACTTGAATAAACAAATAAATAAATAGATAATCAGATAGACAATAATAAAACACAATCCTCCCGACACTTGTAGGCGCGCCATAAAAATATCCTTCACTGGGTACTAACTAGAGGATAACCGCCAACATTAGCCTTGAAAAAGATACCTTACCCAACCTTAGCAAAACCTCTCAGAAGATGATGAATCTATAGATAAGAATTAACTCTCTGACCACTTAATGAAGAAAACTAGCCTAGACACTTCTCCAATAACGAATGTTATAACAGACCATGCCTAAAAACAAACGTAAACCAAGAAATAGCTTATTCTTAAAATTTCGCTTGAAGATGAAACAGGACTAAACACCTCAATTCAACTTAATTTTAATAATTATTTGGATGGTTTCGGCTCTCATTTTTGAAACATGAGAACTCTTATGTAGCGAAGGAATCATATTTTTAAACAAAAAATATTACATATATATATATATATATATATATATATATATATGTCTCTGTGTGTGTGTGTGTGTGTGTGTGTAAATATTCTCAGATGGAGTATATCTGTAGAAGAGACAAAATATATGAAATGCCAAGAGGAAAAATATACTTAGTTTTGGCTAACACGTTTCACCATCTGACAGACTTTATCAAGGCAAATGTGATGATTTCATTTTGCAATTAGTGCATATCTGACAGTTACTCAAAATTTTCAAGTTTTAATTTATTCATCAGGTTGAACATAGATTACATCATATAGCATCTTTGAAAGAATTTTTTAAAATTTAAAAATGCTCATAAATAATCAACAGGTTAACTGAAATGTCTAGGCATTTAGACCTTAGATTACATCATGTGGCATCTTCTTAATAAAATTTTTAAATTTAAAGACACTTATGAATATTCATCAGGTTAACTGAAATGTACTCATCTTTTTTTTTTATAAAAATATTATTTGGATTGAAATGGGAGATGGACAATGGACATATGTATTATACATCTCTAAAAAATTGAAATGATGGATTCAGTCATTTTCCTTTGATTTTTCAACACATTTGTTGTGTATGTTGGGTTGGGAAAGTAATAATTCCTTCAGGAAAGGTGAGATTGGGGAAAAAAAACCAGGGTGCAGATTTATATTTTGATAATATTTGTTGATGGCACTCTCAAGGATTTTCCTTTTGAGTAAACTACTTTCTCTTTTGATGAGTGTGTCTTTCTTTAGATCAGTTAACTTTAATATTCATGAGCATTCTTAAATTTAAAAGTAACTCTCAAATATATACTTGTTGCTAAATAAAATCATCACATTTGCCTCAATAGTATGTTGGCTGTTGAAACGTGTCAGCCAAAACTAAGCATAGTTTCCCGCTTTACTTTTCATTTGTGTATATATATATATATATATATATATATATATATATTCATTGAATATGAGACAAGGTGCTTTGATTTAGTTTTTTATGCAATTTCTCATGTGATCTAATAATTTTTTCTTTTCAGATGATAAATTATATAAAAACTGTCTGAATATTCTTTTGAAAAATCTTCAATAACAGTCAGATTCCTGAAACTCTAATTTGACTCCACAGACATTAACAAAAGTAGCAACAAAATCAAAGAAATCAAAGCAAACTATAAATGCAAATTTTTTTCAAATTTAAACAAATTGAATTAGCTACCCATCAACTAATTTTTTTGGGGGACTCGAATAAACAACAGTTGTAATGATTGATTCAGCCCATTTCTTTTTGTAACCTTATCTTAACCATATCATTTCAAATATCATTATCATTTTGACTGTGCTGTTATAGTTCACATCCAATACTTATATTTTATAATTTAAAAGTTTTGATGAATATGATGTCAGAAACAGAAGAGTTCTGAACTATAATTTAATATTGATCTTCCTATATGGGAATGAATGCTGAACAATCTCCTTACAGATGAAAAAGAGACTTAAGGCAACAGGAACATGGTCTACAGAAGGATGATGAAAATACCATGGAATGAACATGTGAGTAACAAGGAAGTTTCAAGGAAAATACAACCAAAAAGGGAGCTTAGATTTGGAATGAGGAAATCATGCATAGAGAATTTAACACTTACAGCAAATACTGAAGGCAAGATTGACAGAAAAGCATAATGGATGACAAGGATTACAGGAGATAGTGAAAAGACAAACTTTACTAAGAGCTACAAAGGATAGGAAGTAATGGGGAGCCATGACTGCCCACTTCCTGAAGGGAGGCAACATATGGAAGATCAGTCAATAAACATGGGCTTATGATGAGTGAAACCCATTCTTTGCACACATAAGAAAGTTTCCGTAACATGGTCATGAGCCTCACCATCTTGGTTATTTGATTAGACTCCATACCACTCTCATGGATTTTCTCTTCTTACAACCAAGGAAAGTAAGGTCTTTGAGAGAAATGTATCAAATTAGTTGAATGTCCTTTACAAACCTGGAATGAACTTATCTAATTTAACTCTATAGAACTTTCCAGAGGAGAGCAAGGCCAGATCCCATGAGCTTTCATTATTCCAATAATCTACAATTAATGACATCTTCATAATTAAGTTAATAAGTAATTAGCAGTTAATTAAGTACTGGTCATAAGGAGACACAAAGTTGTGATTTAAGAGTGTGCATGTACATCGCAATAATATTTAGAACTTATTTAAATATTGGCATATGCATAAAATATATTGAAAGTATGAATATCTTTTGGTAGTGACTTTGTATTAATGAATACAGTTAGGACATTTTGTTCATTTTATTAAAAAAATATATACAGGTTTGCTCAGTTCTTTGAGGATTCATCTTTTAATAAACTCTAATCTTTTTCTATCTTGTTCTGATTATCAGCTCTTTGTAGATAAATGATTACAAATATCTGTAATCAGTGGCATTTGTTGTCAAAGTTTGCAAAAATCTGAAAGATGTAGATAGGGATTCTACAGCATTTGCTAAATGTAAAACACCTGCTAAGAGTCCTAATACAATCAGAACACCCAAATTTATACAAAAGGTGAAAAAAATTATCAATAAGAAGACCAGAATGTCAATGTCATTAATAAGAAGTTCCGGGCACTCTATTGGAATAACTGTGCATGAGGTTCATTGATGCAAGTCATATTTGATGTGAAGAAAACAAAAGTTAACCATTTGATCTATGCAATGTTCTTGCTGACCAAGTTCAAACATCAAGTTCTTGGAATGGTTTGGTGTTTCTCTGATGTGAAAAACTTTAATCAGGACCAAAAGGTCAACTGAACAAATGATAATTGGTTATGCAGAGACTCTAAGGACATTCTAATGGTCATGCATATAAAGTTTCGTACCACTGTGAGTGTTCTGGGAATTATGAACAATGAGGAAGATGTCATGCCTCCTCACTTTTTTCCTCAGAGCTTAAGGCCCAATGCTTTTGAATATAAGGAGTGCTTAGATAGAGAGTTTGAGCAAAGGAAGTCTGTACACTTACCAAAAAGACCCTGTAACATTTCATAAGACTAAGAAAACACAAGAATAGATGAATTACAATTTCCATGATAGCATCACCCAAAATATATTGCCTCCTAGCTTTCCAGACCTGAATCTGTTGAATTACATGGTATGGTGAATAGTCAAGAAGTAAGTCAATCAGTGCTCTCTATAAAAGTCCACCATAATTAGAAAAATGTCCAAAATAAAGATCATCTGATTTGGTTATGTCAATATTTCAGACCCTGTATTGAAGCAGTCATTGGTGCTAACAATGGCTTTATGAAATAGATGCAATAAAAAGAATCTCAAGATTATTCATGTTAAATCATTCTCAAATAAAGCTCTTCTTTCATGACTTATGTTCCTTTTACTAAATTCATGCAAATGTCCTAAAAGAACTGAGCATCTCAGTACTTTGGAATTTGATCTCTCATGTTTACAGTATGAAGATGCTTTTTTTGAAAAACAATGTACTACAAAAAGAATTCTTTATAATTATTTTAATTGCTTTAGAATTATATAATTTTCTTGTTGAAGACTTCCAATGGCAGCAACAACTAGAATGGATTGTGCATGTAACTTAAAGAGAAAATAATGACATAATCTAGATGCTGAATTTCCAACAAATTCAAACAAAAGGTTAGGAAGGAAACTTTCATCAATAATAGAAAGAGTGGATTTGAAAAATCTATTTCCTGAAAAAATGTTGTAATATAAAGATTTAAATCCCAACTAAAAGTAGCACTGGCTGCTTGGTCAATGAATGTTTTTTTTTTATAAAGAAATGGCTAATATTACTTTACCATTAATCCTAATTTGGAATGAGGCTAAATCAGAAAAACTAGAAATTGGACTGGAATAGTGAAAAATGCCATTCAAATGCTAAAAAAAGTATTAAAGAAACAGGAATGTTTTATTAAAAATAAAGAAAAAAATGGTTGCATCTCGCTATTTTTGCAGTAAAACAATGAGAACTAGTTGCCAATCTAGTACTACATCAAAACTCATGCAATTGAAGTACCAAGGAGGAAAGCTCATCAGTTCAATTGCCATGAAAATATTTATAGAAAAGGCAGAGGGAAGCCACATCACAACAATGGGGAAGTGACTAAAGACATGATGACAGGTTAGAACCAATACCATTACAGACTCTTCTTTGGATTTTAACATGTCTCTTGATGGAACTGTAATATTCAATGAATGGATGAATGATAAATTTATAAATGTGCAAGATGGATCCTGGCATGAAAAATTTTCTAATAGGGCACAATGAAGCAACTTTCCTATCAGCAGACCAAGAAATTGATTCAATATAATCACTTGACTTCATATCAATGGAAAACATGAGAGGAAGAAAATACAATTTGTTGTTCTCTTGGAGGTTGGAGTCAGCTATGTTGATGGAAGGTAAAGACAGCAGTTTCATTTTAGATGCATTCAGATTTGTAAGCCATTTTTTTGCACAAGCTAACAACAGATTGAAAGCCATTTTTGAGATCAGCTGCCAGTTTCACTTTATTAGACTCATGATTAAAATAGGAGTAAATATACTCTTGTGCAAATTAATTGAAACAAAACAAATAATTCCGTTATTATTTACATATTTTCTATTTTCTCAATGAAACATGATCCAGTGTACATGTTAGTACTTCCAATGTCCATTCTACAAAGTTGTTCCTTACAGATCGACCACAGATTCTCGATGAGATTTAAATTAGGGGAGTTTCTGGGCCAGTCAGTAGTACTTTGATTTGCTCACTGGTAAGGTTTGTCAGTGTGCTTGTGCAGCATTACAATTTTTGTATGCTTCCTTGGAGTAATGTCCATCACAGACAACAGCCATTGACTGTCAGTACTATCTTGGCATGATGAAAATCTGATGCAATCACGGATGACGCAATATATTTCAAGGCCAAACAAATTTCATCATACACCCTGAAAATAGATTCATATTACTGCACACCACTGCAAATGACCTAATCTGAGGAAAAAATAGAAATTGATTACACCCTGTCATTCCAGTGCATCTAAAATTTACTGTATGGTGAAAGAAAGGTTGTTTCAGTTGATTTGCACAAGGGTGTAGTTGTGTCATCATCATAGATACCAATTTAATGGAGATAAAAATCAAAGTAGATCCAAGAATAGAGCCCTGAGTGTGTGTGTGGGGGGGGGCACTCAATATCAATGTGGAAGGATCTAGAAGAATGGTCGTTGTTAAATACTATTTTATTACACAATTTTTTAAGAAGGATTTGATCAAGTCAAAAGTTTTGCTGGAGATACCATATATCTTCAGTTTGTGAAGAAGACCAACATAACACAATAAAGAAAGAATTTGACAATCACAAAACATATTGAAGGGTTGGGGTGTAGAGGGAAACATTAAATAACGTACCCAATGAACTTGGGTAAATGGATGGTAGAAAAAGAACTGGGAGGGATTGTAAGAAGATAAACGTAAGTTAGAGCTACAAAAGATACAAGGGGATAGGGCACATCTGTTTACTCAATACAAATCATAAGTGTGGGGGCACCAAGTGAGACCAAACTTACTACACTCACAATCTATAAGGCGAACTTGCTAACCACTTATAGAATGATGTCAGGGACTGCGTAAGATTATATTTAGTACATATCAAGTAACTCATCAACAATGGCTTCAGAATTATATCATGAAATAATTACTATTTTTATTTACAGTAAGGTTCACCCAGTACTAGGTAACTCAAGGTAGAGGGTTACGTTAAGGAGTAGTTTATATGGATAGGAGAGGGAAATAACAGTTGCTTCTAGACTTGAACAGGTTAAGATTATAGTGGTCAGGGAAACATTCACTTATGGGAAGAAGCTGTTTGAGTAGAACTTACTTCTTGCTGACAGAATTACAGAGGGAATGAGAATGGTTTGTTATTATGTAAGTGGCATGCTAGGTCCTAGTTGTGAAGGTCAGACCTGGTGAAGAGGCAGTTTGTCAGAGTACTTTCTATGGTAGCAGCAATAGAGCAGTAAAAGACTCGCCACTTCCCACCTGTGAGGTTGGAGTGTTAAAAATAATTTTTTTCCAACAAGGACTCAGAGATACTTTTGAACTATCGAGACTGGAAAGTGAGGTCTGAGCAGCTCCTGCCTAAATATGGCAACATTATTCATTGTAAGCAGGTGGAGTGAATTTTTCGAAGAATTTTCATGTTTATTATTATTCTTCATTAGCAGTTAAAAAAAAAACTTTAGTGATGGGAAAGAATATTGCAAAGCTGCTGTATAAAGAAAATTGCCTTAGACATTTATTCAAATAATGTTTATTTATTCTTTTTTAATAAACTAAAGTGCTAAAAAGTTAGAGACAGCTGCTACATGTAGTTTCTCTCTTTGCCTGAATAATAGTGATAATGTAACATGATGTTTAGATATCACAACTGCAGAGGTGAGAAATATCTTTGCTTCTCCTAGTGAAGGGTTAAATAACAAGGTAGACGGGGCTCTCTAGCCTTAAGTGGTAGCTAGTTTAAGAGAAGGACTACTTTGAATTCAAAACTGTGGAAAGGGCAATGGGAATCAATTTCACTATATTTCACTTTCACTTCTAATTCACAATAATTAAAGCAGAAAAAAAGTCCTGAAATTGTTGTGTAGGTGTAGGTATATCTATCCAGGTATATTGCAGGACTGTCCAAATACAAATTATGTTTGCTTTGTAAAGTATGCAGCATATCGTATACATATTCAGTCTGGCATATATGGTGGGGACCTTGAAGTATTTGGAAGTTTGATGAATGATCACAGAAGCAGGTGTATTATCTTGTTGGAAAAAAGCCATCACTGACAGGAAAAATTGCAAATAGTTTACAACAAAATCTGTGTATGCTACACCTGTCACAACAGACAAGCTGTCCTTGTGGACTCCAACAGAACAAACCCTGCAGAGTCACCATCTGATTAATTGAATTCACCTTCACATTAAACCCACTACCAAAAAGAGCTAGGAACCTGACTTCCAATGGTAATATTTTTTTGGCACAGGTGAAGTAGAGTGAACAATGGTGGAATACCAAAAATGGTATATTTATTGGTTAATGAGTACTGAGTGGCTGTCTGGGTAATATATAGATATGGCAAAACACATAATAAAGAAAAGGTATCTACAGAGAACCATTATTGCCTACATCCTGAAGACACATGGCATTTCAAAAAAGCAAAATGTTGACTGATGGGTTGAGCAGCAACAGCATTGAATTGGGATGTGATTTGATGTTATGTTCCAATTTTATGGGTATTTACTATTCTTGTCATTTGTCAGTAGTCAGTTTCTTGTATCACATTTTTTTTTATGAGTCAGTGATGTCTGCCTGGCATTCTCATATTCCTGGTGTACCCTTGGTAGTGTTGTTAAAGAAAAATCTTGAGCATTTACTACTTTGGAGATAGAATGTCCTATCTTTCTGACCCTAATAATCATTCCACAGTTATATGGTGTTAAAAACAGCCAGAATCCCATTGCTGCCACAGCTACACTACTTGTCTACATACTATAACACACTTGTCATATGGCTGAGTTCATTTCTATATGTGGAGTAAAGACAATTATTTCTGTGTGTCTCTAATCTTCAGTATATTTCAATTTGATTCTATTTCAGAAATTAATAATTTTTATCTCATGTATCAAGCCATGGAATTTTAAAAAAAATAGATTCTGAGAGAATCTCTTTGAATAATTAGTTTTGAGGATTGATTTTACAACCAGATAATATATCTACATTTCAAGAAGTTTTTTGGAGATAATAATGTTTTACTGATACAAGTCCTACTAATTAACCCATAGGTAGGGGGAGAAAAGATGGATTCATACCTTTCCTAATGGCATTTGTGCATAAGTAGATATAATGAAATTGACTGGAAATGGGATTTGGTTCTCCATAGAACTGAGGAACATAATTAGAGAATCAAGGTTGTACTAATAAATGAGTTCTTACTATTGTTCACCCAAGGCCCAAGAGCCACTCAAGGTAGAGGGTCAATGAGATTGTTATAATGGGTGCATATTATGAGAATATGTGGGATAGATATTGGTTGACCCTAGACTTGAAGAACTTAAGACTGTACTAGTAGGAGAAGCATTCGCTTGTAAGTCTGTTCCACAACACTAACTTGATATGTGTATTAGCTTTAGATATTCATGTAAAGAAATTCGTTGTCAAGGAATTGAAATTAATAATCTTGATTTTATAAGTTTGTAGCTTAAACAAGAATTATTATGAGCAAAATGCTTAAAAGGCCTTCAAATGCAAAATATATGCATGATTTTAAGAAAAGATTTTCAGTAAATCAAAATCCTTGAAACAGAAAGCAAAACAGATATGGTTGCTTCAGTATTGGATACATTATATCAAATATATCAAAGATCAATACAAAGTTCAAGAAAGCATCTTGGTTTGCTTTGGAGAAAAAAGTGAGGAAGATATTAAATGGAAGATTTTGTCAGCCTTTTTAGAATTTTTGATGTAAATAAAGTTAAAGGTTTTCATTTGTAAATCTCTATTGTTTGTGACTTATTTTTATTTTTTTTTTAAAGTAATTCATTTTCTGCTCATGTGGATACCAGGAAGCACACAATGGAAATTTTTTTTCGATTTGGTTTTATTTTATTCACAAAGGAATATTACAGTATACTGAAGCAGTAAGCAATTTATGTATATTTATCATTAGTACTGACATGTTAAGATAGAAAATATTCATCCCACGAAAAATAAATGTTTGTTTATCATTTCTCTTTCTTCTGAAAAAGACAAACCCACGTATACATATATGGTCATAGAATCACCACCACATTCAAATTTATACACATGAGTATGTATATAAATATCAAATGTATATCTATATATGGCTTTTATCTGTTTATATTTGTGAAAATCATAAACTTCAAAACATACGACAGTAAACATTCTAGAATAGCAAAATTATGAAAAATATTTCAAAAATATAAAAAATAAATGATTAAAATGAAATCTTGTTTCAACACACGGTCTTTACAAGACTCACAGAGATCTTCATTTTGCTATGCAGATGCCTGAAACAAATATCAGTGAAACATTAGCCTGAGCCAAAAGATTATTTTTATTATTATAAATTTTTTAAAATTCAAATAAAAAAAAAAGGACAAAAAAAAAAAACTTTAAAAAATATAGTACATGTAAAATTTTGTTCTTAAATATATTAGTTATTTCAAATTTTGGCATTACTTATTATTATAATAGAGATTATTCATATTATTATCCTTATCTTTGTTGTTTTTATTATTACCTTCTAACAGGTTCTTCAGTCTTTTTACAATTATGCTGTATTTTGTAGACCGTGTACATTATACATAACTGCTTTCTATTTATGAAATATTTTGATTGAAAAAAAAAAACATTGAAGGAAAAAAAAACACTATTATTTACATTCAAACTATTTTCTTCATATTGTAGTTATCACATTTCAGCTGTTTGTGCCCTTCAGCTTTCGTCAAGTGTATATCAATCTGGTAACCAACAACAAATTGCAAATTGAACTCTTTATTTAATCTATGGAGGTAGACTGTTCGTGTTCCACTACTCATGTCTAAGTATATCTCATCTGAAATTTCCTGTAGGTTACCCAGGTTAATATACATCTGATGAAGGTCAGAAGGCATTGTTTTGTTTCTTGTAGCCTGAGCTAAGCAAGACGTGTTTATTCCATCATGGTTAGAAATGGAAGAGGGTTAGTTAATATGAGCAACTAAGGGAGTTAATTTCTCCTTAATTCCAAAGAGTTCTATTAAGTGAGATTATTATGTAATATAACATCTCCCTTTCTTTATTCAAGCTTAGTTGGTTAGTACTTTATATTATTAGTTTAGTGATGTAATACCTGAAAGAAAGAGTGTTTTTTTTAATGTTTCAGAGGATTAATCTTTAGTGGTTTTGCTTATTTTCTTTTTGATGTTCTCAAAGGCTTCATCCTGTCGAGGATTCCAAGTGCACTTATTGCCTTTGGTCATCGGGTCCCATAGTGCTTTAGTAAGCCTTGCTAGGATTGGAGAAAATTTATTGAGGGAGGTTACTAACCCAATAAAACTTGCTGTTTCTTATCTTCAGGAGGATTTATGTGTGTGATTGCCTCAACCTTCTTGGGATCTGGTTTTATACCATCTTTTGATATTATGTGCCCAAAGAAAGGTATTTCAAGTATCCATACTCTCAGTTTATCAGGGTTAAACTTGCAGTTCTTTTTCCTAGGAGTTGCATTGAGTGCAGCATCATTACCATCTTCCTCAAATCCATAGATAATGGTAATATCTGATATTGACAAAATTCTTAAACACTGCTATCTGGAATTCATCTTGGGTGCATTTTACCCCACTGGAAATCTGTTGAAGAATATCATCCAAATCGTGTAATAAAAGTCGTTAGTCCCTTTGACTGTTGATCTAGCTTCATCTGCCAATATCCTAATTTCACATTGACAGTCATAAACCACTTGCCCCATGTAGTCAGAAGACTAAATCCTCAAATATGGGTCTTACAAAGTGAGGTCTTTGTATGGCTTTATTTAAGCTTTTCGGGTCTAGGGATGACCTAACTGATCCATTCGCCTTAGAGTTTACCCATGAGGTATGTTTTATGATGGGCAATATGATGCCCTGCTTCTCAAGAGAGTCCAATTCAGCTTTGAATTTGTCCCTCAGTGATACGGTGACTCTCTGTGGTTGGTGGACGACTGGTGATACTTTGGGGTCTGTATTTATTGGATATTCATCCTATCCGATCAAATATGTTAGGGAATTCTTTTAGGATCTGTTTCTGTGTTTTGAGATTTTTTTTTGGCAGTAGTTCCAATGCTTTTTTATTGTTCAGTCTTTTCTGACCTTTCTGGGATTCTGTTATGTTAGGGTCGATCATTTCTACTACTAGGATGAATGTCACCAAGCCTAGTTTCCTGGATGTGTGTAACCCTCATTGGTTCGTTTGTCTTCATCATGTGAAATGTGGCATTGGTGAATATTGTGGTACCCACAAATGCAAATAGATATACTGGAGTTTTTTCTAGTTGCACATTCTGTAGTTTTGTGAATACCACGAGTGGTAGGAAGTTGCTCATGGCTCCAGTATCAATTTACGCATTTACCTCCACCTGTTTTGTTTTGTTTCCCACTCTCAGTTTTACATATGCCTATT
This sequence comes from Acanthosepion lycidas, assembly GCA_963932145.1. NCBI lineage: Eukaryota > Metazoa > Mollusca > Cephalopoda > Sepiida > Sepiidae > Acanthosepion > Acanthosepion lycidas. Next base: position 33,653,566 of record OZ010572.1, read on the forward strand.
TTACATTATTAGGTAGCTCTCTTCTGTCTGTGTCTTTTTTTCAACCATATGGAAATACATGTCATCAATGTATTCATCATCACTGCTGCTATGTTGTGTTCCCAAATGTATGTTCTGGTCCCCCTTGTCTTTCTTTTGGTATCAAGCTAACTTATTAGCTATCTTTGTTTCTATTCTTTTGTTCCCTTGAGAGGCATGAACATGTAAAGTAGCCAATTTTCTTGCACTTCATACATGTTTTACTTTTTGCTGGGCCTTGTCCTGCTTTGTGGTTAGTACAACAGTATATGCATTTTCTTGTGCTTTTGTTTTTAATTGCCTGCATAATCATTGTTTCTGTCGACGCACGAATTGCATCCTGTTATCTGGTCATAGATTTGTCCATTTCCACTACTTTTAGAACTGATGCAATTATTAAATCCTTTCCTTCTTTTACTAGGGATTTTTTGTGTTGATTTGATGTGTATTCCAAATATAAAGTGATCCACCGACATGGTCTCCTCAAATTCGTGGTCATATTCATTTCTTGCTGGAGCCTGCTAAGGAAAGCGTGCACCAACTCGCTAGCCTCTTGTCAATATCTCATTAGTTCATGTTGGAAGAGTCAAAAGTTTGACCTGGGCTTCATGAAAGCTTTAAATTTTTTTATACAGGTTTCCACATCCCTCTTTTCACCTCCCTGAAAGACAAACATCTTACTGATTTCCTAGCCTTCATCCTTTTCCCCAAATTAATAAATAGTTAATTTTTACGTTATCACTAGTATTGCAGAGTTGATGAGAAATAAGGATATTCTTTATAACGAATCCTGTTATGTTTTTGTCTTGATTCTTGTGGCCTTAAGCATCAAGACAAGATGATAAGCTAAGCAAGACATGTTTATTCCATGATATCAGTTGAAGAGGGTTAGTTATTATTAGCAACCAGAAGAGTTAATTGCTCCTTGCTTCTGGAGAATTTTAAGAAGCGAGATTCAGTCAGTTCTGTGCCATATGTGATACATGCTTAGGAAATCATGTATCTTTTGATACATGACTGACATGGCAGATTTTTTTTCCTGCAGTAGGTTGCCATTTCTTTCTGCGGTAGACCAGTTGCCATCCAATACTATAGAACCCGGTTTGTCCTGCTATTTAATCATAGCTGAGAAGAGAAGAAAAGGATTCAGACATTTCTTAAGGGTATTAGCATGTAAGTGAATGTAATGGATTGAAGTGGAATTTGAACTTGGCTCTCTGATTCCTCAATCTGAGCTGCTATCTGTTACTCCACCATACCTCCTCGTCAGTCATGTATCTTTCGATACATGATCGCCTAAGCTTGTATCATGCATGGCACATAACTGACTGAAGGGAGATTACTATATAATATAACAGGCAAAACAGCAAAAATGTTTTGATAAAAACAATAAAGATGAAGACAATAGTTTGAATAGTGTAAGTAATAATAACTCCTCATCCCAGAAATTCATACAGAAATAAAAAATATTAGTCTGACTCATGAAATAATTCTAAACATCACTTAGATAAAGCATATCTATGAACTCTAACAGTATTCAGAAATTGATTGATAGAATTATTTAAAGCTGAAATTTGTAAGAATATTTTTGTTTTGCATGCAAATGTTTCTTCAACAATTTTTTGATAACAACAATGCTAAAGTACTACTATTTAAGACATAGCTGGATGTAGAAGAAATGTATTTATACCTTTTCCAAAAGTATTTACAGGTCAGTGAATATAAAATACTTGATTTGAATTCAAACTTGACTCTCAGATTTCTCATTCCATTAAATTACCTGCACATAGCAGTATTAAGAAAAAATGAAAATTTCTTACAAGTGTTTTCTCTTAATAAACTTTTGTTGAAAGACAACTCGATAATAATACTTTTGTAAATTTGAGAAAAGTCATTATCATTCCAAATGATATTTGGGTTATCATCTTCAAGAGTCAAAATCTTGCTCTTGTAGTTATTGCAACATTTCAATCAATCCTTTCTGCAGGTATTTATTCTGTTTAATACAATTTTCTGGTTTGAAATCACAAATAAAAATCCCTGTTCTCTGCATAAACACTGTACACATGAATAAGATCAGAGAATAGACTGAAAAAAAAGTACTAACAATAGTAAATTAATAATGTTATGTTTCCGGTTCCTTCTATTCAAACTTTCTACTTTCAACATCTCTGCCTAAACTCTGAAATTTTATTATTTATTTACTTTTTTCTCCCTCAATAGGAGTAGACAGGTTCACCTATTGTTCAGTTCCCACCTCATCCCGGTCTTTTCAACAGGAGTAGAGGTTTGTCCCTTGTTTCCTGTTTAGGAGTGACTTTCTGGTTCCTTCTAAATTATATTTCAGCTCTATACTTCCAATGTCTCTGTCCAAAATTTTTATTTACCAATTATTTATTTTTTATTTTCTAAATCGGAGTAGATATGTTTGCTTATTGTCCAGTTCATACACCTGCCCAATCTTTTGATCAGGAGTAGAAGTTTATCCCTTGTTTTCTGTTTAGGATTGGGTTTCTGGTTCCTTCTAAAGTTTTTCCTTCTCTTTAACTTCCAGTAGCCCCTTGTGTCTTAGTGGTATTATTGCCTTGCTTGTAGTGAAGTATTTAAAAAATATATAATCACTGATAAGTTTAAATCCTCTACAATATTAAGAATTGTTAGTGCAGCTAGTCTTGGAGAACATTACTAATGATTAATAAGTTTGATTCTCACTAGCTGACCCCTTCAACATTAAATAACCTAAATCTGGTTGACATGTTAACTTTATCCAAAGGTACAATGGAATAAGAAAAAGGTACTTTCTAAAAGCCAAGAAACAGAAAAATGTTATTGCAAACAAAGAGTATTGAATTTTTATGTAATAAAAGTCTTCATATATGGCAGTTAGTCCTGGACAATCTCTTCACACATGAAAATAAGATTTGCGGTAATAGAAATGTGGTTCTACAGAAAGATGCTGAGAATATCATTGATTAAACATGCGAATAATGAGGAAGATTTAGAGAAAATGGAAACAAAAAGGACACTTATACTGAGAATCAGAAAGAGAGAATTGAAATTTCTTGAGCACATAATGAGAAAAGGGGGTTGAAAGGAATATATTTAAGGTAATTTATAAACTTGTGTAAATGCTTGGCTGAACAAGGATTAGAAGAGATAGCAAAAAGAAAAACTTTACTAAGGACTGTAAAGGACAGGAAGTTATGGAGAGCCATGATTGCTTATTTCTTAAAGGGAAATGATGTATGAAAGAAGTTAAATTTTTTTAATTATTTCACCTCAAAAAAGGTAGTATGCAAGGGGTTACAGAGTATGAAAGTGAAAGAGAAGACTGAGAATAAGGAGGATTGACAAAAGGACAAAAGATAAGTGGGATTCAAGAAGAAGGAAGATGGTGACTTCATCAGCTCTATTGGGACAGGTTTGTACATGCAACATCTGTGGCCATGCCTGTCTCTCACATACAGAAGTATATGGCCATTGCAGGAAAGTCTGACTTGAAAATGGAAAATTAATGATCTTCCAAGTCTGTCATACTGATGATAACTTGCATTATATAATATCAATAGTTATTGCACAATTATAATATGAGTTGTTGATATATTATCTGAGTTATTCATATAGTTATATTTTAATGAAATGAATCTTACATTATGAATTAGCTGTCATAAAGAAATCTGAGTTTCTGTTTAGATTACATTTTGGCTGGTGTATCTCTTTTTTGCCACACTTCAGTTTTATGTTAAATCTTTTCAAGAATCACTTCAAGTGTTGTCAGGTTCTCTTTTAAAAAGTTATTGAATAAAAAGTGTAGTTCATGACACAGTTACAAACAAACAGATAATAATAATAATAATGAAACAATTTTCATAAAAGCTGACTTGATAAATTTTGTTTCAGAAAAACTACAAAAATGGAGTGCGTAATGAATTAAGGGCACTAGCAAGGAAATATAATTATTCATTATGTAAAATAAATGGTTTATCCATCATTCAGCTATTGGATTACTGATGTACACCTAGGTATATATTGTTCTTTTAACACATTTCTGATTGAATAAATAAATAAAGAAAATATATTACAACTGCATTTCCTGCAATTTGTGTTCCAAGATTAGCTTAAATTTAATTGACATTTTAGAAATTAGAAATAGGACACTGAAAATGATTGATTGAAAATTATCACATCAAAAATTAATATTGGCTTGATTATTATATTAGAAATGGACATCTTGATGAGGATTAAGAATAATTAGTTTTCTTTGTAATGAATTAAAAATTTATCTTTGCAATTAAACAGAATAACATAAAAATAACTGGTGAAATTCAAGAAGAAGGATGCTGACCATTCATAAAACTTTGAACAATATCTATTATACACAAATACACACATCATATTTCCTGACATTCATGGCCTATTTTTTCTTTAAAAAAATCACCTTGTGTCATACATGAACAGTTGAATTAACAGTATTAAACTCACACCAAAACACCTCTGATTGACACACCAAACTCCTGATGACTCCAGAATGAAATATACCTGATTATAAATGATTAAATTATGATGACAAATCACAATTATATATATATATATATATATATAAAGACACACAGCAGTATTTATTTTTTCTGATTAATCATTCTGAATTTGATTTGACAACATTCATCCACTCAATTAGCATTATTAAAACACGAATTGATAAGAGAGAATTAATATTATTAATTATCTTATTTTCATAATTACCGATATTAACTTTTACACAATTTTTCGGCGGCCAGTGAAGAAATAAATCTGGAAATAAGTTCAGTCATAACAACAGCTAAAACTGAGCCATTTTTATCCGTTCTGCATGTCGTAATTTTACAATATTAGAAGAAAATACACAAGAAGTCACATTTAGCTTCCATTAAAATGTTTTTGGCTCTGTTATTGGAATACACTGGTTTGTCTAAGACAAAACAAAATGTGAACTATTTCTTTCACTCTCAGGAACTGTTTCCATCTTAATGACTTATATGTCATCAAACAATTCCAGAAAATGGTATACCTCTCTAGTGGAAAATTCTATACCTGCTATGCTGACCTTACAGCAGCATATAACTACATCAATAGAGACTTTTTCTTTTCATCCATTAGAAAGCACCTGAATGTAATGATTTAATAAAACAACTTTATCACAAAATTTTACATGTCTGACAAAAGTCCCAATACAGAAACATTTCAAACCTCATGAGGAATACTGACAAAGAGGAAATGTAAGCTCCAGTATATTTAATCTTTTCCTCAACTATACCCTGTGCATTTACAAGCATAGACATGAAAACAATGAACCTACTTGCCCTCCTGAGGTCAATGTATAGATGATGAGGAGCTATGCTGATGACATAGGTATTCATAGTTGAGATGGGAATGATCTTGAACAGAAAATCAACTACTTCAACTAAATACTAATAGTACTAAAGATAAACTTTTTCAAAACAGAAACTATGATCTGGAATTGGAATGAAAGCAGTGATGGCATATACAATGAATCCATAAAAAAATGTGGAATTAGTAAATACTAAATCAAATACCTTGATATATGGATCAGTTATAACAAATTTAGTATATACTGTAAGAAAATTGAATATAGAATAGGCTGCACTAGAGCTAGTTTTGCCTAACTCTGCAAATTGCCACAAAGCCAAAACATTAATCTAAAAACTTGAGCCATATTTTTAAATAGCCTTGTTAGATCAAGACATTCACATGGATGTCATGTATAGCACCAAATCCATTCAGAAACTGCCTGCTATATATAACTGCTTTCTAAGACCAATGGTTAAAGGTCTCATTGAAGACCATCCTTCTTCAAAGCTTGTGCAATGTTACTACAGAATGACAAGGTTTCGACATTCTGCACTACTTTAAACAAAAGGTTAGGAAGGAAACCTCAGTCAATATTGGAAAAAGTGATAACAGCTACTGGGCTTGAGAAACATATTTTCCTGAAAATTTTTTTTAGAGAAATATTTGATAATTTTCAACAAAAAGTAGCAATGGGTGCTTGGTTAATGAATGTTGAATATTTCCTTATAAGGAAACAGCTAATATTTACTATTACCATCAGTTCCTTTAAATGGTTTGTTATGATTTCCAATCAAGCAAAATATATAATGTAATTTTCTGACAGACTTGCTTTTACAGCCTGGAAAAGCAGGTACCATCAAGTTCTTGGTCTGACCAACATGAGATTAACACAATCTGTTTTTGATCCTTTGTTTAGATTTTGAAAAGTAGGTTGGACTGAGAACTTTTCAGTTCCCCCTCATACTTTTACGTGACTTTTAGAAATCTCCAAGCATGCTACTTGATTGGCAACTAGGTCTCACCTAATATTACCATTACCATTTAAAACGTTCAAACCTTGCGGACTGTTACTACAGAATGACAAGATTTTGACATTCCACACTACTTCAAACAAAAGGTTAGGAAGGAAACTTCAATCAATACTGGTAAGAGTGATAACAGCTACTGGGCTTGAGAAACATATTTTCCTGAAAAACTGTTTTAAGGGAACGATCTTATAAATTTCAACCAACAGTAGCACTGGCTGCTTGATCAATATATGCTGAATATTTCCTTATAAAGAAATAACTAATATTACCATTACCATTTAAAAAAAAAAAATGAAGCAATAATTCTATAACAGAAAAAAATTGACATGGGGCACAATTGAAGACATACCCCATCATAACAGTGAAACCTAGTGGGGACACATCATTTTATTGAGTTACTTTAGAGCAGCAAGTATTTGTAAACTTAACAAGATTGAAGATAAAATAGGTTCAATAAAATATAAATACATTGTTTTGGGAAAATCAATGACAAGGTCTTAAGGAAAATTAAAACAAAAAGATGATTTATAATTCAAATCACAAAGAGACAGTTAAAATTTCTACAGCACACAATGAGGAAACAGGGCTGTGAAAATTTGACACACACAGGACATACTGAAGGCAAGAGTGGATAAAAGCAGTGAATAACCTAAGAAGCTTACATAAATGGTTGGCAGAAAAGGAGTTAAAAGAGACAGCTAAAAGACAAACATTGCTAAGAGTTACAAAGGACAGAAAGTTGTGGAGAGTTATGATCGTTCATGTCATTAAAGTACACAGCAGAAAGAAGAAGAATTCTATTTATACTTGTTAGTTAATTCATCTTCCAACAAGACAACAACTAAAAACATACTTTGAAGACCAACACAGAAGAGTTTAAGAAGTGGAATCAGGTGAGGCTAATTGAATACCCCTCTCAATCACCTGACCTAAGTCCAATGAAACATTTGTGGCATGAATTCAAAATTACTCTTCATAAATGGAAGCCATCAAATCTGAACAATACGAAATGATTCTGTACAGCAGAATGGTTGAAAATACCAGTTACGAGATGCAGAAGCATATCAAAGGCTATAGAAAATGTCCATTAGCAGTGATCTAAGCATGAACAGAGGGGGTTGAATACTTATGGAAAAAGCCATTATAATAAAGTATTCCCCCTTATTTATTACCAATTCATATATTAAATTGTTTCACTAATGTTAACCGAGTAGCTCAATGCCATCAAATTAAATTTGGAACAATTAATCAAAGAAAATAAGAAAGAAAATCTTTGTTTGAATACTTTTGCACATAACTGTTAAGATATAAGAACTGACAGAAAAGGTGTTAGCCCAATGAGGTATTTGATAATTTGATAACATTTTGGAAAGTGGGTCAGACCAAGAACTTTTCAGCACCTCATCATATATATATATATATATATATATATATATATATATATATATATATATATATATATTAAAAAGAAGAGAAGAGGGGTGCTGTAAACGTTTTTGGTTGTAATGTGGATTTATTTAGAAAAAAATATTATGCTTTGTTTTACATAATTTTACTACACGCGTTTCTGGTCTCGTGACCGTCTTCTGGTAAAAGCGGAGATTTCCACATATTATTAAAAATAATTAATTTTTTCTTTTGTTTTTCAATGTTAAATATTCTCGATATGAGACATTTTCTGTGTTAGTAATCCAAATTTCTTTCTTGAATTGGCAATGAAGAGTTCTGCGCAAAGGGTCATAAAACAATTAAGGTTGGTCCAAGCGAAATGATGAATTACTTATCAGCATTTTCTCTTTTAATGTTTTACTTACCCCTGTGTGTTCTTGAATCTGTTTCCATTTTTGTGTGTTTCTGTCAGCATGCGTGTATATATGCGTACGTATATTCTCCCTCCATACATATACTGTCTTACTATGAGGAATTAGTAAACTCATTTGTACATATACATGCCATCCCACCACAAGAAATCAGCACATACACACACACACACACACACACAAATATACACACATACTTCCCAAGCTACATGGAACCAGTATACACATTCACACATACACATACATACACACACATATGTACCTACACACACACGTACTTCCTAAATTGTGTGGGGTTTGGGTGCATGCCCGTGAGTAGTTCCCCTGTTTTGTCAACATGTGTATCTATATATATATATGTAAATGTGTGCATACATATAAATACCCTTGTGTCTCCCGTATATGAGCATGCGTTCATGTATGTGAGTGATTTGATCATTGTATTTGGTCACCTTGTGTGCATGTTGTGTGTTTTTGTGTGGGGGGTTATGATCTATTTAGTTTGGGTTTAAATTTGTTAATAAAGTTTTTTTCCTGTATTTGTAGGTACGAGTAATTGTCTGTTTGATATATCGGCATGATATTAAACTTAACCTGGTTACATTTGAAAATGTGTTGTGATACAAAAAGTTTTCTGTTGTCTGGCAATTTTATATTGCTTTTGTGTAGGGAGACCCTTTGTTCAGTTGTTGGCTGATGCCTATATATGACTTCTTGCATTTTGTGCATTTAAGTACATAAATTACATTTTTGGAGTTGCAGTTTAAGTTTTTATTTATTGTGAATGTTTTTTTTGGGTTTTCAAAAGTGTAGGAGTTTCCTTCTATAATGATGTCACAAACCCCACATCTTTTTTTGTTGCATTTTGTGACTCCCTGTATTGTGTGTTGGTTAAATTTAGATGAGGTTAATATGTGTTTTAGGTTTCTAGATTGGCGTTTGCTCTTAATTAATTTGGTTGTTTTTAGTATATTATTCAGTTTATTGTTCTTGCTAAGTAAGTCAAGATTTTTTTTAATTTCTGTGAATATTTCCGGGTTGTTTTTGTTGTATGTTGAGACATATGCTAGGGTTGGCTCTATGTCATGTTCCTTTTTATTTCTAAGTTGGTCTAGAGGAATTTCTTTCACGAGTTCAAAACCTTTCTTTATTAGTGTTGTGGGGTAGCCTCGTTTTTTGAGAGTTTTATGTAGTTCTTCTAAGCGGATTTTTCGGAGATGTTTATCAGTCACTATTGTACAAATTCTACATGCTAGGGAATAGGGGATGGATTTTAGGTAGCTTTTTGGGTGATTGCTCTTGAAATGAAAGTATTGTTGGGTGTCTGTGGGTTTGTGGTAGATATCTGTGATATTCTTGCGTGAATTTGATTTTTGGGTGTAAGTTTTGAAGTAGTGTATGGAATTGGTTAATATCACCCATGAGGATTTCCAAAAGATGAAGCAATCATCTAAGTATCTTTTCCAATATTTAGTGAATTGGGTTTTTATATTTGCCCCATATATTTGTTCTATCTTTTCATAGAGGTTTTCTTCTAGGTAAGCTAATGTTAGGGTGGCATATGTTGGTGCCATTTTTGTTCCCATCTATATATATAATGGACTTACCAGTTGTTTTCAATGTATGAGATTCCAAGTAGTTCAGGTCTTAGAATCAAACAGACAGACTACACACACACACACATATATATAATTTGATTATAGTGGTGAACCACACTTTTCAGCAGTTTGAATACAGAGAAATTGGTGCACACAGTGTGCCACAAAGTCATCAAACAACCCTCTGTATCTTTTGAATTCCTAGTTGTCCTCCTCCTGGACTTGTTGCCAACCAACCAGTCTGCCCTCCTATTTAACCCATAGCTAGAGGGAGAAAAAGGCATGGATTAAATGAAATAAAAATAACAGTAGATGTATGAAAAATATCTTTAAAGTGTTACTGGAAAATGTTTATCCTGAAATCTTAACAAGAGGATCTAACTTTTGTTAATGTTAACTGTCTGAAAATGTTACCTTCCTCTCAAAGCTAGTTTCAAATTTGACTTTCGGATTTTCATCTATATCAAGTTTAAAATATTTGACATTGTAAATTCATTGCCATTTCATGGAAAATAAGTTCACCGGAATATTCTGGGAGGTTTAATCATACAGTGTCCTAATGTATATACATTCTTACTGAAAGTGTCTTCTTCAGACACAGATGAATAAACACATCCAAAATTAACATTTATAAACCAGTTACAGGCGTATTTATATGTTGATCTTGATTTTTTTTTATGCCTTTCTTAGCTTGAAACAAGACCAACTATCAACTCATGCATCTGGTATAGGTGTGAACCACTGCTTGGGTAATTCAAGTCTCAGTTTCTTTATTAAAAACAAATAAAAAAATTTGTCTGAAAATTAAACATTTTTCCCAAAATAATTAGCAGGGAAGGGGTAAAAAACACCTCTGTACATATACTAAATCTATTTTATTTTGTTTTTTTAAGGAAAAAGTGTTTAATAATATTCAGGAATAATTCTACCTGTTTTAGCTGAACCTGTTAAAATATCAAATAAATATGAGAAATAATAAATTATGAAAAGTTAATGTAATTGTATTTGAAATGTTCTTGGGCCCCAGGTTTTATGTTGGGCTGTCAGACTGTGTTACAAATGAATTGGTTGTATAAGAAAAGTGATCTTTTACGTAATATTCACTTGTTTGTTAATCCAATATTAATCGTCAAGCAGGTTGACAAATAGTGAATTGAGTTATAATCGATAAACCAGTGCTACTAAATTTTAAATTGGCATTATTAGCAATCCAAATTAACAAGTAGCCAGAAAAGTTATAAAAAAAAAATATTCAAAATTTTGGTAGTGCTGGGATTTCAAAAATAACCAAAAAATTTCATTATGACTTTCAAAACAAACATTTAAAAAAATTTTGCAATAGCTTTTTACCTTCTTTTTTGTTCTTTATTTTTATGATATTTTTCACTTAAATATTTTCTAGTGAAATTTTTTCCTTGCTCATTATCCTCCTTGTTTTAATATATTTATATGTAAATATATACTTTTTAAAATGTCTGTTTTTAAAGCCAGAATAAAAGCAGTACAATTTTTAAATTTAGGTTTTTGCTCTACTGATAAATTTATAAAGTACATTATCATTTGTTTCTTTAGAAGGAAAACTACATGACCAGTCAGTTTGAGATTGAGTGAAGTTTGCCTCCATGCATTGGATACTGCTGTCATATCTGGTCTAGTGCTCTTGCTATTCATCTCAAGGTTCTTGACAAAGTCCAAAGAAGGATCTACAATGTAATCGATCATGACCTTGCATCTCGTTTTCAGTCACTTTCTCACTGACATGGTATGGCTTCCCTGTGTCTTTTCTACAAATATTTTCATGGCAACTACTGTGATGTGCTTTTTTTCCCTGGTGCCCAACTACATAAATTTAAGCATGCTACTAGATTGGCATCTAGGCATGACCCTTTTACTGTTGAAATAGATAAATGCAACAGCTACTTCTCTCCAACAGTTTCTTTTCTTGCACTTCCCACTTGTGAAAATCCCTTCTGTTTACTTGCTTCCATGATACAATCTTTAAAAATTTAGATGCAATGTCAATCATCATTTTCTATATTCTTGAATGCCAGCTATCTTTTACCCTTCTCTCAATCCGCCCTTTACTCAGCCAATTATTTCACTTACACTACCTGTGTTCTAGTGGAATTCCTACCTTTGCTTGGAATGAAGTGATAAAAAAAAATATGTTCCAAAATTATAGAGAATAAAAGAAATGGTTTCAGCAATCAATTAAAGTTATAACTCATTTTAATCATCGATAAATAAATAATGAATATTTTTTCAAAATAAGAACTGAAAACCTCCATCTCAATACAAATTTCTGTACATTAAAGATCTGATTTTGCATGCCTTTTTTTTTTTTAAATCAATTATATGGATTTTGTCAGATATTTTGGTACAAAATTACAGACTTATTTAAACTTGACAGAATTAAAAGCTAAAAAAATGTCCAAATGGACAAAAAATAAAAAAAACCCAAAAAAAACAACTATAATTCTGTTCAAGAAGCAAAGAAAAATATAATTAAAATAAAAATATTTTGTATTGTAATTTAAACTCTGATCTGAAGAACATTGGCACATGGAGATTCTGATTCCTTCTACATTGGCAATGGACATGTCTGAACAGGATCTGACACTCACAGACCAGGCTGAAGTCATACTGTATTACTTCAGTTAGATCACTGCTTGATATAAAGTAACAAATGCTGCCATTCCAAAAAAGAAAAGAAAAAAAGATGACAAAAAGAAAAAAAAGAAAAAAAACTCTTGAAATGACAAGCGAAAAGAAGAAAGAACAGGCATGGACAGTCACACAATCTCAAACAAGTCAGGTTTATTCAAAATCTTCTGCGAAGCCATGTGTTCTTCATCTCACCTCTTTCTTTTGGTTGGCACCACCTGTCAGTTCATAAAATGGTATCCCTCAAAGACTAGTAAACCAACCAAGAGAAAAATATGAGGTTACCAAGTATTCTCCTCTTTTTGTATTGAACACAACAAAAGTCAGGTATTTTTTCAATTAATTGTATCTTATAAATTAAAACACTTTATGATGTCATTAATTATTTTATCATTTAACAATATTTTTAACATTTAATCATTCATAAAAACTTACTACTAATTTATATAGAGTTTGGTATTTTCTATCTGCATTTCCAAGATCAAAAGTTAGGATTATTTACATTCAAACTAATGTTCTCATCTTTGTTGTCTCTTATCACAACGTTTTGGCTGTCACACTATTTAGGTATCTCTTGAACCAGGTAATCTACAGGGAGTTTCAAATTGAAGCCTTTATTTAATCTACAGTGGTAGATTGCATGGACAACAGAATAGGAGATGAAATAAAGGCTACATTTTCTAAAACCCTGTATGTTACCTAAATCCGAAAAGACACTTGAAAAAGGACGGAGGCCAAAATGGTTGAAATGTTGTGGTAGCAACAACAAAGATGAGGATGTTAATTTGAATGTAAATAGAGTTTTGTATTTTTGAAACTGTTAGTATTAGAAGAAAATAAGTGCTGACACTCATATAAATGAAAAGAATCTATCATTCTGATAGCCAAATTTAAAATCTTTTTTCTCATTTCAGTATGAGTCGATTAAAAAAAAACAAACAAAACAGTCCAGCATTAACTTTCAAAGCAAGGGTTTATTAATAACTGGTTTATTAATTTTCCAAGTTAGTTCCACCACCTTTCATCTTAGTTTCTTTATTTTTTTTTTTTTTTTTTTTTAAATAAACTTCAATATTTAGTTCTTACAGTCTACAACAGTTATTAGGTTAGTGCAAAAATAATGACGTAATAATGTCGTTTTTTGACGTATTTTTAACGTCAAAAAACGACATTATTACGTCATTATTTTTGCACCAACCTAATACTATTGTCCTCATCTTTATTATCACAACATTTCGGCTGTTATGCTCTCTGGCCTTCATCAGGTCTATATTGAGCTGGGTAAACTACAGAATTCTGAACTGAACCTTTTATTTAATCTATGGGGGGTAGACTGTTCTTGTTCCACTGCCCATGTCTCAGGAAGTGGAATAAAAATAATCAATAAATAGTATAAATAATAACTAACATTATAATTATGTACTTAAATCTTATTATATAGCTAATATTTAATCTTCTTCATCCAGATCAATATTTTTTTCAGAAGTTCTACCTTATTTGTTATAGACAATGGATGGTGTTTGCTTTTCATATGAGAAGCATCTCTTGTATTCACTGAAGCTATGACAGATGCTAAATATCAGCAGGTTATAATAAAAAATACACAAAAGACAAGTAGAAATGCCTTACCAGTGTTTGAAAATGCTTAAAAACAGCTGATGCAGCATCTAACGCCACCAAACAGTAGTGGCAGGTTCATGAAGTATCTAGAAAATCTGGAATTGCTCTTGTGGAAATTCTAAGTGGATTACAGATTGAACTGGATTGGTAACGGCCAACCTGTACAAGTATCCATCAAACTAAAATCTCTGAAAACTTTATGAAATTGTTACAGATTCACAGCAGCGAATAATCTTTTGCCTATGTATGTCTGAGTTATCATTTCTTCCAACCAGCACAAATAAATAATCTAGGGGTCATGACTAGAAATAACTCGGAACATTAACCTAAACAAAAAAACTGGAAAGAGCCAGTTTCTATCTTCTCTAGTTTCCCTTAATCCCCCAATGACTTATATATATGGAGTTTGCTGAAAAAGTAGTAGTTGGTTAATTTTGTTTAGTGTCATATCAACAACTCTGGGTTATTTAATCTAAGTATTTTGAACACAATTTTATAGCTATAGAATTTATATTGAAAGTATACAGTTGTGTTCAAAATGTATTTAGTTGACTAAATACATTTTGAACACAACTGTATGCTTTCAAGTGCAGATATTTTGTATATAATTTTATACTTTCTGGGTAGCCGCATGTTTAAAAGATATATATTAAGTACATGATCTGTTGCAGGTGTTATATGAGTTGATATAAAACTATTTCTTTACAGTAGGACAGTTTCAGTATTTTCAAATATTTTTCTCGGGTTTGTTTCCTGATAGTATTTATGTCTTACAGGTGATAAGTTAGTACATTCAGTTAAAATGTAATTCACCGTGAGAATGTGGTGAAATACAGTGGCATATTGAAAATGTTGATTAAAAATTTCACATTGAGGTTTGAAGCTGAGATTCACCATACAATGTGGATTTCTATGTCCACACTGTCTATATATGTAAATACTCTGATATTGAGCACTCTTCTGTTATAGATATACCAAATTTCAAGATATGAATATATAATTAAAGAGAGATGACTATATATATATTACTAGGTAGAAGTCAAAAAGAATTGTTTGTTCAACAGATTTTAATTAAATTATCAAAAATAGAAAATATGTTCCATTTCTGCCTTTAACAGACTCATTTATTTCCAAGATTTTCTCTTTCCTAAAAAGGACATCAATAATTTTTTTCATCATTGTTCATCTGTTGCTGTTTGCCAATAAATCAAAAGAGAAATGCTGATAAATAAATTAATTACCACCATGGATCAAACACATTATTGTTGTTGACAATTTAAATAAAATCTGTCAAATAAATCATTGTTGTTTTGGGTTCCTTATCTGTTGTAAAAATAACATCTCCAGTCAATGATAATATAAAAATCCAACCTTGTCTTTCACTTTCTCTCTATGCATACATTCAAGAAAGAATATATATGTGTCTAGATGCATTTCTGTATGCTTGGTTTTTAAAATGAAATATCAGATAATGTTGATGAAACTGAAGACAAATATTCTGCTTTTTCTCTAACATATACGTTGAGCACTTTGTACCCCTTGCTTAACACAGACACACACACAAATATGTATACATATATATAAGTAAAACAAAGGAACTAAAAGTCAGAAAAATAAGACAAACACAGGATCAAAGAATACAAGCATAGGCAAGAAAGAGGATTTTTAAGGAAAAAATATGTATAATTCTTTTAAGATAAAATTTTGACAAATATAAATAACGTTTCTTTTCAGTAGTCATATTTCAACCAAGATGGAGGTCCAGACTTCTTTTAGAAGATTATTTGTGTGATCTTTTTGACAAGTAGCAGGCAAAGTAACAAATAAGAAAACAAGAAATAAAGTATGCTAAAATGAAAATCCTAAAACAGGCTACTTTTGCAATGTGATCAGCATTAAGAATATCCATGGACAGACACAAACAAAAAAAAAAAATAAAAATAAATGAATAAATAAATAAAAGCCAACTGTTGACAATATTCATTGAAAAGGCATAAAATAAACAAAAAGTAAGATTGGGAAAGATTAACAAAAAAAGGACTGGACTTAAGCATTATGACTGGGGTTGTCATCACGTATAACAGAGAGAAAATAAAATCATAGAAAAGTTGAGGGAAAAAATCTTCAAAACTAATCTATTATTTGCTGATATGAAACACGACATATTTTTCATTAAACTTTTTATTTACTTATTTTAATTTTATTTATTTAATATTGAAAAAAATTTATTAACTATTTACAGCAATATCATGTGAATGTCTACAGATGAAAAGATTAAAATAAACTCCATTAAACAAAAGCAAATGTGCAAAAACTAAGTTTTGAGGAAAATGGAAACAAAAAGGCTGTTTATAATTAAAATTGGAAAGAGTTGAAATTTCTGGGATACATAATGAGGAAGTAGGGCTTAGAGAATTTGACACTCACAGTATAGATTGGTGACAAGAGGGGTAGAGGGAATCAACAAGTAATATACCTGTTGAATTTGTCTAAATGGATAGCTAAACAAGGACAAGGGGGGACAGACATTGATGAAAGCTATGAAAATAAAAAAATTCAGAAATAACTGAAAAATTCCAGTTTGTTTAAATTATGTTACTTTGAGTGACTTTAAATGGTTTGTAGTAAATATGACAACAGGGGAATTAACCAAAAACAGTTGGACAAAAATAAACAAAACAATCCTTGAAAATGAATGTAGTAACATTTCAAAGTACCTGGGGAAACAGTGTTTTTTGTATATATATATATATATATATATATATATATATATATATATATGTATGTATGTATGTATTTATATATATTAAAGAAGGCACAAACACTAAAATTTCATGAAGTTATATTTATTTCATAAGGGTCATAAAAACGGCCTCAATTAATCAGACTTCCAAATCCGAAATTATTGCTCTGTTTCTGATATGGTGTTCTCCCTTGATTTATATCCTTTCGGAAATATCCATACGGAACACAATCATATTTATATATATATAATTGTGTATTTAGACAGCAATCCTTCATTTATGCATGTTTCATTAAAAACAACAGACAAGGTACTATGATTAAGCTTTTTATTTAATTTTTCTTGTATTCAAACAAGTGTTTTCTTTTTTGGACATAGTGTGTAGAAACTATCCAAATGTCCTGTAATTCCTCACGCTTTTGGCTATACTTTTAGCCATTATCAAGGATGATTTCATTTTTTTCAATTTGATTCAGTGTGTGCATTGTGTGTATGCTTTTAGTGTTATAGAGATGTTTTATTTTCTGAGAACATTTAGCACATTGTGGCCATGTTCATAGTTAATATTATTGTGTAGGCTTTTTCTTTTTTATTATTAAGGTTTCCATTGCTTTTAATCATTTTTTACATGTGGATGAGGTTATTAATTTGTATTTTCTGCTAGTATGTTTCAAATGGAGTCTAGTACGTGTTTGTGTATTTAAATGGGTTCTAATAGAGCTGTGGTCAGATAGGTGTAATGTATGGTGAATGGATAGGCATGTAGAAAATTGAAAAAAATAAAATCATCCTTGATAATGGCTAAAAGTATAGCCGAAAGAGCTCAGAATTACAGAACATTTGGACAATTTCTACTCACTCTGTGTCCAAAAAAGAAAACACTTGTTTAAACACAAGAAAAATTAAATAGAAAACTGAATTGTAGTACCTTGTCTGTCATTTTTAATGAAACGTGTATGTGTGTGTGTTTATATATATATATATATATATATATATATATATATATATATATATATATACACAAGTATAGCATTGATGTATACGGAATAAATTCCAATAACCAACAATTACTATTCTTAAAAGAGTGCTCAATACAGAGTAGAGCAGATATAATTATTTATTTAAAAATGATAACATAAATATGTTATAAAATCACTACAAGAATAGCCGTTTTGTTTCAACACCTCTGGTGTCTTATTGTTGATAAGATACCAGAGGTGTTGAAACAAAATGGCTATTTTTGTAGTGATTTTATAATATATTTATGTTATAATTTTTAAATAAATAATTATATATATATATATAAATATATATATATATATATATATATATATATATATATATATTTTCCCCAGGTACTTTCTATATAACTTTTTATATAAAATATGTGTTTTTCTATATATACTCACTTACATTAATATAAAAAGTTTTCCTCATCTTTTCTTATATATACATATATATATATATATATGCATACATACACATGTGTGTGCATGTGTGTGTGTATATATATATATATATATATATATATATATATGTATGTATGTATGTATGTATGGGGAAGAAAAATATTGATATGAGATTGACTCCACTGATAAAAACAATTATTAATTTTCTAGAAGTTCTTTCAAGGAGTTTGTTTTTCCCCAATTATATATATATATATATATATATATATATATATATATATATATATATATATATATATATATATATATATAAAACTTAATTATTCTGACTTGGGTTGTCATCATGTATTACAGAATGGAAATAAAATGGCACAAAAGTTATGGGAGAAATATCTTCAAAACTTATCAGTTATATGCCAAAAAGAAACATAAAACACTTTATACTTTTTGCCTGACCTTTTATTTAAGCTGAATAATCAAGTTTATCCTGAACCTATTTTACGTTAATCATTGTGACTTGAAAATGGAGGCAATGATTTTATTAGTTCCACACACAAAGTATGAAATGAAAGAATATAAATAAGAAAAAGTGAGGCATGCCAAAACTATTTGACTGAAAAAACCAGTGATGATGGAACTGAAAGTGATCAGTCTCTCATGGGGATTAAACATAGACTCATGGGTTCACTTGAGGGACATAATTGCAGCTTTCTCTCTCAATCAGGAAGAAAAAAATCAAAGTATGTACACTTGTTACTAATCATTACAGTTGGTGAACTGACTTCTAGAATATTGTATATGCATATCTCAAATACCCTTGAATTGTGCTGGGGAGCTTAGTCAGAGATGTTTACTCATGATGTTATAGGGGTTTCAGGCATCCAAAAACATAACACTCCCTCTACTAAATGTCCTGACTAGGAGTGATCATCTCCAGGTCAGCTTTTTTGCCTCTCTGTTGAATCAACAAAATTTGGCCTGAGCTTATATTAGTTTGATTGATTCTTTTGGGAATTCAGACAATAAAAATTGATTTTACAGTTACTGTGAATATATCAGAACAACTTGAAACCATCCATTGGAAAACTATTGTTTACTAGCAGTATCACTAATTAGTAAAATTAGTTTTACTAACAGTATCACTAATTAGTTTAAAACTGTTTCCAAGATAAATGTAAAGGCAATAAAAAATAATTGGTTGGTTGATTTTGTTTAGCAGCATATCAACCTCTATGGATTATTTAATAATGAAATCTAAATATTTTGAACAATTTTATAACTACAACTAAATATATTTTGAAGGCAATTGTCTACCTTCAATTACAGATAAAATGTATTTTTATACTTTCATAGTGTTTCATTTTTGTTTCAGGGTTTACTCATCAATAGCTGTGACAGTAACAGGTGCTACCACTTTAGGTCAAGGTGGACCCGGTAACAGCAATTAAGAGGTGATTCTAGGCTCCTCAAAACCTTCTATCTCTGAATCAGAGGGTTTAGTGCCGGATGTAGTTTATCATCATACCTAGGACTAATAAAAAGTAATTTATGATCATATAAAATGTAAGATGTATATGATACAAGTACTCAGCCATTCAACCATCTTCTTTAAAGTCCTTACCTCATGACTTCATAGACTTATCACATCATCCTTTCTACTTTGTGGATCATCATCCTAAACTATCTGCTATATATGACTGTATTCTCAGATTACTGATTAAAAATGACCAAGCAAATGAACCATGAGCATGTTGAAGAGGATTGTATGTCATCACATTTTGCAGACGGGTGCTACATAATTGCACACAAAGAACTTTACCAAATAGTAGGAGCCACATCACTTGAAGACTTACAACAGCAGCAACAACTAAAATTAATGTAACATGTAGCTCAATGAGAAAATAATGACATCATCAAGATGTTGAATTTCCACACAACCGTCAAAAAAGGTTAGGAAGGAAAGCCCTGATCAATAAATGGACTTGATTCTTTGAATTGAAAGATTTTATAAATTTCAACTGACAGTAATGCAAACTGATTGGTCAATGAAAGTCAAATGTTTCCTCCATAAAAATAGCTAAGCTTATCATTACCATTAGCTGCAACATCATGCTCTTTCCATGGCAAATGTTCAGGTGATTGCCATTCTTTAGTTCCACCTATTTGCACGTTTACAGCTAGGGCATACCATGCTGCTTTTATTCTATTCTGCTGATTCTATTCTAATGGTCATTTTGGCAGAATTGGTTTTTTAATTTGTTTATTCTTATGTCTAACCACCAGAATAGATTACCCACAATGCACCACTGACCCATATATGTAAACAGTCAAGGAAAAATTCAACATTTGTGGCCTGACAATTGTGTCTAGCATGTATTTCATGTCTGTCGCCTTTGAGTGTTGACTTCAATGTTCACTTATATATATATATATATATATATATAATTTGCTGTATTTATGGGGGAAGGATGCTCAATACTGGGGATAGAGTGCTTGTAGATATAAACAATGTGGACATAGAAATCAACACAATATGGTGACTGTATGTTTCATACCTTATGACATCACCTAACCTCTTAAGAAATGAGAAAAACAAACTCAAGCTCATCTCCATAAATAACCTAAAGCATTAATCCTAAACAAAAATCTGAAAAAAAAATGTTTCCCCACTTTTCATAAACCCCAGTGACCTACCTGTAGAGCCTACACAATGAGTAATAATATATGGTATGATGATTGCTTAGGGTATGAAACAGACAGTCACCATAAAGTGTTCATTTCTATATCCTCTTTGTTTATATCTATAGATGTACTCAAGACCAAATGTTTTGCACTGTACTATTGATCAATTGAAAATTGCATGTCTTTTTCAAAACTAATTTATATGATCACCTCAGGCCAGAAAGATTTTATCATATATTCAATAATATTAATAATGATGATAATGAAATCAACTCATTATGGTATAAAGTTTCCTTAAAATTTTAGCTCTTTTTGCCTGATTAACCTTGTTGGTTAATAATCTTAGGGCTGTCAGATTTTAAATTTCAGGTAAATTCCTTTTTAAAAAATTGGACGTCTTGCACTAATAGTTTAAATAGTTTCAGTATATTGCCTTAGTAGGAGTTAAACCAAGGAAAGTACAAAACTTACTAATTATTAAACCTAGTGGGTGGCCCTGAAATCTGGCCTATAGTATATATATGTTTTCTCTCAATCACTAACGAAGCTTTAATAAAAGTGAAACATGCTAGATTGATATATGGATATAGGTTTTCCTATTTGTTCTTTATTTTATCATCCTATCAGATTCTGCCCCATATTTGATCTTATATATATATATATATATATATATATATATATATATAATTATTTATTCAAAAATTATAACATGAATATGTTATAAAATCATAATTAAAATAGCCATTTTGTTTCAACACTTCTGGTGTCTTATCAAGTGATAGTGTTGAATATAGAATAAAGGATTTTAAAAGGTTCAAATCAATCAAATATCCCTTGCTAAAGGAAATGCTGTTACATAAGCTGGAATGACCAATCAAAATACAAGTATATGAGAATTCAAAAAAACTTGACAACAGACTTTTGTTATAATAATTATTTAATGCTTTAATGTTAGGGTTAGACTAAAATAGAATTCATTCTAACTAATAAATATTCAATGATACTATAAAATTCAAAAATGAAAAATTACCAATTTTAAATTTAATCTATATTAAGTTTAAAATTATAAAATTATTTAAAGAAGAAACTGAGGAAAAATACATATGTTTTTCTATTTATTTTGTTTTTATTGAAATTAAGTTGGAATAAACGTTAAGATCTAATGCGGCTCTGGACTCAACTTAGATACATTTGAAGCAAAAACATGGGCAAGGGAGGATGAAATCTTGCAAAAGTCAATACATACACAATCAGATTATAATGCACAGACATATTTAGATATATAAACATGCATGAAAGTGACAAGACAGGAAATGTCTCCACAACCCTTAAAAAAAAAAATGGCAACAAACATACACAAAGAAAGGTATAGAAAAGCATACCTACATGCAAACATATATCCATATATGCACACATACGCATATGCATATATACACATACAGAAGCAAACATAAATATATTAACCCACACAGCAATATAAAAAAGAAAACAAACCAAATATATATATATATATATATATATATATATATATATATACACGCACATAAATACACCTATACATACATAAACCTACACATATTCTAACAATATTATCTTAGTGATGATAAAGGACTGTAAAGTCCATACAAAATTAAAATGAAACAAGACACAACTGCTGATTATTAAGTCTACAAGAAATTATAAAACCACTGAAACAAAATGGCTATTTTTGTAGTGATTTTATAACATATTTATGTTAAAATTTTCGAATAAATAATTATACTTGCTCTACACTGTATTGAGCAATTTTTTAAAAACAGTATTTGTTGGTTATTGGAATCTATTCTGTATACACCAATCATATACTTGTGTGTGCGTATGTGTGTGTGTATATATATATATATATATATATATATAAAAAGATCAAATATGGAATGGAATCTGACAGGATGATAAAATAAAGAACAAATAGGAATATATATATATATATATATATATATATATATATATATATATATATATATATATATATATATTTCAGTTGCATAGAAGTTGTTTGTAACCCCAGGTTTCACGTTTTTGCAGTCATCAAACACATTGGTTTAAACCTGGGATTACAAACTACTTCCATGCAACAGAATATGTTAGCTCTATCACAGATATTGTGATACTTTCTACTAATTTTGGCACATATATATATATATATATATATATATATATATATATATATATATATATATATATATAATACATTTTATATAATTTTCAATATATGCCAAATCAGTTGGGTTTCAATCCTGGCTTGAGGTAATCAAATGTCTAACCATACTGATGAGCTGTGATACAGCAAAACAGTGTCTGTTGATGACACCATATATGACCCGAAAAAATAAAATTTGGTCGAGCACTTTAGAAGGTAAGCACAAATTTGTAAACATCACTGCTACTGATAATGCAAAGCTATTTTATGAATCAAACAGTTTGTGTCACTGATGTGTTTATTTAAAAATAATTAATTAAAAATTCACCTTCCACTCTGCTAGGAGCTGATAGTTTAGGGGAAAAATCTCTGATTGATGTCAAATCAGTCAGGTTTTTCTCCTAGCTTGAGGCAACTGGATGTCTAGTCACACTGATGAGCAGTGATACAGTGAAACAGTGACTGTAGATGACAATATATATATATATATATAATGGTAGATCTAAGAGTAACTTGTTTATCAGTAATACATATTTAATTAACAACAAATTTGGTTTATTTTGTTATATTTTCAGTGTTTGCTTATATTATCCTGAAGACATGATAAATAGAAATGATTTTTATTACTTATTTATAAGATGAAATCATCTAAAAAAACAGACTAAAACAAAATAAAGGATACTGAGTGATAATGGATAGACCAATAATACAAAGACAAATGAAAATATAATGGAAGGCCAGACAGAAAAGAAAAAAAAATAGAAAGAACTTTTATAAATTTAAAAACAATGCTGTAAATAATTAAACAAAATTTTATACATTCCCATGTTTTATTTTTCCATACTTTAGAATGCAAGATACTAAAATAATTTGGGTAAGCATAAATTGATTCAAATATATGTAGTACATGTAACTTAAAGTGAAAATAAAGACATTATTGTATACATAATTGTGAAGTGCTTCTGTTGAGACATATTGTGCATTCTGATCTGTAATCCTTACCTGAAATTAAAATCTGGAAAGTACAATAAAAAGCAAGAGACATAAGAAGAAAGGAACACTAGCGGAAAAAAAATTAATAATTGATAATGCTTCATCTAATGATAAAAATCAAGATTCGGCTACAAATACTGCTTATGTACATAAATGATATATCAAGGATCACTGCACTGAGTCTTTGGAAAAATAAAGAATAAGGCTTTATGAATCAATCTGATCATCTCTGTTGCTTTTGTAACTGAAGATGAAGAAAAAAGATGCAAGTTTGTGAAATTAAATTGTATTTCAGAATACGCTGTTTACTGATATGCATAAAATGATAGCCTGAAGAGTCGTGATATAAGGTAATTGAATTTAGCATTAAATAAATACTAGTTAAAAATTAATAACTGATAATAAGTCATCTTAGAAATTTGAGTACTGCTACTGTTGTATGTTCTTGATTTAACTAATATTTCTATCTTGTGATTTTGAAACCTATTGTCTGGTTCACACTCCTTCCCTGTCTTTTAAACAGTAGTAGAGCTTTATCCCTTGTTTCCTGTTTAGAGTTGGGTTCCTTGTTACTTCTAAAATCTAAACCACTACATTGAGTGGCTCTTGAGCCTTAAATTGGGTGAATATGAGTAAAAGAAATGCGATTAATGCTGTCAGAAGTTTTAAATAAAACAAATTCCTGATATGAGGAAAAATAAAAAATTCTTATTAACATTATTTTTAATTTGGGGATTTATTTCTTCTAATCAGTCATATGGATTATCGTTATTAGGAAAAGCTGACAAAAATTATTTTACTAAGCAGACATAGAACAAAAAGACCAATAAGCTCACAAAAACGAAGAAAAGATAAAAAAAAAACAAAGAAAGCTTCAAAAGATTCTTTTCTGTTTACAATATTTACATAGATCAAACTGTTGTCCTCATCTTTGTCATATTGACAATGTTTCAGCTGTTGTATACTCTTGTCTTCTTCAGGTAATTGAAATTTTGAACCAAATCCTTTATTTTGTTCACCAGGGTAGATTGTTCTAGTTCCCCTTGCCAAGCATTCTTGCAAGTTTTTCTGTTGCTTCCCTTTTAGTAACTCAGTTCTCCAAGTTTTTGTTCACCTCTGCTGAACTCACAACACTTTGGGTCAATCACTGGATTACTTAAATCAAAGCGTTTATCCACTAGGCCAATGGACACATTGCCCAAAACTTTGTGAATATGATAATAAAGATGAGGACAACAGTCCAAACAGTATAAATAGTGTAAATAGTTACAATACCTCATCTCAGAAATATAGACAGAAATTCTTTTCTATTTTCTAAAGGGAAACAATTCAAATAATCACTGATTTTTATACAAAATTTCATATTCTGGATGTGCCTAAAAGATCCTTTTTTTTATTGTAATACATATAATTACCCTATTCTAACAATAAATTGTACCTTAATTTCTGGTCACATTTTCAATGCATTTCTATGGTAAAAGCATTTTCAAAGCATTCACGTTTTACAAAAAATTGACTTATTATATAAGGATGAGCCCGAAATGCAATTTGCAGGTCAGGAACACTAGAATCAAGCAGACACAGAAGTTTAAATATCTAGGAAGCATTTTGACAGAGGACGGTAAATGTGACACTGAGATCCGTAGATGTATAGGGATGGCCAAGGACACATTCCAAAAGATGGGCAGAGTATTGTGAGACAGGAAAATTTCTTTGGTAAGAAAGAAAAGAATATTGAGCTGTTACATGACATCTATCCTTCTTTATAGCAGCAAATGTTAGACAATCTCCTCAAAGATGAAGAAGAGACTTGAGGTGACGGAGATGTGGTTATACAGAAGGATGCTAAGGATATCATGGACCAAGCGTGTGAGCAACGATGAGGTCTTAGATGCAAACAAGGAGCAGGTTTATAGTTAACATCAGGAAGAGGCAGCTGAAGTTTCTGGGACACATAATGAGAAAGGAGGGCCTGAAGAATCTGATATGCATCGGTTGAATAGAGGGAAAGAGAGACAAGGGAAAACAATGAATGATATACCTTGCAGGCTTAAGCAAGTGGATGACAGAATATGGTCTGTGGGGAGGTAGACGAGGGAAGGAACTTGTTGAGAGTTACAAGGGATAGAAGGAGGTGGAGAGCCATGATTGCTTATGTCCTGAAAGCACATAAAAAGAAAGAATGTTTGCATTAATTCTTGATCACTGACAAACCTTTTTTTCATGATTTTTAATTTATTTCTATATTTCTTTGCAATGCATTTACATTTACATATAAATGTTCTATTACGTTGGCAAAACTGACATGAATTCCTAACCCCTGATCATCATTGAATGAGCTTAGGTAATATGAAATACAAAAACAGCACTGCTCTCGCCAAATATTTCTGGCAATTAAAGAATGATGGCATCTCACCATAAATCAGCTGGGAAATTATATCTAGAGCTAAATCTTATAGCAGAAAAGGAAATTTATTTTTAGATGAATTTATATTGTCCTTGTTGGAAATATATTTGTTTAATATAAAATTGCTATGATAGGAAATGGATGTTATTAATGCAGCTATAGCTAATCTTAACATTTTTGTTAAAAATCTTTAGTAGTGTTGGTGAATGGTTAAAATTTATAAATTAAATTTAGGAAAATTCTTCTGAAATCAATTTGGACATTACAATTAAAAAGTGAATTATGCCATATAATGTTGCGTTTACAGTGTTTCTGATTATTTTTACCTTCTTTGTTTATTTCTAAATACTCTTAATTTACTTTATGATTGCTTAGTTCTAAAGCCTTTATATATTTAATTTTAGACTTAGACAATATTTCCTTATTGCTGAAACTGGTAGAGAATCTAACTTGGACTGATTTATGTAAATTATCTAAAATTTTGTGGTGGTTTGATTCTTTACTAATGAATCTATGGTTATATAGATCTTTTGTGTATGGTTTATAATAATCATTACTCAGGTTTAAGATTACATTGAGAAAGTTGATCATTATAGCATTGATGGTGGTAGTAGTTTGTGATCTTTAAAAAATTTTATCAGTTTCTTTCTCAATTGGTCTGTATTTCAGGGGCTAGTTTTACAGAGGAGAATGATATCATCATCTCTATAGAGTCCAGTGTTCTTGATGTCACCATAATAATAGTTCACAGGCCTCTGCTGAATTATATGCTCCCATAGCAATGCTAAATTCTGGGTTACATCTTTTGGTTCACAGATAACCACTATGGTATAGTATAGGTTTTGTACCTGCTTTATGATATTTATTTCACAATCGTGAATAGGACAGTAATTTATTGCTAGATTTATAGCCGACATTAGCAGATTCTCAGTGATGGATGGATAAAAGTCACAAATATTGAATTGGATTAATGTCCATTCATTCTTTCTTTTTATATTATTAAACCATTCTATGGCTTCAGCTGTTTTGTGCCACTGGTTAATTCCTGGAGCATTTTTTTTGTGTATTTGCATGAACATTACTCTGATCAACCAAAATACAAAATGTCAAAATAAAACCTTTGTTATTGTGACACCCAAACATACATATACATACATATATGTGTGCGTATATGTTGAAAATTATATGAAAAAGGCTACTTATATAGAATTCATCAAGTATTTAAGAACATATCTTTAGTAGGCCCTAAATGCAATGTGGCCTATGCAGCATGCCTCAAAGTTTAGCATTCTCATTTCTCTTTCAGACATACTGAGTGCATTAAGACGGTAACTTTCAATCTGATACAAGAAATGAAAAGGCAACGATAATAATCCAGAGAGTGCCAGATCTTTCCTGATCAAAATATCAAAAACAAACTGGAGTTCTTTGGTCAAGATATGTCATCTATAACCAAGAGAAAGAAATATTCTAAGCAATTAGATGTCAGAAGTTTGTCTGTCAGGTCCAGGATATTATGAACCATAACCAGCAGATTGATGGGGGTCAGTGCTTCCACTTATACTGAGGTGCTGCACATGATGGTCAGATCCTGGTGGTCCAGAAAAGCCCATACATGATCCAGCAACATTCTGCTTCCTTTCTACGTGTTGTATATCACCTAAGATTGGCTGATCAAAGACTTTTACTAAATGAAGCCTTCTTGCTCCGATTTGAATTCCTTGGACAGCTGCCTGACAATAACAAGTGCTAAATGACAGAAGCCATTTTTGAAGTGGCGGCCAGCATAAAAGAGAACCATCTGATCTTCACATGCCGTTCCTTCCAAGTCTTCAATGAAGATGTTTTTGAGGCTGAAGATGATCCGAATAAAATAATCTTGCAATAATAAAATGGGCCGCTAAACCAATTTAACCTGATTCTTGTCAATCACATTTCAATATTACCACTTTTAACACGTCCATTTTTATTGCTTTGATTAAATATTGCATCCGTGTAAATTCCAGTTGAGATTGTTATGTTCACTAACGCACAAATACTCTTGGAAAAGTATGAATCCATCTTTTCTTCCTCTAGCTATGGGTTAAATAGCAGGACAGACCGGGTTCTAGAGCCTTGGTTGGCAACCCATCTACTGAAGAAAGAAATGGCAAACTACTGTAGAAAAATCTTCTGCCTAGTCAGTCATGAATTGAAAGAGACATAATTATATCATGCATGACACTTAATTGACTGACACGTGCATAAATATTTTTTTGTTTTTCTAAGTCAAACATTTGTACAAATTCTCTTGAAAATAAACTGTTTTTATTTTATGAGCAGAAAACTTATAGGTGACAAGGGTCAGATTAGTCCAAATATCCAGCATATTTTAAGTATGTAACTTATGGAAAATAAATGGAATGTCTCTCGCATGTGATTTATATTTTAAGCATGAAATTAGTCTCAAACATGAGTATTTGCTAACAATGACCAGCTTGGCTCAGTTAAAATTACCTGTTCCTAAGGAAAAAAAAAAAACAAAAAAAAACAATGGTGGAAATTGTTTTTTTCCTGTTGAATATCTTCTAAAACCATAAATGCAAACAGGCTTCAAAAACACTTATGAAAATTAAAAAAAAATAAACAGCATTAAAATCCATTTCTATGCTTCTAACATCTCTGCCTAAACTCTGAAATTTTATTTATTAATTATTGTTATTTCTTTATTTTTCCTCAATAGGAATAGATAGGTCTGCCTATCATCTGGCTCACACTCCTCCCGAGTCTTTTAAACAGGAGTAGAGGTTTATCCCTTGTTTCTTGTTTAGGATTGGGCTTCATTTTCTTTCACTTCCAAGTAACCCCTTGTCTCTTAGTGGGATTATTGCCTTGCTTGGGGTGAATTGATTTTAAAAAAATGTAAAAGGAATTCTAGTTTTTAAATTATTAAAAGGTAAAAATATTTTTTAAAAAGTGAACAAGGAACAACAGAAATCAACTGAATAATGCAATAAAGTGAAATAAATGGAATACAAGGTATATTTGATGACTGGCATGAATAATAATAAAATATCTCATTTCTAAGTAGGAAATATCAGGCTTGAATTTCATTGGCACTCAGCTCACAAAGCTTGAAATAAGTGCTCCCACTGGTACTCAAAACAACACAAAACATGTCTTATACAGTCAAACATGAAGAGAAATTAACAGCACCCCAAAAACAAACCCCTTGAAAATGACTAAAAAAGTGACTGAAAGCAATGCATATGTGTGTGTGTGTGTGTGAGACACCAGTTGATATATATGTATATGTACAAAATTATATAATTTAACATGTGCCAAAGTGAAGAGAATTTCTTCTAGGAGGTGCTCAACAGATTTATAAATCAACAATAATTTTATCTAAAATAAAATAAAAGATCAGGATACTTTGATAACTATTCTGCACTTTTAATATTTTTGATACAATAATAAAATAAAAGATCATGACAGCTACTCAAACCTATGCAGCAACTACAAATAACATTTATATTAATGAGAACTAATACCAGACAATATAATCCATAAAAAAAATGACTGTTGTTTATATTTCAGGTACAAAACTGAAGTTAGCTGATATATATTCATAGAAATCCCAATGAGAAAATGTGCTTTCCTTAAATAGGTAATTCAAACATTGCGCTGAAAGACTGGCTCTCATGGATGAACTAGTAGAGGGGAAACTTTTGCTCAAAATCAGTTTCCCTGTTGGAAAAAAGGGGGATGTAGGTTCAATTCCAGGCACAGTTTTTCTTTAGTAGGACATCAGTTTAGGCCAGTTATTATTAATTTCACTGTGTAATAAAATAAAAAACAAGAATAGTAACTCAAAAGCATGCATTCAGTAAAAGTAATGTTTATAGCAATAGGAATGTGTATGTGTGTGTGTATTACAATTGAATTGTGTATGTATGCATGCTCGAACATATGGATACATGTCTGTGCTTGGTCTCACATTGTTTATATATGTATATGTTTGTGCGAACCATAATGCCAACACCCATGTGTGTGTATGTGTCGGTGAGTATGAGTGTCATCCCCAAATGCACACAGAGGAGAATTCCCCCCTCCACCAATCAACACCAAACATAATCAAACAAAAACTGACAAATAGTCTCAAATTTGAAAAAATAAATCATTTTGTCTGAGGATTGCATAATCGCGAAACTGACAGTCACAGATTCATATCCATTCAACTAAATATATATAAGTGTCCTTCAGGAATGAATTAAATTTGTTAAATGAGGTTCCGCTGTATATATATATATATATATATATATATATATATATACACATACACACACACAGTGGAAATTTACTTCATTCTTGAAGGCCATTTGTAACCCGAAATGTTCATAAACTGAAACTATTTTTCCAATAGGTATCAATGTAGAGAAAAAAAATCACAGTATAATAAAATTGGACAACAAAAACAAGGCACAGCCCAGAAATGCATACAACATGGTGGTCAACTGAGAAATTATTCTGTTCATGTTAACTTAGTTTGGCTATGTTGTTTGAGTACAGAAATTTTGTTTGATAACTGCCTCAGTTATCAAACAAAATTTCATCTGGAATTTTCTGTTTGAAAATCGGTTTGTTCAACATGTGAGACTGTGAGAAACAAAGTTCCTCTTTCTTTCTCTTTCTCTCTCTCTCTCTCTCTATATATATATATATGATGTTGTTAAAAGATAATGACACAACAGTGTTATATATTATAACAACAAACTTGCTATCACATAGACACAGTTTAAAAACAGTACTCAGTGTAAAACAGAACTACTATATTGGTAAAAATGAAAAGAGAAGAAATCTAAGTGTAACTGATAAAAGATTGCCTAAGTATGAAACTGGCAGTCACACTTTCATTGCTTAATTCAATTTTACTATTATCTATCCTTCTCTCTCTCTCTTTCTCTCTCTCTCTCTATATATATATATATAGATATATATATATAGAGAGAGAGAGATAGATAGATAGATTGTCTTTTAGACATGTTTATATGCATATGCGTTTATAACCATTATTATACACAAATGTAAATGCATCCTTTCTGATAAAGATATACGCAGCAATGACAGCCATACATGCATACATACATAAACACACACATGGTATACAATAAGTGAAATGTCTGGAATCATGGATCTCTTAAATTGAGAGCAATGAGTCTTCTTCTGCATGGCGCCATTTACTATGAAGCCGGCTTCTAATCAGCTTCGGCTGGTTATCACTTCCTGGTGAGTCACCGTTTTGTCAACCCCTGAAGACAGGATCACTCATTCACTTGCTGTATTTTAACAATCTACAGAACAGGCAGGAGGGTGCATTGGGGATGGGGGTGAAAACAAGGAATAAGAGTTGCATGGATTGCAATTGGATAATGGGTTAACAAGTATGAAAATACAATTATTTGCAACAACATAATTCTTTTACTTTTTTTCCCTGTGAACATAAATTCATGTCTTAACCGTCTGGAATCATGCTATTGGGAAACTGCTGGAATTCAACAGTTTCAAAGAATCAATGTATCATTTCTTTAGTGAGAGTTGACTAAATTCTTTTATGTTAGAAACTCTACACTTTATGGACATGTGACTGTCTCCATCACTTTAACATTTGGCAGATAATTTACAACAAGACAAAGACAATTGGTTCCTCCCACGATTTAAGAAAATGTTAATATTTTCTTTTTCCTAGTGGAACATTGAAAGTGACCTGTAAAAATTTTTTTTAAGGAAATGTAATTCATTTAACTTTTGTTATATCAGAGAATTGTTAAAGTTCCATATAAAAATGTATCATTTGGATTTTTGTTTTATTTTTGTCTTTAGTTAGTGTTTATGCAACAAGAAACAAGTTTTCTATTTAGTGAGATTTTAATGGCTAAATTGTAGTTCTAACTTCATTCCACTTGATTAAATTCACTTGCAGCGTATCAATCAAGAGATGGATGGAATAAAAACTTAAACAAAATGATGCCTTTATGAAAATACTAAAAACATAAAAGTGATAGAAAAGACTTTTAGCTTTCCTTATTGTACATAGTAGAGTGGGTTTTAACATTTTAGACATCAAAAAGAGTTTATATCTTTTAAGTTTATTGTAGATTAATCATTATTGATTAGAATCTTTTCTTGTGCATAGATGCATCAATAACTTTGTATCCTAATGATTCAAAAAAGCATTTTTCTTACACAATAAATATGTCTTTTTCAATATAATTTACTTTATTTTTAATCCATTTTGTCATGAATATTAATCACATAGATTGAACATTATACAACGAAAATTTCAGGTCAAAATACAAATGATAACTGCATGTCAGGCTACAGACTTATTGCTTCTCCATTGTACTGATAAACTGTACTAATACATTTTAGTTTAAAAATACTGAACTTAATGATTAAATGATAAACATATACTGAAAAAACAAATGATCAACCCAAATTTGTACTGAGAATATTTATATGCCTTTTATAATAATATTTAGAGGAAGTCATGAATCCATTTATCCCTACAATCATTTTGATTGAGAATATTTATGTTCAGTCTATACTAATATTTTGGGGAAAATTTTTATATTAAAAAGACACAAGTTTCTTCATTTTCTCTGCATTGATTGCATTATCAGATATCCTAACAGAATGCCTCATCACTGGTGTGCCACAATATTTGACATAGTAAACATCAATAAGAGAACTTGATTAAATTATTTTTACCTGCCCAGACAACAAAAAGCTTTTGCTTCCCATTGTCAAATTTGACAATATTCTATTAAGAGTTAAAACAATTTAATGTACTTTTGAAAAGTACTATGTGCTCTGTTTCTTCAGAATGTGGGCAATAATGATTCTCCACAGCTTCTTAGCTTTTGTTGTTCTAAATATTTCTTAATCCTTTATGTCCTATCTTTGTCTTTGCCATACTCGAACTACTCAAGTTGGTTTGTTACTGTTTTTTCCAAGCTTTTTCCCCCCACTTATTTATCCCTAAAATATCACCTGTCTCTTTTTGATTGGTATGAGCAGGTTTTTTGTATTCCTATTCTTCTTTAAATTTTATTTCTTACATTAGGCTGTCCATGGAATTCTTGGCATTCAATCATTGAACCACATCTTTGTTGCTTCAAGTCTCTTCTTCATCTGTGATGAAATTTTGTCAGCTTTCGCAGTCATGAAGGAGACGAGATGAAAAAGAGCATTCCAATGTTCTTTGCTTTTAAGTTCTTTTTAATATTCTTTATTTTGAGAAATTAACAGAAATATTTAATTGGCAGAGAATGGTCTTCAATGTGAATAGACATATATTTTCTGTATGTTAATCTAATAAATTAAAAAAAATGTACCAGGGATAAAAGTTCTTAAATAGAGATCCAGCTCTTTCTGTTGCCTTGGAGGAACCCCTCCCTGATAGACCATATCCTCAGGAGTGCAGCAGTAATCACCATATTTATATATGAATTCAGAGTTGTCCTCTTAGATCGGTTACCAATTAAGTCTATAGAACTCAGCCTGACCTGCTAATTACCCATACCTGGGAGGAGAAGAAATAGATTCATACATATCCCAAGAGTTTTTGCATGTAAGTTAAACTAACGCATCTGACTAGAATTTGTACTTGGTTCTCCAACTCCAGAAACCAAGCCACTATCCATTACTCTACCATATCTTGTAATCTAATATAAATCAATATGGAAAATAGTTGATTGTTCAGTACTCTTCTAAAAAATTTCTTAAAAAGACCCACAAACTTAGTTTTTGAATTCGTATCTTTATATTAATCTAAAATAAAGGAAATTAAAAATTGTTGTGACTTTATTTAATAGGTATTTATATATTGTCTTCAGCTATTCCCGAGGACAATGGTTTCTCTTCTAAGTATTTACTTATTGTTTAATGTATAAGCAAAAAATAAAATAAAATAAACAAATAAAAATAATGGATAGTCTATAGATTGTAATTTCCTTTCATTCCTTCTTTTTCTCATTCCTTTTATTCTCATTCTTCCTTTTCTCACCTTGATGCATAATAAATCTCCCATGAATGACTGAATTAGAATAAATGACAATTCATGCATTCCCTGTATGTATATATTCAAATGTAGAAACTAACAGAGACACATTTGTCAGACTTTGTCAGTTATATTCCATAATCTGTTCAAATGCATTGTTGTAATTTTTTTACCATCAATGTCTGTCCATCTTACTTTTGATCTTTCTCTCTCTCTCTCTATATATATATATACACACACACACACACAATTATATACAAACATACCATCATTATAAATATATAAAATTTTCCCATGTTGTCTTACAAGATTGATTATATATATATATATATATAGAGAGAGAGAGAGAGAGAGAAAATGATGCTATGTTTGAATCCATTTGTTTTAATAAGTCTATCTCTCAGCTTTTTCAAATTTTTCTATAATAGTATATATATATATATATATATATATATATATATATATATATATATATACATACATACATTATATATACACATACATATATATAATTACTATTCCTAAAAGAGTGCTCAATACAGAGTAGAAATTATTTATTTAAAAATTATAACAAATATATATATATAAATAAATATACATTTTTTCCTCACGTGTAACACAACTCTGAGTTTCATGCATGCTTTAAGAAAAATGGTGATGAAAAAATGTATATTTATTATTAATATAAATTATAGTTCTTTTGTTATACGTCAGGCACTATTTTATTAGCACCAATACAAAATGTGCATTATTTCATTATATATATATATATACACATGAACACACTACATACAAAAAAACAAGGTTGGTGCGACCAACAGACAACTTATCAAATGACCTAAAACCTTAGACAAAGCAAACAAGGAAAGAAGTAAAGGAAAAAAGACCAAAAGGCAAATACCTACCTACTCAGTAAATTAAAGTGCTCTACAACTGGACGAGGCAGAGTAAAAAAAAAAAAACACTCCACAATGTCAACATTCAATGAAAGACAACTTGAGTCACTACTCAAGTTTCATGCTCTTGTGATCTTCAGACAACTAGAACTTTGTACATATAGATATGTAAAATAGATAGCATTGTTCATAAAACAAGGACAAATGTTTGTCCTTTTTTTATTAATTAACCTATTATAAGAAGCACACATGGACCATTTTTTGTTTTAATTATATATATATATATATATATATATATATATATATATATGTACACACACACATATATCAGCCTCTCTCACTAATGTTGGAATATTCCTATATATCCATATAATAAGTGCCAATGTCAGTGTGTCACACTATTTCAATTAAAGGGACACAACTCTCAATAGCTTGTCTTTTTCATAGAACATTTAAAAGGTAAGCTTAAATATTAATGGAATGTTTAAATGCAGTGAACATATTTGAGTTCTTCCGTAGTTTATTGTTGCCTATTGCATCTACTCCTCCCCACTTGTGATGCTGGCCCAATCAAGAGCGCTCTGCAGGAGCTAGCTTAAATGCCACTCAATAGCACAGCTTTTAATCTATTGTGCGTGTATATATATATATATATATATATATATATATATATATATATATATATAACACACTAACACATATGCCAAAAGTTGCAATATGAATGAATCATTATAAATTAAAACAACATAAATATATAATAATGATAATATGAAATTATCATTAATATAAAAATACAGAAAGTTCAAAACAAATACTCTCACGTGGTAATAAAAACAAATTAGTTTTATAGTTTCAATTAAGAAATCTATAGTTTCTCTTTTATATTCACTTTTCTACTGCGTTTTTTGCTTTTCAGATATCATTTTATCAAATAATGACTTGTGCATTTATACCTTAATGTGTTTTTGATCACCATAAAATATTTTCACTTCACACATATTTATGTACAAAATCATGCATTCTTTACTTAAGTTAATAAATATCTGTCAGTTTTTAAGCAAGAAATATATTTTTTTGTAAAAACAAAAAAACATTCTCATGTATGTGCCGAAATAGATAAATACTTGTGCATAAAAGTAGGGTGCTGACAAGTTAGAAGCCAATTAAAAAGGGGTTCCAAAACTAAATCTTATATTTGATCATTTGGTGAGATTTGGGTTGGGACAAGAGTTTTTCAACTGTGCCATATGTATCTCAAATACATTCAACTTTTTAATAATTTTATAAAAAATAAACAGCAAACCAATGAAATACACCACAAACTATCACACAACTGTGTGACATTGAAAATAATGTGGAATGTATGTATTTTTAACAGTACAAAAAGATAATTCTTCTTTGAGAATGGTTTATGAGATCATAAAATGTATATAGGCTGCGATGGGTAAATTGTCGCCATTTTATATTTTTAATTTCACTCATGTGCGTTGTTTGTTTTTGATTTTGTTGATTGCACATTATAGTAGGGTCATTTGGGCAGGGCAAGTATGTCTTACCCGCAAAACAACTGACTTTGAGCAGTGTATTTTTGGGCCCCATTGTGGCCCCTTGACATTTTTTTCAGCACTGTTTTATGGCCATTCACTATGTTTTTAATTATTTTTAAACTGACGTTACATTGTCAGTCATCAACTAATAATATACATCATATATATGCATATCTGGTGTGGTGTATACTACACAGGAACCCTCAATGAGGTTGGAGCACCAAAAAGGCTAGTTTCAGAAGAGATTTTTTTTGCTTTTTATATTCTTTAATTTTTTCTACATAACATAACATGGCTGTTTATACAACCCATGATATCAGGACCAGCACGTCTTAACCCTAAAAGCCCCAATGTGGTGCGCATTATTTGGGACCCCATTGTGGCCTCTGACATTTTTTTTCAGCACTGTTTTATGGCCATCCACCATTTTTAAAAATATTTTTAAACTCACATTATATTTTCAGACGTCAACTAATAATATACATCATGTATCTGCATGGCCAGTGCGGTGCATAATATGTAGGAACCCCCCCAATGAGGTTGGAGTCCCAAAAGGGCTAGTTTCAGCAGTGCTACTTTGATTTTTGTACTTTTTTCTACCCAAGTTATATTATCAATCACCAACTATAATAATTGACAGGGTCAGTACTTACTACCCCAAACCTCTTAACAAAGTGGGGGCCCCATGCCTACTGGGGAGCTGGGGGACAGAAGTGCTAATTTCAGTAGTGGTTATTTTTTTAAAATTGTAATTTTCTTTCTGAACAGTTCTTTTATATCAATTAAGAGGGTAATACATCTACATAAAATCATTTTTATTCCAAGATCATCTAAGGATGATCTGATTTTTTTTGTTTTACTCAAAGTAATACTAACCAGAAGTCCATGGCTAGTAATTAAAATAAAATTTCTAGACCCTATTTTTGTACATTTCTAGAAAGATAAAACAGAGAAAATGGTTGCTTAAAAAAATAAAAATGTTTAAAGATTTCAACACATAAAAATTTTTTCCTGAAAACTGAAATACTGTTTTTAAAAGAAATTTTTAAGACAAGCCCATTTGTGTTGTGTTGGAATCTCTGTAAAACTTTTTTGTTTCAGCGGTGATGCATCAGTGATTAATCTTTCTTGATGGAAATGTAAAATTTGTGAATTAAACATTTATTTTCAAGTAAAATTTAGTCATGAAAATATTGTTAGTTATTATAAAAAGAATAACATTTTCTCAGATATTTTGTAAATAAAAAATACTATTCATTATGAATGCAAATAATTAGTGTACATGTACTGAAATTTTCATTTAAATTGGATAATTCCCTGATTTTTGGTAATTTATAAGAAATGCTGCCCTCACTCACCCCAATTTTCCTCTGAGGGTTTGCGGCCCCTAGGTTGGGAAATTTTGTAGTAAACATGTAGCAGACAGGGGGGCTCCATATCAAAGTTTTGGGAGGGAGGGAGGCCCTTGCACCAGCCCTGCATCTGGGCACCATCTGTGAGAAAAAGAGCACCATGACAATTCACTCTGCCAGAAATTTGGAAATGGCATGCTGTAGTGCTTGGCATTCGCACCAGAAGCTCCAATATGAACATTTCAGAGTGTTTGGTTGTCAATCTCAGGACAGTGCAGAGGCTTCAGAAAGAGTTGGATGAGTCTAAAGGTGATTATGAAGTATTTGGAGTTGGCGATATTATGTCTCCAATCATCTTCCCACAAGGCCTCAAGACTCAACATGGAGACCTACACCGAATTATCCAGACTGCAACCCCATTGATTATTATGCGTTAGGGGCTCTTGAGGGAGATACCAACAAAATTCCTTGTAACACCAAAGATGAACTGAAGTCAAGGATTATGGCATTATTTACCATCTTCAACAAGTAGACCATCCAGAGGAGTTGCAGGAGATTCTGAAGTTGTCTCGAGGCTGTGGTTGAAGTCAGTGGCAAATTTATTGAATAAATTTACTCACAAAATCCATAAATATATACACACACATACAGTGGGGGAAAACAAATATCCGTACACTTACAAATTTTTAATTTATTGTATTTCCAACTAATGAATAAACGTACTTTTCATATAATTAACTGTACACAGATGCATAATAACTAAATATGCATAGAAAACAGGAAAAAATTTTATTTAATAGAAATAAATGTCATTTATCCATTTTAATGGGTGAAAAAAGTATTTGTACAATGCAAAAAGGAATACATAATTTTCATTTAATATTTTGTAGAAAAGCCATTATTCACATCTACAGCCACCAAGCACTTCTTGTAGTTCTCAATTAATTAAAAATTTGTATGTGCATGAATATTTGTTTCCCCCCACTATATATATATATATATATATATATATATATATATATATATATATAATAATAATAGCTGGCCACTTGTATTCAAGGATACCCGTCTACTAGGGTGGCTAGCCAATCCCTATTGCAGACTCTCCCTCAGGCACATTTGTGTTTCTTCAACACCCACAGACCCAACCTGTGGTTTATATTGCAACTATGCTGAACAGACCTTAATTACAGTTTCTGGAAGAGAGTATGTTATCTGGAATGATCAATGATCCATGTCACAATGACTTGTAACTTTGTGCTAGCACAGCTATTGATGGCCTCAAGTGTTCCATCTACCCAATTTCACTTAAAAGGCTTGGATCAACCTATGGTACGGCTTTCAGGCACTTTCCATTTTAATTTACCATTTATGATAGCTTAAACATCTTTTGTTATTCTTTCCTGTTTATTTGATTTTCATCTGTCTGTCCTTATTCCAGATGTTACATTTTATAACTCTATCAAAATATTAAATATTTGAAGATGAGATATACTTTGGATTTAATTAAAAAAATTAAATCTTCTTGTTAAACTTTCACATAAGACTCTTAATGTTCACTCCAAGAAACTTCTTTTATTTTTTAATTCTGTTTGGAGAATTGACTTTGTCTTCTGGATTCTTCTGAATCCCAGTCCTATTATCGATTTTATTAACGATTAGATCATAACATTATTCAATGTTATTGACAAGAGGAAGGGATGTCACGTTAGACTAATTCATATTCCAGCACTTAAAAAATGCCAGGATTTAACCAACAAAAAATCTTGTACCCAACAACTGATAATACTCAGTTCTTGATAATGACGTCTAATGTACTTGTAACAAAACATAAACTTTGAACATTTAATCCACAATTCTGATTCCAATGTACAACATTTTATTAAAAAAATGGAAAATTACAATTAAGAATAAAAATGACCTTGTTGAATGAATTTAGCAAAACTTGTTTGGATGAATTTTCACTGACAAGATATACTTATATATATATATATATATATATATATATATATATATATATTATTCATTCATAGTTATATGCATGCATAGAGATTTATAAACACATGTACATATATGTGCCCATATATGCTCTTTCATGTATATACCTGAATGAATATATTAATGTATGTTTCGAAAGCAACCTTTCTTTTAAACATCTTTCAGTAAATATGGCTGAGAAGGGAGATTTAATTAATTTCTATTTAGTTTTTCTTTAGTCATTTTAAAGGGAGATTTGTTCTTGGTGTTGTTAGTTTTTCCTCATGTTTAGACTGGATATTATTTTTATATTGAATTGAATGAATATATACATTATATATACTTATCCCATCACCTGTAATAATTGTCATAAAAAATACATAGGAGTAACCTTAAGGAATTTAAATAAAAAGATTATATGAACACAAAAGTGACATTAAACAAAACAATATGTCAAATGCATTGGTTGCCCACCATACAAGACTGGCCACAATTTTGACATAAAAAATGGTACTCTGATCAAAGGAGAAAACAATTCACTATGATGTAAATGGCTCAAAAATGCCTTGATTACAAGGTCACCTACAGTGAATTTGTGTCCTGGCTCTTACAACATTTAACCATTCTTGGCAGACCTTCTATTATCAGTGTGGGTTACCTACTAACAAAAGCAATGGAAAGAAAAAAGAAAAATACTCTAAATGAATTCGGCTAGATATAAAAAAAAAACTCTAAATAGTTCTAAAATCTCCAGATCCCTTCAGTCATGTGCAGTCATACCAACATAATGAATTTAGTCTGATGAAGTTCTGAAGGGCAAAATGCATAACAAGTAAAGTTTTTCCACTTTGTCACATAATTTCCCCCAGTGTATATATATATATATATATATATATATATATATATATATATATATATACACACTACAATTCAGAAGTTTAAAGCCAACCCAGAATTAGCATTAGATGAACTTGACAGAAGAGTGAAAAAAAATAAAAAATGAAAAAGAGTTTGTAGAGGCATTGAAAAATGAATGGAATCAATTATCAAACTTAGACTTTTGCAATGAATGCCAAAAAATTGTGCTGCAGTAATCAAAGCTAAGGAAGGACATTTTAACAAGAGCAAAATTTAATCCTAAAATGCTTTTTTCTTTTTTTCATAATAAAATTTTTAATAAAAATACCATGTCTCGCTTATTTTAAACATGTATAATAATTTTTTCTTATTTAAAGTTCAGAACAACAATCTTTTGAACCAATTTAAAAAATTACAAAGGGTGTCCTCAAATTTTTGAACTGTAGCATATATGCACCCATATATGCATATTTAGATACATCTAGGGTTGTGTGTGTATGTATTTATGTATGAATGTATATATAATTTGGTGAATTGTAGAAGCAGGCTATTAAACATATCCTAATTCAGGCCTTGTTGATTTTGTGGTCTATGAAACCAGGAGAAGAAGCAGTGAAGCATGAAGCAGTTGATAACCCTCTTGAAACATAAGGATGCTGACTTTGCTGGCGCTGAGTCTAAAAAGGAAAGATGCCTTTGGAAGCCAATTCCACATAATGGCTTTTCTTGGGAAAAAAGCCAAGGATTTTGAAGAAGAAAATCTTTGATGTATCAATATATTTCAATGCCATCTTGTCATTACTGAAAAAGTAAGTATGACTTTTATTGCTTCCTAAACATAAAACCCGGTAAAAAAAGGAATTACTGCTTTTACTTTAAAGATTTTTTTTTTACTGTTTATGTTGATTTTAGAGGGTGTGTCTGTTTGTTAAAAATAAATGACATTTACATGCTTCCTTGTCTGGTACTGAGTATTAGCTAAAGTGTAAATGCAATGGATGTGATATGCAAGGTTGATGGTTCTTTAGTCAACTAATGTTAAAGTTCTTTTAGTTCCTCATCTATGACAAGAGAAAGGAGTAAAAAACAAGCAATAAAAATTAGACAACAAAGAAAAACTTGATGTCATTAATGAAAAAATCTGCCATCTTGAGCAGAATCATTATTGTACCAAGATATGCATAGACTAATGAGTTTATCATATTCTCATTTTTTTTCTTCTCTTTTTAGAACAATGTTTCAGCAAGTTGTGTTGCAGTAGTGCAACCATTCTTTGTAACAATCTTAGGTAAGCTAATATCTCATGGGAGAAGTGGATAAGAAAAGACTGTATATACAACATCCCCTATAAATGTTTGATTAATTTGTTTTTTTTTTCTTACAACTTATCAATCTTTAGCAGATTATTTAACCCCTTTTCCGGTGTAGCCGTGTATATATGTTTTTACCAAAAATATCTTTTTCAGACAAAGACAAAAAACATATCCAAAACATAACATACAAAAACCAGTTATAGATGTGTTTATACATTGATCTTGATTCATTTTATACTCTTCGGAGCTTGAAATGAGTCCAATTGTCAACTCATACATCTGGTAGAGGGGTTAGCCACTGCTCTGGTGCTTCAAGGTACCCCAGTTTCTTAGTTAATATATTAAAAACAAATAAAAAAAAAATTGTCTGAAAATGTAACGTTTTTCCCAAAATAATTAGTGGAGAAGGGGTTAAAGCCAGAAAATATTTATAAATGTAAGAATTTTTTTGAGATAATAATTATTTTACTGATACAAGTCCAATTAATTAACCCAAAGATGGAGGGAGAAGAGGTGGATTCATACCTTTCCAAAGGGTATTTGCACAAGAATATAACAAACTCGACTTGAAGAACTCAGCTCTCTGATTTCCAATTCAAAGCCATTATCTATTACAACACCCACACAACCAAACATACATCACCTGGTATTCCCAAGCAGTTACCCATCTAGGTATGAGACTCTAAGTTGCTTAACATTTTGATGTTTGTACACAAATTGGTGTTTCATCAGAATATGGCCTTAAACCTAACTGCAAATGTGGAAAAGAATATTAATGAGAAATCTGTTATCTACTGAAAGTCAGGCTCCAATCACAGACATATTCACAGGTGAAGTAGGAATATGAAAGAAAATATGATCTCAATAGCTCTTCTGAGATAAAGTACAGAAATATATAGAAAAACAAACAGATGATAAGAAGATTTAAATATGATGAGTAAATGAACCTAATGGATACCTGTGTAGCCTTTTCCGTTGGAATGAAAATTATGGATTTAGATGTTTTATATGTGTTGTGTCGTAGCACAATAGTAAAAATAAGAAAATCAAGTCGAGGTTGGTTTAAGGAACAAGTGTATTTAACATCACAGATACAAAGGTAGGAAACGGATACTACTCAGCTAGGCAGTTGTAGTACTGTCGCTGCTTACACACACCAGGTAGGTATTACTGGCACTATATATAGTGAGAACCGGTGTAATTCCCTTGTGTTAGGAGGCCGGTGTAACAATATGCATCATTATGAATGAGTTGGTCCTATCAATATATTGCTTTCCTCTACTTTTTTGTAATCCATTTACTTCATCAGAAAAAAAGTGATGATTTTCTCTTTCCATACAGATTTCACAATGAAAGAAGCCTTAAAAATATAAGCAAAAACTTTCTGATAATAACAAAAATTAATGAAATCAATAAACAACCCGGGAATGAAAAAATTTAACTTACCATAATTTACCAAATGTCTTTTTTTCTCATCTCTCAAGAATGATTAAAGATATAGCCACCAAGTTTTCTATGGTTCCTCCTGGAAGTCTTGGGCATGTTTTAAACATGTTAAAAATTGAAGACACTTTAAATTTTCAGTGAGGGGTTTAATTTACAATATAATACTAATGGAAAATTAACCCTTTTGCGTTTATAAAGGTTAGCTTAACTAAATCTTTATTTTATTTTTTAACTATGTAAAAAATTCCAAGCCAGAAGCAAAAGTTAAAACACAAGTTTATTGTTTTTTTTGTTTTTTTTTTTTACAAAGCTTAAAATGCATATTTTTTCCTCGTCACTGGAAAATTAAGATTAAAAAAAATGTGCTGTTTTTAACATTTTTTATAGAATGAACTAGAACTCCAGTGTCGAATATGGATAGTAAAAATAAATTTATTAAATTTTTAAATCCTCAGAAAATTATAGTCCAATACTATATTTATTGCTGTAATAAAAACCCTGAAGAA
This sequence comes from Acanthosepion lycidas, assembly GCA_963932145.1. NCBI lineage: Eukaryota > Metazoa > Mollusca > Cephalopoda > Sepiida > Sepiidae > Acanthosepion > Acanthosepion lycidas. The sequence goes on from OZ010572.1 coordinate 33,698,009, forward strand.
AATATAGATTTCCCAGTTATGTGGAAAGTGGAAATATTTTGTTTAATCCCTCCAGATATCTAAATTAAATATGATACAAAAGTATGCAATAGGGTTTCTTTTCAAATAAATATGATTCAATAAATATGCAAGCATATAGCTACAGCCATCTTCAGTTTTGCAATGATGAGTCAAAATCATGCTGCATTGTGTTTCAAATCCAGTTTGCATCAAAAAAAATGTGAAGGGACAGGTGTCGATTAACAAGGGAATGAAAGGTGAGATATTGAATCTTCTTTCGAAAACATTAAGTTATTTATTCATGACACAAACTGGAATATAAGTAAGTGACATTTGGAACATTCATGGCACAGACTGGAGGATAGGTAAGTGATAGATGGGACAATCTAGCTGCTATTTCAGACCAGATCTTGTCTTCAGTCAGTGAGAACTCTAACTACCTCTAACTTATCACACTTACTTGAACCTTCTCTCTCTCTCTCTCGTCACTCTGACTATCTTCTATTACCCATCTGTCCATCACATCATGACATATAGCTTTTTGACTACTACCCTACATCTTAATTGCCGTCTAATCACCCACCAATGTGTGGATCATAAGTGATCATCATATTATATAGAACCTGACTATAAGATCCTGATGAGAAGTCCCTATTTGCAAATATAGTTCCAATCCATATCCTCTTAGTGGGGCCAATAGCTCTAGTTAGATATTTCACAGTGACTAGTTTAAAATTTCAACCATAGATCAGATCTTTAAGATATGTCATTATAAATTATATAGTCTTTTATTGCCTAATGATGTATCTTGGTAATTTTGAACAATTTGTCTCTTATAATAAAATAAGTACCGAGAACAAAAACATCATTAAAAAAACCTAAAATTGAAAATATATATTTACATTCAGACAGTGTTTATACTGATAAAGACGAAAACTTATATTTACATTCAGACTATTTACACTAATAATAAAGAAAATATATATTTACATTCAGACTATTTCCAGTGATAACAATGAAAATATATATTTACATTCAGACAGTGTTTCCACTGTTAACAATGAAAATATATAGTTACATTCAGACAGTGTTTACTTTGATAATAATGAAAACTCTTGGAGGAAAAGAATGGAAAACCTAAAAAATCTGAATTAAGAAAAATTTTCTGATTTTGTACACAATCCTCCATATCTTGCTTGATTTGACATTGAATATGTTATACTTCTTGATATATTCTCAAGTTATGTCACCTGGAGAAAATTACAAAACTAAATTAGTTAGAAATTGTTTACAGTTCCTGTGCAGTCAGTGGTTATATTACAAATCAAATTATGTTTTACATCGAGAATAAAATAAATAACTTTTTCATATCCACTCAGTCAAATTTAAATATTTTTTAACCAAGTTCTGGCTTATCCTAAAATTCATCAGGAAAGACAAAACAAAAAAATATTCCCATCTTGCTACAGTATACTTATAATTTTTATTTTTTGTGAAGTGAATCATATTCTTTTCTTTGATGCATTGATAAATTTTAATGCAAAACTATCCTTTTGTTGTCTCATACACACTAGAAAATAGAGCTATATTTTCTTTCCTGGCCATAGAAAAGTCAATCTAATATATGAAAACCTAAGTTTGTTTGTCAGTGTGTTTGAAAGATTGAAGATTAAATATGTAAAAAGTTAGCAGTGTGTGTACAAATATTACATAAAACCAGTTTTATCATTTATATCTACCAGTATCTACTTATATCTTACTCAATTATAGGAATTACTTAGTATTTAGTTTATATATGCTGGCAGTTGTTTCGTTGTGTGAATTAGTAAACTTATCTTCAGTGACACATTGTTTGAATTTTTATGCAGCAGAAGGAAACTGAAGCCATAAACAGTGGTGTAGGGTAGATTTCATGCACCCTGGGGCAATTTAAACTCTTGTACCTCCTCCTTAGCAATGAACTGTTATAAATTTTAGTTTATTACACATTTTCTCAACCTAATTAATTTTTTTTGTGCCCCTAAAAATTTAGCATTTGGAGCAAGCACCCATCTGGCTCCACCCACACTATGCCACTGCATACACACTAGTTGGTTGAATGGTATAATTGTCTGTATTTGTTTACACACTTAAAATTGGATTCTGTAATAATGCATTTCAGTTCTTTAAAATCTGCTTTCTTATAAGATCTTATAAGATCTAAATCTTCTCTAATGTCAGATGATCTGACCTCATGCAACTATCAACAAGGATATAATTACAATGATATACATTTATAATAGTGGAAGAGTATGATATCTGTGAATGCTATTTTCTTACATTAAGGTGAATATATATTCAATATATATTGTATATCATCCTGTAACAACAGGTTAATCTGAAGTCATGACTTTCACTTGATTATGTCAGAAAAGATTTAGGCATATCATCAAACTTACTCTTTCCTTTCTATCTGTTTGTACCCAGAGACAGGATATTGTTAATATGTCCTTAGATAGACTGGGATACAGTGGACAAGCAGGGTGACCTCTATGTCATGCTATGCATCTTATGGTCCACAATGCATTGCTGGTTACCTATAAGGGAGGCACTTTGGATGTCTATTTCTGAGACTGGTCACTAAGGCTCAAGGGTCAACTCTACTTTACTATTTACCCACAGTTAGTGAAAGAAAATCCACACCTTTTCCAAGAGTATTAGTGTGAAGTGAACACTAACTCAGCTGGAGATTGAACTCTGCTTGATATTCCATTTTCCACATTGTTAACTGTCATGTTGCCAGTATTTCCATATTTGCTCTATAGAATAACAGTGGCAAATATAATAATGTTCTTAAATTTTAAAGAATCTGGGTGGTTGTACAAAATTTAATTAAGGCCATGAAAACAGAAATTGTAAAAGCATATATAAAAAAATTTCAAGAACATCATTTACTCACTTTCATTCATTAGACATTGAATTGTGTCACTTCACATCCTCCATAACTTGCCTAGACTTTTTGACTAATCTGATGAATATTTATGAGTTTTCTTAAACTTAAAAACTAATGACATTTTTGCTCTTGTATATAAATAATTTTTAGAAAATGAAATCTTTCCTGAAGAGGAAAAGTGTCATCTAAGATATGTTTTCCTTTTGTCTTCATTCATAAATATATATGGTAGACAATTAGAAAATAGTTGTTGCCAATGCATTTCATTATTTGATGTTATCAAGGCAAGTAATGATAAACAAAAGCAAAATGTTGTGTAGTTCAAAAATTTCAAAAGATTCTCATGTGTTTTTATTTTCCATGATGACAATGTGTTAAAGTTCTCAGAATATATCTGGAGAGAAGACAAATTGAACAAAATAGACAATTGGAAAATAGTACTTAGTCCTTGCCAACATATTTCGTTATTTGACAAAGTCACTTTGTCTTTTGATAAAATCAAATGACGAAACGTGTTGGCAAGGACTATGTACTATTTTCTGATTGTCTATTTCATTCAATTTGTGTTTTCTATAGATATGGAAAAAAAAAACCAGAAAAGAAAATAAGTTACTAATTGTTATGATCCAATATCCTCACACCACAGTTATGGTCCAAGGTTAGAACCAAGGAAGAACAACATGAACACAAGAGTAGAATAACAAAGATATATTACAACAGAAATATAGTACAAGAAGTTGAAGATGTTAGTAATGACTGTCTGTCTGGTTTAGAGTGATCTAATATTGTCTTGACTCGTTACACCATTCATTCACTATACCTCTTGAGAGGCGCAGTATTTATAGTGTCAGGAAAAGTCCATTATCGTTATAAGTAAGTCCCCATAACACTAATATACAAAAAGAGGTTTACAAAGGAGTGTCTTTTAAGATTTTTAAAGTTGATATAACTACACAACATTTCACTTTTGTTTATCATCACTTGCCTTGATAAAGACAAATGATGAAATGTGTCGGGAAGGACTAAGTACTATTTTCTGATTGTCTATTTTATTGAAATTCAGATTTATTCTGAGATCATTAACTTATAAATATGTATGCAAATATATTAAAACAAAGGAGAGATGAGAAAAGATAAGCAAAAAATTATTACTATCTATTAAATGGTGAATCAAAAATATATATAAAAAAAGAAAAAACAAAAAAGTGCTAACCTTTATTGCTCCTCACTATAGAGAGTTCATTCAAGGACAAAACAAGTTGACAATGACTAATAAAAAATGTTTATTGTGCACATATTTATGTTTTTATCCTTGATTAAGCTCTGAAGAGCAAGGCACAATATTTTTTTATATTATTTTTTGAATCACTGAGTTAGGGTGAGAAATAATTTTTTTTTACTTATTTTTACTCTTCAGCTAACTACATTTTAATATATTTGTGTATACATTTACATATGCTCTTAAAATTTCCATCTTTAAACTCATAGTAACATTTAAAGGTTAATGGAAGGTTAGTTTAAATTTTTGTCTTATCCTTATAAATTCAGATGGAATCCGAAATCGGTTCTCCAATTTCTCATTCCAAACTACAATCCATTACAACACATACACACTTTGAGCCACAATCCATTATACAACATGCACACACTGTGTACCAAATGCACATTTGGTACAGCAATCCATTATGCCACATGTGCATCTCACTGAAGAACAGATATATTAATTTATGGGATAAGAGAACTTTATGTTGTTCAATGGTTAAGTCAGTTTCTTTCTTTTTTTTTTTTTTGATAAATTTTGAATATCCTCCATCCAAATATTATTCAGTCAACAACAATTTGAATTTTTCATATTTGATGGAATCACAAAATATAAAGGCTAAAGTAATAGATTTTTTTCAGTGAGACTTATCTGATTTAGTGGGCCTCATGTCCTCATTTTGGATGTTACTAACTCTAGCTCTAGTTCGATGTTTTTGCTGTTAGCAAACTTCCTGGAATTTCAACCTGAACACTTTATTCAATTCAGATTTTTCTCATTCTACTATCCCTGTGAGAACAATATATTCCCATGGATTGAATAAAGTGTTTGGTCCAATTCATTGAAGATTACCAACTATGGAAGACACAAGCTAGAACAGCTGAAATGCTGGGATAATAAAAATTAATAAATCTGGTCTGGCACTTCTGATATGTATTTTTAAGATTCTTGACAAAATCTGAAAAAAATCTACAATGTTGTCAGTCTTGACCTGGCATCTTGGCTTCAATCACTTCCACACCATGGTAAGGTTGTTTTCCTGCACATTTTCTATTAATATTTTCATAATAAAGCTTTCTTCTTTGATGCCTCAACTTCATAAATTTAAGTCTAGTACTAGATTGGCAGCTAGGTCTCAGTAATTTCAACAGTAAAATGAAAACTGTAACTTTTACTCAAATAGTTTTTTTCCTCTCACACTTCTCACCTATAGAACTCTCTTCCTTTTTCTTGTTTTCCTGTCAACTATGATTTTCAAAAATTTGAATACAACATAAACTGTCATCTTCTGCATCCTTGAATCCTGTTCTTTTTATTGTCCTTTCTCCTCAGGAACATTTTCTTGGATTTCTTCACTCTCAGTAATCCCTTGCATCTTAGTGGCTTTGTCACCTTTATTAGGGTGAAATGAATAAAAAAAATAATAGATCTGTCTATATTTCTAAGATGAAGTATTATGTATGCTATTTACATTATTCGGACTATTGTCCTCATCTTTGTCGACATATTTATTACAACATTTCGGCTGTTGTATGCTCTGGCTTTCTTCAGGTGGTTGGAATGTCAAACTGAACTCTTTATTTTGCTCCTTAAGAATATATGGCACAGTGGACAAAGGCATTGGTTAGATCCAGTGACAGGACCCAAAGAGTGTGAGTTCAATACCCGGTTAAAGCAGTGGAGAACTTGCAAAGGAGAATTAACAGGAGATAATTGATAATTGACATCCATTAAAACATGACATGTGGAACTAGAACAGTCTATCCCAGTGAGCGAAATAAAGAGTTCAGTTTGACATTCCAACCACCTGAAGAAGGCCGAAATGTAGTAAAGATGAGGACAATAGTTCGAATAATGTAAATAGTGAAAAATAGTAGAGTTGAACGAATAAGTTAGAAAGAGAAATATTTTCCCATATAATGCCTTTAATTATTTTCTTTAAAATCATCCAAAAAAGTGTTTTGTTTTTCAAAAATATATGAATTTATATATTTAAAACTATTAATGCTGAATTATTAAGATCAAAGAACGATTTGTTATTCTCTCATGAAATTGTTAAAATACAGCATGAAATTTTAACAGGTCCTAGAAATTAGATGATGAGCTAATTAAAACCCATTACTAATTATACTGGAGAAGAAGCCCGCTATATTTGTAACCATGGTTATAGCATATATTTGCAGAGGTTTTTCCATTTATTTTATTGAGAGAGATCTCATTAAAATGCAGCAAGTTTATGAATTGTCTAAACTGTTTTTCTGTCTGCTGATCTACATGCTTGTCTGTGTTCATGCAAGATTTAGCTGGCATACTTAAGCAGAAGTAACGCAAATAAAATAACATAGGGAAAGGCGAAAAAAGATGGGCAAGATGGCGGATACCCCCCCCCCCCGAAACAAAAAAAACAACAACAAAAACAAGAAAGAACTCAAAAGGAATGTCGAGGAACTGGTTATTAGAAAGAAAATTTGATTGTGAGACAGAAAAGCTAAGAAAACAAAATGTTGATTAGACAGAGAGAAAGAAAGGAGAGAGATTTTTTTTTTTTTTCAACTTGACTTTTTATTTCCTTCAGCCTAATCAACATTTTGCATTCTTTGCCTGAAAAACAAAATAGCAAGAGAGAATGCAAGCAAGAACACAGGCAACAGGAATCTGTATGGAAATGTAAATGTTTTTATTATTTATTATTTAATCATATTTATGTCTGCGCTTCTCTTTCAAAAATAAAATAAAAACATGGAAGTATATTTTGTTCCTGCCAATATATCCTCTGCAAATTAGTCTACATGTACATATATAGAATCATGAATTTATATAAACATACACATAGCCATATATATATATATATATATATATATGTGTGTGTGTGTGTATGCACATAGAATCAATATGTCTGTGTGGCATGGATATATATATATATATATATATATATATATATATATATATATATATATTACATACATTTTTTTACACCTATAATATTTCTTTCTCTCTCTGTATATATTATTTTTTGACACAGATGTAGATAATCATACACAGAAATTTTCATGTGTGGGTGTGTGACTGAGAGAAAATGTATGTGCATTATTTATATATGTATATATATATATATATATATATATATATATATATATATATATATAATTATTACTCCAAAAGTTATTAGAGAAAATGTTTGTACTATATATATATATATATATATATATTGCCACAAATGTTATTATAGTGGATACTTTGTATTTCAAATAGACGCCCCATTTTCATTCATTAAACAGAGTACATTATGTCTTTGCATTTGAGAAATCTTAGTAAAGAGAATGGGTTTCCTGGCAGGGATTGAACCTGCTTCCCTCTTTGTAGGGGATAACACTGTTTGATCCAGTGTTCTTTACTGCTTGGCCAAGTTTCTATTTTTTTATTTTAAGGAAACCAGATTCTCTTCACTCAGATTATTTTCTCAAAATCTTCATATCTGCTCAGTTTTGTAATTGAAACATAAACAAAGCAATTTCAAAAGAACTAATGGATTTATTTTTAATTCAACATTTTTATTACTTCAAATATTATTATAATGAATGCTCATATTTGAAATAGATGTCCTGTATTTATTTATTAAACATGGTTTATTATAATTATTGGTCTGCACATTTCAGAAATCTTAGTAAACAACATGTGTTGCTCATCAGGATTCAAATCTGCATCCTCCTTTGTAGGAGAAACCACCATTTGATCCTTTGCACTTGATATGATGTTCTTGGCAGAGAAAGAACAACACAGCAAACAAGGTTCTATGTCCCTTTTTAAATATGAAGTATCGACTATAATAATTTTTGAAGTAGTATTTGAAAAATGTTAGATTAAAAATTTAAAAGTATCCATTAACATTTTAGACATTGTTTTTCCACATACAGTATTTTTTTTCTCTCTCTGTATATATTTTTGACACATATGTAGATACATAGAGATCTGCATACCTGGGTGTGTGCAAGTGAAAGAAAATGCATGTATATGTAGAGAGAGAGAGATAGAGATAGATAAAGGTGAACATTGAAGTCAACACTCAGAGGCAGCAGACTGTTTCATGCTAGATGCAATTATCAGGCCACATTTACATATGCTCTGTTTCTGATATTGGCCACTTTATCCCATAAATATAGCACTGTAAAACTCTTTCTCTCATATATATATATATATATATATATATATATATACGTATGTATACACCCACATGTACACACACCATATATAATTGTGCATCATGTGACCTTTGAAGACCTAATTCTGAAGCTAATTTGACTAATGGATATATAGTTTGGTCAAGGGCATAGCCAGGGCCAGCAGTACGTACACTAATTTTATATCTCATGAATGATACAACTTAAAATTAGTTTAATAATTAGGTCTTTAAAAGTTGCATAATATGTGAGTATATACAGTATAAATATATGTTCCTTGTATATTCTTGTATGTTTACAAATTCATGAATTATTCATACATAAAACAAATACAAAGGTTAATGATTTAAATGGTGAGAAATCCATCTTCGCGAACAATTCAAATAATATACAAAAACCCCGAACCTGTTTATGAATGAAAAGATCCTGTTTTATAAATTTCAGTTGCAATAGGTCTTTTTATTTTTACAAGCTTTCGTCTGTTCCTACAGACATCCTCAGGTATGAAATAGATTGTTTTCTTGTTTTTACTCACAGTAATAAGTGGACAATGAAAACAGGGTTGTAATCCGAAAAATGCTATGAGAAATGTGTTATTGTTTTGGAACGTGCAGTCGCAACGTTGAGTTTGAATTTAAATTTTAAGGTTCTGCGTTTATGTACAAATGTAGTGATAAGAGAATTCTTTTTTACTGGTAGATTTTCCGTGAAAGTGGCATGAACTATATTGTTCAATAATTACAGTAATGTCGCACTTATTATCCGAAAGTTGCACTTGGATCAGTTATTTGAATTTCAATAAAGGTGCAATTAATTTATAAATTTATGAATTATGTTTACATACATTTGCTTTTGTATTTAAATATAGTTGGAAGAAATAATTCATTGGTTGTTTGATTCTGCAATTTGGTTAAGGGTTTTGTATAATTACTTACTCACTCACTCACTCACTCTTTCTTCTGTCTCAGCTATTGTGGCATACCAGTAATGGGAAGAATACACCCACAGGCAGCTTCATGCTTTTTGAAAGGACATTAGTACTAATTGAACACAAGCAACCACAATCAAAATCTGAACTCAGTTCATAGATGTCTCTTTTCTGCACTGATAAGAATTTTACTACCCGAGCTTTTCATAAATGCATAGATTTAATTAAGACGTGCTGTTGGTGGTGTCCAGATCAAACCTAACAGATCAAGGAGATAATATAGGCAATGGTGAGAAATCCAGAAATGAATCAAAATCATGAGGAAATATTCCAGATTTGCATCCAGTTGACATAATGCACTAACATCCCTATGAGGTTTAAATAAAAACATTGAATCTGTGTGCACACAAATGTATTGTGAATATCTATGAGAAGCATATATTTTTAATTCATTAAGATTCTAACTTATCAAAGTTGTCTCAGTACTGGATCACGAGATGAAATTTATGAGAAAAATTTGAGATTGAATTGATTGCTGTCAGAGAAAAAAACCCACCCACACACACACACACATATATATATATATATATATATATATATATATATATATATATATATATGAGTGTATGATCTAATATCACCATTTCTTATTTGAATTCTAAATTTATATTGTTGATCATGTGCAGAACTAGTGTCAGTAATAGTTAAAGAAAGGAAAATAAAACTGATTAGATTATGGTGGGATTTGACAATATTTGACTACTCAGAAGAGTAAATATTATCCAAGAGCAGTTAAAAGTAAGATGTCACATATTTTCATGCAGATAATTTTTTTTTTCTATCATATTTCCCTCAGCAAGCTGATAATGCCATTAGAATAAAAGGGTTACTAGAAGTCAAAGAACAGCTTTTAAATTTTTGAAGATTGTAGGGAGCAGGGCAGCAAGAAAATGGAAGAAAGTTCCACAGGTGAGAAGTGCAAGAAAAGAAACTATTAAAATAGAACTTAAAGTTATATCTTGCTCGTTCAACTGTAAAACAAGGAGATCTAGTAGCCAATCTTGTAGTATGCTTAATGCAGGCAAGGTAGCAAAGAGAAAAATTATGTAGTCTTTGTCACATTTTCTACAGGCATCAGAGTATACTCAATGACCATACAATTTTAGTGCAATGGATGGTACTATCACAGTTAGAATTTTGAAGAATCAGGTACAGATCAGTTAATTTTATTTCTTGTCTCATACAAAGATGAACCATCTTAGACAGTGGCCAAAAGGTTGAGATGTAGAATTGTTGGTTATTTTGTTTTTATAATATGAAATAAAATACAAGAGCTGGCACTTGTGAATAGGAGATATAGAGAAACCTAACATTTGTACAATGGATAAATAGTTCAGATTTTGTTCAATGAAATTCATGCAGGTATATGCATACATATTTACATAAGAGATCAATGATTTGGAATTGGGGTGATATGAAATTGTAATTTTGCTGCTGGGTTTTGATTTTTTGGCTTGAGGATTGCATTTAAACATGAAACAGACTGTCACTGATGGATGTTGACCTCAATGTCTATTTTTATATTTACATATGATCTATCCCCTATATTAAGTATTTTAATCTAAAAATATAGTGTAACTTAAAACTATATATATATATATGTAGGAGAAATGATGGAGTAGTGGACGGCAGCTCAGATAAAGCAATCAGAGAGCTGAGTTTGGATCCCAGTCAAATTCATTACATTCACTTACTTGCTAATACCCCTGAGAAAGTTATGAATCTTTTTCTCCCTCCAGCTATGGGTAAATAGCAGAGAAGATTGGGATTTTGGATAGTAAATGGTCTAATAGAAGAACAACTCTGAATTTAATATCTGCAGAGAGTTGATTGGAGACCTTGTGGCACGCAGTGCACCAGGTCTCTGTATTCATCCCTTCCAAAAGTGTGGTTGGTTCTGCACAAAACCTTCACCACTATAATCAAATCATATGTGCTGGTGTCTGGCTGTTGCTTCCTAGGAACTGAGTTGCTTGACTCTCATACGTTGAATATGATGAGAGAGTCCACTATATATATATATATATATATATATTGCATATATTTTGGCAGCATTTTTTTTTTATTAAGACATGTTTCATTAAATAATTTAGACAAGTTTTATCTACTTATTTTTAATATGATCCTCCCATATTCATAGACCAGCTTCTTAGAATACTTATTAAAGGAAGAAACAAAGTTACCATATTGATGCATATTCCTTTTTTCCCAGTACTTTCGACATTAGCAAAATGTCATCTTCTGGATCTTGTTTTATCTAAGACAAATTTGTGTTTATCTGAAAATTAAATTCTTTATTTTCAAAGTGAAAAACACTAATCTTATGCATTGTAAGATTTTTAAATTTTCTGATGTCAGCATACACATGCATTAATGTCAAGGGAAGTAACTAAGTTATTATGATGTCTATTTTTAAAAAATGATTTAAAGCTGTTAGTTAAAACCCAGATATTTTAAAACTATCTACTGAAAACATTTTAAAACATATATAAAGTATTCATAATTAATTTGATTAAAGATTGGTTTCATTTTTTTAATATAGATAGCTTCAAGAATTTTTAATTTATGCTTTTTATTTTCATGAAAAAGTATAGATGTATTTTCAACAAGAATTTTTCTCTCTTCTTTTAATAAGGATACTAAGAAGCTTGTCCATGAATATGAGAGGGTCATATTAAAAAAATAAGTAGACAAAACTTGCCTAAGTTATTTAATGAGACATGTCTGATGAAAACATGCAGCCAAAATATATGCAATTTAAATTACATGATCGAAACAGTTTACCAAAATATTAACACCTGGAATTTTAACTTGTGAAAAGGCAAATTGAAATATCTAATGACAAATTAAATACTCTAAATAGTAGTAAACAGGACAACTACAATAAATTCAAACACAACTACTCATGATCAACTGAAAGAAATTATACAAAAACTTTCAGAAATTAATAATAAATCAATAGTTCAACATCTGATAAATATTTAAAAAAATACACTGAAGAAATACATCTATGAATCTTCTGAGCAAAATGGAGAGAAATTAATTAATATTTCCAACTGTGAGTTAACTAAACATCAAAGGTAATTGCTTAACTTGAGACCCAACTGCCATATATGCTGTAAGTAAAATGGCCTAATAAAAAAAACCGGAATTGAGATGTTATATCAAAGTATCGAAAAACTTCATGAAGAACAGCTGATCAAAACAACACCAGAATTTTGGGATTTACTCAAGGCTGAAGCAGTCAAGGAGAGACAGTGACAAAAGTAAAAACTTTCCAAAAATACCATTACAAATCGCCACCAAGGAACTACGAAATCATCCAGATATAATCATTAAAAAAAAACAGACAAAAACATCTTTGTTGTTTTGAACAAATCGGATTATAATACAAAACTAGAACAAATACTTAATGACTATACAAAATTTTAAAAAATGACCAATGACTACTAACCAATTGAAATTAAAAATTAACAAAATGATCACAGCTAATAATGCTGAACAAGATTATATTACAGAAACTACAATGGGATGGTCTTTCTATGGGTTCAGTTCTGGGCTCAACTTTTAGTAATTTCTATATGTCACATCTTGAAAATAATATTAAATGAATTTAAACGATCCTCCATCAACCTAAGATATGTTGATGATATCCTTATTTTAGTTAAGAATATGGATGAAATATATTAATTGCAAAATAATTCTGTCCTTAAATTTACATAGGATCTTAATAATAGTAATAAAATTCCTTTTTTAGAGAGATTGATAAATACTAATAATAACAAATTCACTATCTCCCCATATAGAAAACCTACTAGCATAAATTCGAACACTCTTGAATATAAGAGTCAATGTTCAAATTACTATAAAATAGCAATTATAAAAAACAGTGCAAAAGTTAACTCATCCACAAAACAGATTTTCTACAGTGAACTAAAAAATATAAAACAAACTCTTATTAATAACTTCCCTAATTATATTGTTGATGAACAAATAAGTTGTTCTGTTAGAAATCTTAATATAAAGTAAAGAGAATATAATACTTCTTCAACATATTAATCTTTTATATTGCAATTAAATACATTTTAATTATAAACAGGATGAAAATATTCTAAAAGAAAAGAAACTAATAAATACTAATATATTCACCACAAATCCTAACAAATAAATCAAATTAATTACATACTATACTAAATTCAATATATCCAATTTAATGATTTATAATGTCTCCTACCCGCCAATTAACATGTTGCAGAAAACCAACATTATATATAAATTTAAATGTCCCTTGGGAGATTCTATCTCTAACAGAAAAAAATAATATTTATGTTGATCACACTACAACTATGCTGTCTCAGAAGTTAAGTTTTCATTTGAAGGATGCATCTAACATTTCTAAATATTTCCAACAGGATAACCTGTCCACATGAACAATTTAGAGAAATTCTTGTTAAAAATACATCTATATTTTTTCATGAAAATAATAAACATAAACTAAAAATTCTTGAAGCTATCAATCTCATAATAATGAAACCAACCCTTAATAAAATTAATAAAGGTATCATCTATTATCTCATAATAATGAAACCAACCCTTAATAAAATTAATAAAGGTATCATCTATTATCTCATAATAATGAAACCAACCCTTAATAAAATTAATAAAGATATCATCTATTATCTCATAATAATGAAACCAACCCTTAATAAAATTATGAATACTGCACAAATGATTTAAAAGGTTTACAGTAGACAGTTTTGAAATATTTAGGTTTAACTAATAGCTTTAAATAATTTTTAAAAATAGATAAACATTGTAATAACTCAGTTACCTCCCTTGCCATTAATACAGTACACGAGTTTAGGCATTTTTCACTTTAGAAATAAAAAAATTAATTTTCAGATAAACACAACAAATTTGTATTAGATAAAATAAGACTTTGAAGGTGACATTTTGCTAATGTCAAAAGTACTTAGAATAAATGAATATGCATCAACATGGTAATTTTCTCTCTTCCTTTAATAAGGATACTAAGAAGCTTGTCCATGAATATAAGAGGATCATATTAAAAATAAGTAGGAAAAACTTGTCTAAATTATTTAATGAGACATTTCTCTCTCTCTCTCTCTCTATATATATATATATATATATATATATATATATATACATATGTTTACTTATCTCTACTTGGAGGTTTTCAGATTTTGAAATCCACTCATCAGAAAAGAAAAATAATTTTCCTTGATTGTTTTTAGTAGCATAGACTTGAAATAAGGAATAAGGTTCTTGTGAGCCTTTAACTTGTATTCCTTATCCACAGAAAATGTTGAGATGCAATATTAATAAAAGAAATATTGCCTATATTAAGATAATAGATAAAAATATAGCAAATGGAATATCATGAACTTTATTAAAAGAGGATAAACCAAAAATAGAAACAGAATCATAAATCATGGCAGTAAAAGATCAATGCAGTATAAAAAAAACCCAAAAAACACAAGAAATCAGCAGAATAGAAGACTTTTACAAGTGGTGATATTTGGTGAAAGAACTAATACTTTAACACACATTATTAGTTAAAGCTTCATACTAGTATAGAAAGAGCACAAATAAGGTCATGGGGAGGGTTAGAACAACATTTCAATAGGAAATCAGCAAATCTGAAAATATCCAGGAAAAAAATAAACATCGCCACCAATCAGAAGCTTTTCTAGAAAGTGAGAAAAGCCAGCTGCTCTGGCATTTAAAGTAGCAAGTAAATTCTCCCATTGAAGCCAGAGGACTTGCCATAATTCTCAAAGAACAATAGTTCTCTTCATATCTGGTTATGCTAAAGGATTTCAGAACAAACCAAACTAAAAGAAATGGGGAGTGGGAAATACCTATAAGCTCACCTAAAAGATTTAGAAATAATGTAATATATCAAAGGCATATGGAAAACGTTCCAGATATTATTGGTGGAAAGGTTAAAGAAAAGAAAAATTAGAAAATAGTAATGAGACAGAATGCTAAGTTAGAAATACTAAAACAAAAATAAAAAAATAAAAGGATTTGAAACTATAAGTAGACAGGGATCACTTGTTTTCAGATAGTGACCTCATATGATTTGTTTAGAATAAGTATACACTAATTCGCATAAATACTTGTGAGCATAGAAAATCTACTGTTCATTTTTAGGACAGCCTTATTCTGTCAATAGAATTTACATCAATTACTGACCAATGAAAATATCTTTTCTCCTGATTTTCAATGCAAGGCTGACAGACTGATTGCAAAATCTGGTTCAAGTTTAGGTAAACTTGCTGCTTTATATTTTTTAACATTAACATAATTGTGATTATTTTTATTCATCTATCATCTTGTATCACACCAAACACACGCCAAATCAAAGTAATTACAAATTCTTTTTTGAGGGTAAAGTTGCAAAATATATGCTTTTTACCCTCTAGGCATTCTGCTGAAGTTACTATTTTGTCTAAGTTTTCTAGCAAAGAAGATTAAAAGATAACATGATGCATTTTTTTTTTAACCTCTACTAATAAATCTGAGAGTCTAGAAAAAGTAATGCTTCATTTCATGAGAACAATTATCTCTACTATAAAGTGTAACCAATGTTATGGAAACAAAATCAGGTAACAATATGTTGCTCTCCCCATGTGCCATGATCCTTCAGGATGAAGACAGTCATCACTTTCCCAATTTTCCTGTCTTTTGTTGCTTTTAGCAATTCTTGTTCCTTTTCAAGACTTTTTCTAGTTGCAACACTTGTTATTCTATCCATTTATCCAAATTTCTTAAGCAAGTTACCCATCCTTTTTCTCTGCTTATCTTGTCTTCAATCTGACTTAGGAGGATTCAATTCCTTTGGTCTCCCGAAAACACATCCTGGATAAGATGATAAACTACATCTGACAGTAAGGCCTCTGATCAGGAGTTTTTGAGTGTGTGAAACCACCTCTTAATTGCTGGTGTTCCCAGGGTCCCAGCTATGGATAAATAGTTAACTGCCAAACTAGGGCCAAAACACTATGAAAATGTAAAAAATAGTTTTTAATACCAGCAATACATTGTTGAAAAAAAAAAATTACCTGCTATACATTTTTGGAAGGAAAAAAATATTACTAGCTATATATTTTTGAAATAAAAAATATTACCAGAAATAGATTTTTGAAGGAAAAAAATATTACCAGCAATAAAAATCTTGTTGGTATTAAATAACCCATTGAGGTTGATATGCTGTAAAACAAACCAAACCATCTCCCAAAAATTTCAATCCCAAAAATTTCATCTGTTACTTTCTGATTGTTACCAACAATTTTCATGGAGTTCTTTAAACTTTTTCATATTATCTTCCTTATGAATTCTTTGCATTCATCAGTAAAACCACATTTATGTTGCTTCAAGTCTTCATCTGTAATCAAACTGTTAGGCTTCCACTGCCATATATTATGTTGAGTCATAAATTTCCATTTTTGGGAACCAATTGTAATGATGAATGTATAATAATACCAAGTGTTCTTTAAATATATTATAAATGAAGAATAATTGTTTATATACAACAATGGAACCACCTCTTAATTGTTGTTTCCTCCAGATCCACCCTGATGTAGGTGGTAGCACACCTGTTAGAGTTCAAGCTATGGGCAAATAGGGAATCTCCAAACAAAAACAAAACCATATGAAAGTATAGAAATACATTTTTATAGTAAAAATACCAGCAATACATTTTTATATAAAATAATTGCCAATACCCATTTATAATAGAATTAACAACAATACATTTTATCTGTAGTTGAAGGCATACAATTGCATTCAAAATATTTAGATTTCCACATTAAATAACCCATAGAGGTTGATATGCCACTAAACAAAATCAACCAAATAATCAACATGAAAGAACACTTTCATGACATTAATCGATATTATTTCTAAAATCAAATTATATTGCAAAATATAACTTCAACTAAACTAAAACATAAAACACACATATCACTGCCTCTAGTAATTATGTTCACACAAACATGTATATGCACAAAAGCTGAGTCTAATCTACTATGTATTCAATTGTGAATATAGAATAACATTTTTAATACGTCAATGCTCCCAGGAAAATTAAATTTTGGCATTAAAAGTATTGCAGGCCAGCGTATGCATTGAGAGATAAACATGTGTGTCTCCTGAAATGCCCCCAACAAACATGGCAGATATGAGTCCATGATAATAAATTAAAAGAAACAATATGTAAATACAACAAATGATAATGTATTAACAATAAAGGAATACAAGTGACAAAGACTAAGATGTGTGTGTCAAATCAATGTGAAAATCTAATGATCCAAAGTATATGTAGTGAGTGAATGTGCATGCGTGCATATACGTGCGTGTATCTATATATGTATTGTTCATGTGTTTACCAAAGGTAAATGCATTCTCCACGAGAGGTTACATGTTGGCGGATAACATCAGAAGAGAATAATAAAAAATTATCGCAGAGTATTTATAGTTTTGAAAATTAGGAGGTGGTAATCTGACAAATGACTCATAATGAGTTGATATGCCATTAAACAAATCATTCAATCAATATATGATAATGATCACTCCAAAAGGCAGCAGATTTAAAAGGATAAATCTTCACAACTGACCCCAAAAGCTGATCTCTATGGAAGAAAGGTAATGATGTGTGTATGGTAAGATCATCAGGTTATAATTAATTTAGAGTTCTTAAATTGTAATGAAATAATAAATGCACATTTATATGTTCAGCAGCTGTAATGTGTATATAAAAATATGGTCAAAAGCATCCTGCACTTGTCAATAGGAAACATGCATTTCTCCTTCATGATGACACAAGACTGCATAGAATAAGAATAACACAGAAAAAATTCTTGGAATTTGGTTGATCTATTCTACCTGACATGCCATATTCACCTGGCTTTGCACCAACTAATTATTACCTTTATTGATCACTACAATTGCTTTCATAGGAAAATTGAAAATCAGAGTTCATCAAAAATCTTTTCAAATTAAAACCCACAGAATTTTACTCGAAAAGTATCAAAGAACAACTTGATATGAGGCAATGAGTCATTGCAAACAGTGGAGAGTTTATAATTGAATAAAATGTAATTGAAATGGTACAACAGACTAACCAAATTCCCAATATTTTCAGTTTGGTTTGGTTTTTGTTTTACAGCATATCAACCTCAATGGTTTATTTAATACCAACAAGATTTTTATTGCTGGTAATATTTTTTTTTTCCAAAAATGTATTGTTGGTAATATTTTTTTTTTTTCAAAATTGCATTGCTGGTAATATTTTTTTTTCTTCAAAAATGTATTTCTGGTAATAATTATTTACAAAAATGTACTGCTGGTAATATTTTTTTTTTCCAAAAATGTATTGCTGGTAATAATTTTTTTCTCCCAAAAAGCATTGCTGGTAATAATTTTTTTTCTTCAAGAAATGTATTGCTGGTATTAAAACCTGTTTTTACAAATTCATAGTGTTTTGATCCCAGTTTGGGGGTTAACTATTTACCCATAGCTGGGACCCTAACAGAGGTGCAGTTAGCATATTCTGAAGCCTCAGCTGACAGGGTGTCAAATCTTTTCATCTGTTATTCTTTCTGTATGGGATTTAGATTTTCATGGAGATGAACAACATTTTCTTTTCATCGCCAGTGTACACTAAGATATGTTAGTGTACTCTAAATTTATTCTTAACAGCTAAATGATTAGTAGTTACTATGATACATTTGTCATTAAAATTTGTTCCCAAAAAAGGAACTTACTTATGACTCAAGGACTAGGAGGCATGGTGGAGTAGTGGATAGCAGCTCAGATTGAGAAATCAGAGAGCCAAGTTCAAATTCCAATCTAATCCATTACATTCACTTACGTGCTAATACCCTTGGGAAAGGTATCAATCTTCTTCTCCCTCTAGCTATGGGTAAATAGCAGGACAGACCAGGTTCTATAGCCTGGTCTAGAGCAGAAAGAAATGGCAACCTAATGTGAGAAAAAACTGCTTCGTCAGTTATGAATCACATGTATCGAAAGATACATGATCACATGTATCGAAAGATACATGATCACATGTATCGAAAGATACATGATCACATGTATCGAAAGATACATGATCACCTGAATATTTATCACGCATGGTACATAACTGACTGAATATTACAAATAGATGATAAAGTTTTCATTACAATTGATTCTCCAAAAGAATTTAATTATGAGTCAATTGAATACATTTGAAGAATACCAACTGCTCCATATTATTAAAGTACTTTTTCAGTTTTAAACTAATATGATTCTTGGATTTCTCATTTTTAAATCAGGTTTCTTCAGTCAATTTGTATTCTTGTAAAATATGCACAGTGTATATACCTTTTCTACTGTAATTTATATCTTAATCATTTTAATCATTTGCAATTCATACAAATTAAAAAGACAAAGAAAGATCCAACTGAAAGAAAGAATATTTAACTTCTTTTTTTATGTTCATTTCACCGGGTTAAAATATTTTTTTTATATATATCATATATATATATATATATATATATATATATATATATATATATATCCAAGTATTACATGGTTATAATTTGTTACATAGTTATTTTTAATAAAAGTCATTAAAAGAAAATTAAAAAGTAAAAAAAAAAAAAAAATTAGATAAAGAAACTTAGATAAATATATAATAGCATGGAGAAGACCAAGAGGCCAATAATTTCTTTGAATTATTCCTGAATCAATGTCAAAGCAATCATTGGTTCTTTATTTCCCTAATGATCCAATTGAACAACACAAACATTGCATTTTTCAACCTTTGACTTAATGAGAGTGTATGATGAAGGAAACGTTTTAGAATATGTTAAATATAAAACTATCCATGAGAGAATAATCTGCCTCCCCTGTTGGAGTCTACTGTCAAAATCTGTTGAATTTCTTCCTCTGAATATGGTTAACTGTTGAAGATTTCATCCCAAGAAAAAGCTATAAAAGAATCAATGGGCATAATTAAATGCCACTCTCACAGAAAGTGTGTAAAAGAGAGGAAAAACCTCTGCTCTACTGAAATGAAAGGTGGGAAATCAAATACTATAGGCCTGCATGACTTGTATGTCTATACTGAACTATACTTTGCTCAGAGACACAGAACAAGCTTGAATGATTACTGTTGGGGGAGGGTAAGACTGAACTTTTGTAAAGTTCACAATTGAATCTGAAAGCAGAAGATTTATACCCAAGTAGAAAGATGGGAAATTTTTGATTGCAGTTCCTACTATGCTGTTTTTGAAGTCAAGTCTTAGAGAATTGTGTTCTGCAACTCTTCAGTGGTCACATGATAAATGCCTATGAAAATAAAATCCTATCAGTTTTTGTTTTTATTATTCCACTCTGAAGAGAAATTGGCTGAACATAAATTCTGATTTGGATTCAAGAATTTCAAAAGGGCAGTCTGGAAATAGAAGTGAAATATATAACAAGATCAAAAAGAGTTATTTAATATATAGTTAATTATAAAAATTATCCTCCTCCTAAGTAGCAGTAAATGTTATGTGGATCATGGGGCAAGATTCACTATGCTAGTATTGCATTTGTGTTTTCCATAGCAAGTTAGATTATACCAACAAGTTTTGAATTCAGAGTTATCCATTTCATAAATTGGTTGCCAATAAAAAGTAGAGATCCCAGTTTGATTTGTTATTAAACCCATAACTGGGAGGAGAAAAACGGATTCATACTTTCTTCAAAGGTATTTGTGTGAAAGTGAGCACAATGACCTTGTCGTTGTTGCTCCCATTTTTCACACCAATAACTGCTACATAATGCACACATTCTGACAGAAGTATACACATTCACAAATTCCATTTGTCAGAAGCACATATTTATTGAAAGAAATGCCATTTGATTTTGTTTCATTTCATTTTTGCAATGACCAATATAGTGCTTCATTTTCAAAGCTGATGATGTCCAAGCACCTGAAGTATGAGACACTGCAAAGTGTTAATAATTTTAGTGTTAATAGTGTAAATGTTCCTATTTTTTATAACAGGTCAAATCTAAGTAAACAAATAATATCTGCTTACTTTTGTTATGCATCAATGTTTGCCTCTACCTCTCTCCCCATAGATATATATATATATATATATATATAAAAATATATGGAAAAAACAAAAATCCTAATATGCAATTATGCTGTTTTAATGTTAATATAATGTCAACGTCGGATGTTTCGGTCTAATAGACCATCTTCAGGACATATTCATAAAACAAAATTAACATCAGACCATATTCAATTCAACATGAAAAAGACGATGGACATAAGAGCAAGACCAATACAAACAGATAACTGAAATCTTTTATAAGATCAGCATTCCGTTTAAATATGATCCCGTTGTGTCACATGGGCGATGTTGTGAAAACGTATTCCTAAAATTTGAGTATTTTGAATGAAAAATGAAACATCGCCCACATGACAACGACGTGATCATATCTAAACGGAAAGCTGATCTTATAAAAGCACAG
>OZ010572.1:33724904-33744904 GCA_963932145.1 Acanthosepion lycidas
TTGAAAGACAACACGAACATTGGCTGCAAAATAACACTGACGTGAACTCCATGAAATACGCTTGGCGAAGGATTCACTAATGCTACCCAACCACGGCAAACGAAGATAGACCGAACATTTACCCACTGAAGCAGGTTTAATTTTGTTAAACCTGGCAGTTTCATCTCGAATAACTGAGTGAACAATTTTCTACGGATAACCATTGTTCACAAAAATCTCAGTTAAACAACTGATTTCATGTTTCAAAGTGTCATCCGAACAATTCTTTAGGTCCCTATGTGTCAGGGTCCTAATCAAATTAATCTTTTGTCGTTTAGGACAAAAGGAGTCCCATCGAGTATATAATCCGGTAAATGTAGACTTCCTGTAAACTGATGTGTTAAACGAGGAAGGAGTTCTTTGAACAAGAACATCTAAGAAGGGCAATGAACCATTGAACTCCTTATCTACTGTGAATTTAAGTGCAGGATGAACACTGTTGAGTAGGGAAAAAAATTGATCCACTTCCGATTCGTGGCTGAACACACAAAAAGTGTCATCTACATACCGAAAGTAAACCTTGGGTCGGGCAGAACTTAACATAAGGCTTTCTTCATAAAAACCCACAAAGATATTAGCCAACACGGGACCCAAGGGGGAACCCATCGCTACACCATCGATCTGACGATACATGATATTGTCGAAACTAAAATCGACGAACATGGTGGCAAATTTCATGAGTTCAACGAACACTTCTTCAGGTATATTAGGAGGAGTCAAATTACTACGATATAACATTTCGCTGCAAATATCAATAGTCTCCGATAAAGGCACACACGTGAAGAGGCTGCAGATGTCAAATGAACACATAAATCCATCTGTGGCATCACAATTCCGAATGAATTTGGAAAAAGAAAACGAATCTTTAATACAAAAGGAACTATAATGCTGCAACACTGGTTGCAACAATATAGCAAGCCACTTTGCGACTTTATGCTGTGAAGACCCAATCATCGATAAAATGGGTCTCAATGGGACACCCTTCTTATGAATCTTGGGTAATCCATAAAGACGGGGACGAATAGAGCCAAGCGGTCTCAATTGCTCCGCCATTTCAGATGAAAGAACACCACTTTTTATCCACTTGACAAGACGTTTCTGAAATCGAATTTCAGAAGTCAACGTAGAATCGTGAGTATCACTGGAACCAAGGCGTTGAAACTTGGAAGGATCATTCAATATACTTAACATTTTGTTAATGTAATCATGGCGGTCCATAAGGACAACACCAGATCCTTTATCCGGTTTCGTAATAACCAAAGAATGGTTATTCTTAAGGGATTTAATAACCTTATGGTGTTCACTTCTCCATTTCGATTCAGAGAAAGAAATAGGAGAACTAGCATAAGAATGAGCCAAATCATTCAATTTAGCTCGAAAGTTGCTGGATTTATCACAAGACACAGGTTGAAGCTTCGAGAGTTGAGCATAAAATACTTCGAATTCAGAAAAAATATTCTCCCTACTGATAGAAGTAACAGGAATGCTAAAATCTAGACCATGGGCCAAGATAGCAAGCTCAATCTCTGAGGGAGAATAAGATGACAAATTAACTACATTTTTTGTAGCATTTGGTTCAACCATACAGCCAAATCTTTTGGAGATAAGATGTTTTAACTTATTTTGAAAACAGCTAGACATCTTAGAACAACACCGTGCAGATATTGAACCAACATAACGGGCAAAGCGGATCCTATCAAAATATGATAATTCCATGCCTCACGCCATAACAATTGATATCTTCTCTGTAGACCCAAGTACTGGTTAGAAAATTGTAAGAGAAAATCCTTAATAAAATCTCTCTCTATGCTCCAACCAGATAACAACTTAGCCCGCCTAATCCGAAAGGAAATAAAAGACGGGCAGACCTGGTGCTGAAGACAAGAATGTAAAAAAGTTGTCTTCACCTTCAATGTTTCAATTTTAGACCTAATCTGTAAGATTTTATTCAATTTTCTAATTGACTCAGGGGAGTACCTTTTCTTAAAATATTTGAATATATTTGAAACGGTACAGAAGCGTATTAAGGCATTAAAAACAAGAAATTTTATATTATGGACCATGATAGATTTAAAATAAAAACAAACAGCAGTCGACCGGTTTCGTCCACTCTCATCAGAACTGTTAACTGTTTACATTCTTGTCTTCAGCACCAGGTCTGCCCGTCTTTTATTTCCTTATTTGAATATATATATATGAAAATAAATATATATATATATATATATATATATATATATATATATATTCATATATATATATGAGTATATATATACTCATATATATATATGAGTATATATATATATGAATATTTTTGGCACCTGAAAGAAAAAAATAGGAAGCCTAAAGTAAAATGGAAAATCATTAACAGGACTAGAACTTGCAAAACTTGGGATGACCCATGCCCTTTGTGCCTCCATGAGAAACTACACATTATTAAGCTTCTAAACAATAAAAACCTATTAAACAACAGGCAAGAATTAATGGTTTTCTGCCGACACAACCGAACTTACGCTCTGAATAACTAGCCAAAAACACGCATACAATAAAATAAATTTTAAAACCCATAGCCCATATACATAATTTTAATACCCTACAAAAATTGATAACCCTTCATGAAGTCGTCAAATAACAAACGTTACGGCCTTTTCATATACACAAATCCCTTTCATAAAGAGATATAATAAAAGAATAAAATAAATAAATAAATCTCCGTAGACGCTCAAGCCAGACTATGCGAAAACTTCCTCCGTCGTAAATTTAGCCACCCCCACCTTACCCTGACCCGGCATCTATGAAAGTAACTCTATACTGATACAAATTATTAACACCCCACCCCTGCCGATTCTAAACAATCCGCCCTTGATGTTACCATGGAAATTTTTGATTTCAATTCTGAGCATACTATTTAAACTCGTAAATTTCAGTAATAAGACATTCCCAAAAAAAATTTCGCTTGAAGATGGAACAGAGTCTACTTTAACTCAAGTTAATTCAAATATTATTTTGAAGTTTTCGGCTCTTGTTTTGAAACATGAGACCTCTTATGTAGCGAGTTGGAATCATATTTTTAAATAAATAATTATACTCATATATATATTTGTATATATATATATATATATACACTCATATATACATATATATATATATATATATATATATATATATATACTCATATATATATACTCATATACAGTCATATATATATAAATATATACTCATATACACACATATATATATATATTCATATACACATATATATATATACTCACATACACTCATATATATATATACTCACATACACTCATATATATATATATATACTCACATACACTCATATAGATATATATATACTCACATACACTCATATATATATATATATATATATATATACACACACATACACACTCATATATATATATATATATATATATATATATATATATATATATTCATGTGTGTTTGCTCAGTTCTTTGTGGACATATTTTAGTAACTTTTACTTTTTTTAACTTGTTCTGTGTATTATTTCTTTTCAGATAAATGATGATATCACGCTATGAAAATGCTAGCTTTTATCGTTGCCTTTAAGGCAGTGCATAGTGATTTCAATATTGCTCATTTCCTAGTAGTTGCACAGTTATTTTTTTAGCAAATTTTGCAAAAGCATCTAAAACATTTACTAAGAGTCCTAATACCATCAAAACATCCAAATTTATATAAAAGGTGCTTAAAATTATCAAGAATACTAAAAAGTAAGTAACTCCATTGCTAAGTAGTTCAAGGTTTCAAGGCATTCTCTCGAAATAATTGTCCATGAGTATCCACAAAACAAATCAGATGTGATGTGGAAATGTCTGTAAAAGATAACCATGTAAACTGTGCAAAGTGCTTGTTGACTAAGTTGAAGCATCAAGAGCTTGGAATGCTTTGGTTTTTCTCTGTTGAGAAAAAGAAAATAAAGTTTGATTAGGACCAAAAGGTGAAGTAAAGGAATGATAGATGGTTATGCAAAGAGCCTAAGGACATTCTAATAGTCATGTACACAAAGTTTCCGGCAACTGTGATGATTCTGAGAGTTGTAAGCAATGATGGAGATGTTATGTCTTTCCTCAGGGTTTAAGGGACAATGCTGCTGATTATAAGAAGGATGTTGGAGAGGGTTGTGAGGCCTTTAACAGAGTGTGTGTGTGCGCAAAGGAAGACCATACACCTACCAACAAGATGCTGTGATGTCTCATAAGGCCAAGATGACCCAAGAAGGGATGAGTTACAGTTTTCATCATCACATCACCTCCTAGCTGTTTAGATCTTAACCGACTGGATGACTACATATGGAGCATAGTTGAGAGGGAAATAAACCAATGCCTATAAAGTTTCTGAAGTCTGCTATTATTAACACAATGTCCAAAATAAATAAAGATTATGTGATTTGGTTATGTCAATGTTTCAGACCTTATATTGAAGCAGTTGCCAAGACTAATGGCAAATTCATTAAGTGTCAAGATTATTCATGTATTTTTTCTCAAATTACTCAATTTATGCAAATGTCCTCAAAGAACTGAGCACCCTCCTCTCTCTCTCTCTCTATATATATATATATATATATATATATATATATATATATATATATATATATGTAAATTATTTTCTGATAGAAGATTGTATCTGTAAAGGAATAAAATGAATCAAAAGACAAAAGGAAAAACTATTCTTAGCTGATACATTTCGTCCTCTGAGGGACTTTATCAAGGCAAATTTAAGATTTATTTTGTTGCACTTGTTTATATATAAAATCAAGGATGTCATTCGTTAAGGACAGACTGCAAAAAATTAGGGCATAGATTTATATAAATCTATACAGTGGATTTTCACTTTTCCTGAAAGAATTACTACTTTCCCAAGCCAACTTACAAGACTACAAATATGATGAAAAAAAAAAAACCCAGTTAAATCCATTAACTCGTGTTTTTGAAGATGTACACCACATATGTACATCCTAAACCATAACAACCTGATGACAATTTAAACAATATTCATTTGTAAAAAGAAAAACATTCTTAAATATTACTAGCTCACTTTTGCCTTACCAAACTTTGATTTATGACATTTTGTATCCGCCATATTTTGACTGACTTTTCAACCATCTGATGAATATTCAAGAAATGTAAAAGCCTTGATAAACCAATGACATCCTTGCTCTTGTATATAAACATGTATAAATCCTACATTTGCCTTGATATTGCCTTAGATGATGAAACCCATTGGCTAAGAATAGTTTTTCCTAGTCTTTTTATTCATATATATATATATATATATATATATATATATATATATATATATATATTCAATTCTTGTTAGTGGATGTGCACTGCAGATGAGTCCCAAATATAGGCCGAAACAGCCGTCTAGTGCTTTCTTCATTCCGTTCAGGTTTTTTCTAGACTCGATGAATTACTTAATTATCATTATCTCACATCCTCCTATTTCTATTATATATATATATATATATATATATATATATATATATATATATATACATACACATAAATACACACACAAAGAGCTGCGACATTTCCAAGCATGTTTATACATATACACAAAGACCTGAAAAGCATAAGAATAAGGTCAATTATTTGCTAACATATTTTTTTTTTTATTATTATAAACTCTGAGTTTCATACAGAAAAGGAGAATATAGCTTCGGAAGTTGGACAAGCAAGCAATTTCAGTGTAGTCATGAATTTAATTGTGTTCTGTCTCTGTTCCTTTTCTGTTCACAAAGCTGAAGGTTCAACACAGATAAAAAAAGATAAATGGTGGTTTTGCTTTGTTTTCTCACCTTTATTGTTTAGCTGTGCTTTTGAGAAACTTATTTATTGTAAAAGGTGTTTGTTCTGTAAAGTTTGAATGATTGAACACAAAGGAAGCCAACCTCTTCTGATCAAGTAGAAAGAAAGAGAATAAAGGAAAGAAAAGGGGGGAAATCAAAGAAAAGGAAAAAAAAAATGAAGCAAAGGAAAAAAGATGTAGAAACGAAGGAAAATTAACAAAATTTGAATAGAAAATGGAATTAGGAATTGAAATTTTCCATTAAAAGGAAATATTGTGATAAAATGGCACTATGATAGAGATAAGATTATGTAGAAATGTAATTATATAGAGAACATCTGGACAGTCAAAAATAGATATTAATTACCGTAAAGGAAGAAATATTGGATCAAAATTGTCAGTTTAAAATGACTTAATAATATTAAATGCTATAATTTAAAAATATCTCCAAAATAAAAATGAAATATGAAGTAGATATTTTCAGTCTGAATTTCTAGGAAGCGACATTATTATTATTTACACTATTTATATTCACACTATCATCCTTATCTTTGTTGCTGCCAGAACAATAATCTAGTGGATTAAAGTATTAGTTTGTGAATTTGGTGACGTATAGGCTCTGAGTTCAATCTATGGGTTGAGCAGTGTGAAAATGGATGAGTAATAACTGAGCAGTAAGTCTGCTCTAAAAACTAAAAATAAAGAAAAAAAATAGAACTAAAAATAAGAAATGGACAGTGGAACAAGAACAGTCTATCCCTGTAGATTAAATAAAGGGTTCAGTTCAGAATTCCCTGTAGGTTACCCAGATCAATATGCACCTGAGGAAGGCCAAAGGGCACAGCAGGTTGTGATAATAATAACAAAGATGAGGACAATAGGTCAAATATAAATAGTGTAAATAATGAAGATATGAGTGATAAAATTCAGCAGTTCATTTCATACCTCTGAGTGTACAATGATATTCTAGAAGTTATATGATAGGTGACTCATATCACATGAGACCTGCTCCACCCAGGTGAAGTGTAGCAATTTGACTTGGTATTGATTCTCATCAGATTCATTTCTATGAGATTATTAAAGACTGGTAGTTATTCATTGCCAATGTTCAGCACAGGCAGTAATGACTTTTTATCAGGTATTCTTGGTATGCATATTACATCACAGATTGTCAAATAGCCACACAATTTCAGAAACAGGTTCCACCCTGCATTTTGCATTCAATAATGTCCCCTGTTCAAACTCCCATAATTCAAGTTGCCTTGCCATGAACAACTTGGGTTGCTGCCTTTCTTTTTTTTTCTTAACAATACTCCATAGATTCTCTTTAGGGTTAGGTCAAGCAAGTTGGTTAACTAATCAAGCACGGTAATACTATAGCCTGCAAAACAGTTACAAGTAGTTTTGACACTATGGGTAAGTAACAAGTCATGCTGGAGAAGACTATCTGCATTTCCATAAAGCTTTGTCAGCAGATGGAAGCATAAAGTACTTTAAAATCTTCTGGTAGATGTTTGTAATAACTTTGAACTTGAAACACAGTTGATCAAAAACCAGCAGATGACATGTCAAGCCAAATCATCACTGGTTGTAAAAACTTCATGCTAAGTTTCAAGGAATTTAGATTCTGTGACACTCTTTTTCTGACTCTAGGATCTGAATTTCCAAAAGAAATAAAAAATTTTATTTTATTTGAAAAGAGAACTTCACTCCACTGAGTAAATGATCCCATTCTTTTCTCCTTAAACTAGTTAAGGCACTTCTAATGTTCACTCTCATACAATACTCCCAAGACTGCAGACACCCCTCTTTTTTACTATATCTTTTCCTTCCATTTAACTTTTCATTAATATGCTTCATAAACAGAATTCTATGAACAGCCAACCTTTCCAGCAAGGACTTTTTGTGGCTGTCTAAATTTCTAATAGTTTAAGATATGCTTTTTCTATTTATTTTTTATCTGTAGGCTGAAATTATGAAAATTAAAATAAAAAAAAAAATGATTAAACATTTTAGTTTACATGTAACAAGTCTAGAAGTCATCATTTTCACTTTGTGAAATAACTGACAAAAAATATTCAACTTTTCCATGTTGATGTTTTTTGAGATGAACCTGTATTCATGGATTAAAAATTATTTTACTGTTAGTAGATAATATTAAATTTTTATACCTTAAATAAAAGTAAAAAACTAATTTATTTACATTTGTTTTTTTGCTAATATCTGTTAATTTTGAAATATAGAATGAAATCATCCTTTCAAATCTAATCTTAAGCTGTTTTAATACAAATTTTCAGTAGTTACACATGAAAACTTTTTCTATTTTTATTTAGAAATAGCCCATCTAAAATTATCAGCAAGAAAGTTGATTTTTAGATTGTAATTATCCTTTGCATTTTGACTTGAACCAAGAACCAAATCTGTATGCAATTCAGACTTTACTATGCAAGTTTTTGTGATTTCAACAAATACCCATTGCCACTTTTGTGAGGTCAAGGAATACTCATTGTCACTTTTGTAATGCTCATTGTAGTAGAGACATTGTAATTGCAGATACAGCTATAGTATACCATTGAACAATACTGGTGTTAGATGCATTCGAATATCACTAATAGTAATAGTACTTGCTTGATAATACTCACTCGAATAGTAACCTGTGCAGTGATCCGAATAGAGAAATAGTACAGTGTATAGAGTAGAGAATAGAAGTCTGTATATTAATGAAGGATAGAATAGAAATGGTGATCTGTATAGTATAGAGGATAGAATGGAAATGCGATCCATATAGTATAGAGGATAGAATAGAAATGTGATCCATATAGTATAAAGGATAGACTAGAAATGGTGATCGTTAGTCATCAGCCACTTCCTACATATATGCATTTCCTCTATGGACACATGGTCTACTTAATTCAATTATGGAATCACCTGTGTTTGCTCACTGGTGATCTATATTCAAATTTAAGTGTTAGCAGCGACACTTTATTTCTATATAACAAAGTGAATGTCTTTGTCATAAAATTGATGTGGGTAAAATTCTCAAGATATCTTTATATTAAAATGATAAATGTAGCATATGTAAGTTTAAAAATATCATGTTATGTGTGGAGATGAAACATCAAACTCATTTAAAGTGAATGATACATTTGACAACATAAATATATGAAAAGTTAAAATCAAACACAAAAGTCTTTTGTATAAAATCACTGGCATATATAAGTGAACATTGAAGTCAGCATTCAGAGGCAACAGGCTCTTTTATGCTAGATGCAATCATCAGTCTGTCTTGTTACCTCTTAGTGTTGATTTCAATGTTCACTTTTCTATTTACATACGCTCTATCTCTGATATTGAGCACTTTATCCCATAAATATAGCACACCGTAAAACTATATTTCTTCATTCATATATATATATATATATATATATATTTGAAATTCTTAATGCAAAGTTAGCATCTATCTACTTTTAAAAGATCATGTACAAAAAACAATATGAATTTTTGTACTTATCTGTTTGATTTGTCAAGAGCCTGAAATGCACATGTCTTGATACCTTAACTTCTAGGAGCAAAAGAGAGAAATTGGCTTTCCTACTTAAAGATGTCTCGTGCAGGTCTCATCAAGTTATGTGACTGTTTTCTATTCTCGTTAATATTTATAATTATTTTCATAGTTATTTTTAATTGGTCAAGGGGAGATAATTTCTTGTCTATTGCTACCTACAATCACTTTTTATGAAAAATATTTCCAGTAATTTATTTATTTAGTCATGTGAGATATCATGAAGCAACTTGAGGGTTGTTTCTCAGCTATATAAAGATTCTAAGAAAAAATATTGCTGTAAAAGAGAAATGTGTTTTTCTGTTCCATATCTTTTGGATTAATATATTTAATATTCTGAATTTGATTGCAAAAACTTGTATAATAAAATCTGATGCAGTTTGTCTCTACTAAAATATAAATTTTACAATGTAGTCAATATTTTATTTTCATCTAGATTTCCTGAGTTTAGTTTCATCTCTGTCTATAAAAGGCAAGACGTGTGTGTGTGTGTGTGTAACGAATGCATGGCCACAATTTTTGACAGATTTGCACCAAAATTTACATGCACATGCTCCAAGTTAGCAGAAAGGCCAAAACCGACTTTGCATTTCCCAACTCCTGTTGATAGTGGAAATAATCGATTTTTCATGCTTCAACGGCAGTTTTCATGTAGTTTGCAGCCATTTTGTACTGGCCAGAGTGAGAGCCAATAGCTGGCTACCATGAATGGGCAGGAAGATTCTATTGGCTAGTGTGAGAGCCAACAGCTGACTGACACGAATGTTAAGCAGCATGCTAGCATGCAAAAAATATCAACAGCTGCATTCCTTACAAGTGGGAAAAATTTAAATCTGCATGGCACTTTACACCAATTGGCTCGTTCGCTTGCTTAAACTCAACGTTGATTCTGATTCCACAGAACTGGGTTGGGTGTGAAAAAGTATTTGTTGTTAACATTCTTTTTTCATTCGGTTTTTCCAGTTACGAGTCCTTTTTTAAAGCTGATCGTTTTGTGTTCATTTTACTTACTTCTTTTTTCTTAACAGATTTAATGTTTAGTATAGAGCTTAGAAAAAATTTGCCGTGGGAGATAGGCAAGAAGTAAGGCATGTAGCAACATCAGCACAGAAAAGGGCACTCCTTTAAAGGCAAGGAAGGGCAAAAATATTTAAAGTCAAGTGATAGTGATTGCTGTATGAGTCGTACGATTTTTGAATCAAGCACAAGCAATGCCGGGCCATGTTGCTAGTCTGGCATAAGTCTAGAGGTCTAGGGTTCTCAGTGAAAATCAGAGTCATTACAGGAGTAATTATATTAAAAATGAGTAACTGTATTGAGACATCCATTCTCTATATATAACTGATAACATTGTCTCTAAGTCCTTAATATCTTACAGGCCTGGATTTGAAAGGAAATGTATTTAATGTGTATTCTACCCTTTAACATACAATGTTTAATGTGAGAAAAATACAAAATAATAAGGAGAGAGCACTATTACAAGTTCCACTGACTGAAATAAATTTAATGAAAATCAAGTGAAATTTTTTTTTTCTTTTTAATGAAAATTCAAATTTTTTAATCTACTCTCAACTAATAAAACAAAATATTAATTTAATTTACAAAATTTCATGAATTTAATTACTTCAAATAAACACTCATAGCATGAAATCAGTAAAGTTATTTCTCTGGGGATACTTGCATATATTTTTTTGTTGTAAGCTAGGGAAGGTTACTGAATAAAATAATCACACAAGAGTTGGTAATGCACGATACTACTTAGGACAAAAACAAAACATATAAAATTAGCCAGTGGTGCGTAGAAGTAGTAGTCAACTGCTAGAAGTGAGTCAAGTGAATTCCACATTGAATCTCCAACTGCAGATCAACATACAGTATTTACTACTGTATTTATGTAAATGGAGACATACCCATTATCATCTGCTACAACATTTATTCATACCAACTTTTTATCAAGTTTTTTGGAGGACTCAGGCTTTCTCCACGAGCATTCCTTATACCGTGAGACATAGCAGGAAATTATCCTTCATAGTAATCCATTCTCTAGAGTAGCTGCTTGATGAAGGCTACAAATACAAGTCTTCCCTTTTATTTTACCTAAACTATGCTATAGGGAAGAAAGATTAATATCTTTTGCAAAAGTACTAATGTGAAGGAAAAAATACTGGAATTTGAACCTAACTTGCTGATTCCATTTTTGACACTGATAACCAGATACTTCTATTATAATTTGGTTTAATTGGTATAAATGAAATTTTTTACTCTTTCCAGGCTTAGTTTCTTTAAATGTTGAGGATGTATCAAATATAAGAATTTAATTACTGTTTTATCATATTCTAAAGTGAAAGCCTACATCAAAAGCAATGTTGTTTATCTACTTACAACTGTGGAAATTATTGATTTGCTAAACTCTTTATTTTGTGGTTATAAGCCCTAACCTCTCACCACCAAGCTAAACCCTGAGCTCAACAGACATTATCTTTGAGCAGAAAGATAAATCAATTAATAAACAGTAAATAAAAATAAATTTTGTCAATTTAAAGATACTTACATTTATGCAAATATTGTTAAAGACAAGTTCTGTGTGTGTCTTCAACCTTTTGATTCCACATTTTCATTAGAAGTTTATTGTGAGAAATCAATTCAATGATTTATCTTTGTTCCTTTTTATTGTTTGCCAAAAATTGTACTTTTCATCAACTTTTCTGACAATCTGTAAATAAGGCAGTCATTTTCAAACAAACAAAAAAAATAAAGTTTTGTGCAAGTGTTTGTCCTACTTGGTAAAACATTTGCTAAAACAAGACTTTTACTCAATACCACTTATCTATATTTGTTGAATTTTATTTTATTACAGCTTGAAGTGGGCTTTGCTTAAGTTCTAATCAATAAAACATCTGACTCTAAGAACTTACAAAGTAGAACCAAGTACAAGTTAATATTTTGAAGTTCACAAATTGTAAGGGTGAAAAAGATGTATAACATCCAATCTGACTCGGTCAGCATTTTGACAGCATGAATATATGCTAGTGTAAACTATATATCACTTTTTATCATGCACACCAAAGAATATTCTATACTTGAACATATTGCTACTTGAATGTTAAAAGATCTATGGATCGTGAATTTTGATTGATTGATTTGTTTTTTATGGCTTATCAACCTTTAGCAAGGTATATAAATCCAGAAGATACATTTATATATATTTAAGAATTTTTTGGGGATAATGATTTACTGATACAAGTCTTACTAATTAACCCATAGTTGGGGGTGAGAATAGATGGATTCATACCTTTCCTAATAGTATTTGTGCATAAGTAAATACAATGAAACCAACTGGAATTGTGACTCAGCTCTCTGATTTAAAATTCTGAGCTGTAATCCTTTATATCAAATGGTCACCATTGATTGGTGATCATATGGGAACTGGTGTTTCAACATGATATGGCTCAAAGTATATAGATATTGAAACATCTTCAGCTTGACCTACTTCTGCAAATTTTACTATGATCAAACATTATAATACTTTTTTTTTATTGTGTAAATAATACTATATATATATAAATATATATATAGGCAATTTGTAAATACATATATCTAGAGTTAACTTAAGGAGTATAAGTGCTCATATCACTGAACAGGCCTGTACCAAATGCCTGAAGATCATATGCATAGTGCACAAGAAACTATCAGTCTTGGTAAGTTGGATATACAAGGGATTATTATTATTATAAAAATAATATAAATGCTCTGCAATTGTACTCTTTTTTTCCCCATTATTTTCATTTTGCATACTCCTTTAGGGTTTATTTAATTATGTGTCTGTGTGTGTATATAACATTTTTTTAAAATCACTTGCTCTTCTTTGTGTTTCCTTTAAAAAAGAAATACCCCTAAGGTTATTTTTTTTTATTCACTGCCATTTTTGCTTGCTGCCCCTACCTGATCTAGCTAAAACAATATTGAGATTATAAAAAAACTATATGCTCTGGTCCAGGCTACTATCACTCAATGTAATGTCTTTCCCATGAGGTAGCCTGAGGGTTAATCCCTGGCACAGGTGATCTCTCATAAATGCTGAGGGAGTTTGAGAAATGATTGTCCCTAATTCTATGTATAAATATGATTTAAAGTCAGCCTTGTGTGATATTCCATTTGATAGAGAATTTACATAAATACCTACTATTAAGAGAAGAATACTAAACCCTACTGTTTCACTTTGGCTAAGTACCATATCATGGCTGATCGAACCAAATCATACTTGGCATGGTTTTTAACCATTACAGATGGTGAACTTCAAAATGTACATGGTAATTGATTGTAATTTGTATGTCTTGAGGGAATCAGTTAGTTTATTGAGTAGAACCGAGGTATTGTTCACTACATATCTCTTCATAAAAACATTTGTACTCTTACACTAAAGGAAAACACTAACACTACTTATTCTTAAAATTACCTTGAAACTAGAATTAAAAATTTTAAAAAGGAAGACTTTTTTTTCAGTTTGATTCTTACAGTATAATGTAATTTTTTTCTCCTTGTTCTGTAACAGAACATATTATGCTTGAACATTCTGCACCCTAATGAACTTTAAAAGATGTATCCATCAAGTTATTTAATAGCATTTTTCTATTTTGCATGTCAGACAAAAATTTGTATAAGTTATATCCCTATCTATATGTCCCTTAAACTGAATCTACAAAAGATGCTTGTCCTTTGGCAAGAATATACCCAGGGTGTGATGTGTGAATTGTCGCCATTTTATAACTTTAATTTTGCATATGTATGTTGTTTGTTTTTGATAATATCGACTGCACAGTATTGTAGCATCAGTTGGGCATTGTCTATGAATAAAAGATCACCATGACATAATTCACTCTGACAGAAATGTGGAAACAGCATGCTGTACTGCTTGGCATTCACACTGGAAGATCCAGTATGAAGAGCGTGCAGAGGATTCAGAAAGAGTTGGATGATTACAAAGGTGCTTGGAGTGATCATTAGTGATGGCAACATTATGCCTCCATTCATCTTCCCATAGGGCCTCAGACTCAACATGGAGGCATGTGTTGAGAAGTTAGTGCTGTCCTGGGTCAAGAGGGTGGCTGCTGGAAGATCCTATGTTTGGCAACAGGACACTGCACCATGCCATACAAGTAGAAGAACTCAGTCATGGCTGTCAGACAATTTCTGCCTCTATATCACCCTTTACCTATAGCCACCTAACACCCTAGACTGAAGCACTCTTGATTATTACGTGTGGAGCGCAGTTGAGCGAGAGACTAAGAAAACTTCTTGTAAAAACAAAGATGAACTGAAGGCAAGGATTATGGCAACATTGATCAACTTAAACAAGGAGACCATTCAGAAAAGTTGCAGAAGATTCTGAAGTTTTCTGGAGGATGTGGTTGAAGCCAATAATGATTTTATTGAATAAATTTACACTTTACTATTTGAAGATATTTTTTAGTAATTTTGGTAAATATATCTGTTAAAATCTGTTAAAATGAGATGTCAATTTCATTTTCATTTCTGTGTAATTTAGATGACAATTTATCCATCGCACTATATAGTTTATTATTATTTCCGATTATAATTCCACTGTTTGCAAAATTATAAATTCTGCTAATTTTCAAATAAATCTGTTTTTATCTGCATTATTTAGACTTGCACAAATGTCATCTGTCATTGCTGTTATAACAGCATTTTAGCTTTTATACTCTTCAGTTTTTTCAGGTGGCTGTCAATTCAGGTAATCATTGGGGAATTTTGAATTAAGAACTTTATTAAATCTATTGCGGTAGATTGTCTATGTTCTTAGTACTACCTAGTTGTTACTATTACTGTTTTCACTATATTTAAGTTAATATTCCCAGGCCATAGATTGAACTCACAATTACAATGTCACCAAATTTACACTTACAGATTCAAAAAAATGTTCATTACAAAATTTGTTGATGGTGACAGATACCTGAAGGCCAGAGGACACAATGTTTGAAAAATGATGACCTTAGTCTGAACGTAAATAATGATAACCCAGACATTCAGATAGAAATCTTTTGCAATGCTTCCAAGGAAGGGCTTGCATTTGGCTATTTTGGCCACTGGACACTCAGGTCTTCTTTAAGTGTTTACCATTTTAAGTGACCTGAAAAATCAAAAGCATTTGTCCTTACAATGTTTGATTCATCTGAGTAAAATGTAAAAGAGTTGAGTGATCCATTAATTTTCTACAGCTTATCAAACTTTTGCAGGTTATTTAAAGCCAGAAAATATTTTTTTAAATTTTAAGAATAGAGAATAAGAAAGAGACAGTTGAAATTTGTTGAAAGATGGCTTGGAGAATTTGACACTCACAGGACAATGAAAAACAAAAGGCAAAATCAAGTAACATACATAACAAGCTTGCATAAATGGGTGACACACCAGAGAATGGGAGGGATAGTAAGAGGATAAATATTGCTTAGAATTACAAAAAATAGGAAGTTGTGGAAAGCCATGGTCACCTATGCAAACAAACATTTTCCAAACTGCATGAATTTAAATGTGCTACTAGGCTGGCATCTCAGTCCCACCTTTTCACTGTTGAAATGTCTCTTCTGCTCCAATAGCTTCATGTCTCACACTTCCCGTCTGTGAAACTCCCTTCCTCTTACTCGCTTCCCTGATAGCTATAATCTCCAAATATTCAAATGCAATGTTAATTAATATCTTCAGATGCCTTGATCTATTCACTATCCTTCTCTTCATCCTTTCTCTATCATGCCTCTTTACTCTTAATCCCACTCTCTGTAACCCCTTATGTGCTTGTGGCACTCCTGCCTTGCTTGGGGGTGAAATGCTTAAAATAAAAAATAAAAAAAATGGTGTGCTGTATTCAATAAGGATAGGGGTGATAATGGCCATCCACAACAAATTTAGCATTTCAGAAAAACAAGGAATAAGTATATATGATTAGATTTTATCTTCTGTAAACTTAGCTCTTGTAGCTCTAGAGGTAGAACTGCTATTATGTTAAGGAAAGATTATCCATGTAGAAGGGTTAGGCAAGATTATCCATGTAGAAGGGTTAGGCAAGATTATTCATGTAGAAGGGTTAGGCAAGATTATTCATGTAGAAGGGTTGCAAATTCAGGTTTTGCAATGATTTCAAAATAACACAAATTAAAATGAAAGAAAAACCATTTCTTAAAGAGGACTGTGTTTATATATTCATACACTGTTTGATCTAGGGATTGAACTCATATCTCCCATGAATTGAATATCAACTCAGTGCAGAAAGAAGTGCAGCAATACTGGCATATATCTGACGAACTATGTAAACTACAAATTGGAGACACCTAAATCGAGCAAGTACAAACATTTAAACAACCAGAAAGAGTTTTAACAGAAGACAGAAAATGTGAAACCAAAATCCGATGATGCATTGGAATAGCAAAAGATGCCTTCAAAAACCTAAGCAAAATATTAAGAAACAAGAAAACAAAGAAAAGACATTAATGTGGTCCTACAAAAGGATACTGAGAATACCATAGTTGGAATATATGAAAAATAAGGAAGTTTTAAAGAAAATGGAAACAAACATCCTCCTTAGAATAAGGAAGAGAGAACTGAAATTTCTGAAGCACATAATGAGTAAAAAGGGTTTGGCGAATTTAACACTTACAGGATATATATTAAAAGTAAGAGGAACAGCAAATAACCTACTTGTGAAAGTGGTTGGCAAAATAGTGATTAGGAAGGATAGCAAAAAGACAAACCTTATTGAGTCTAAAAAAAAGACAGGAAGTTGTGGAGAGCCATGATTACCCATATCCTCTTCTGTGTGCTCTTAGAGGATATCCTAAGGACTTTAAAAAAGTAACAAAGAAAGGATAAAAACAATATAGAGCCCTATTCAAGATGACAGGATATAACAGGTATGCAAATCATTGATTTGTTTTTTTTTATTGCTTATCAACTCTTTGGGGGTTATTTAAAGCTGAAATATATTTTGGATTGTAAGAATAATATTTTTTTTTGCAAGTGAATATTGCATTAACACTATTTTTAATAATAATAATTTTCAAAAATCCTACTATTTAACTGTTATATTGTACCTATGGACTATAATGGGTATGTCCCAATCTATATAAATACAGTAGAATATATGTATGTGGTAGTCATTTCAATTCACTTGTGATTCATTTTGATTCCCTTCTAGCTCACCGCTAGCAGTTGATTACTTACTACACACCACTGGCAAATCTTGTATGTTGTTTCTGTTATGAATATTACTGTTCCATTTCCAACCTTTATTTTGGTTATTCTTATTCAGTAACCTTTTCCTAGGTTACAACATTAACCCATAGCTGGGGGGTGGAGGTGGGTTCATATTTTCCCAAGGGTATTTGTGTGCAAGTCAATGTAAAAAAACTGACTGATTTTTTTAATCAGTCAGTTTTTTTACATTGATTTGCACACAAATAGTAGATAGGTTTGCTTATCGTACAGTTGTCACTCTTCCCCAATCTTTTCAACAGGAGTAGCAGTTTATCCCTTGTTCCCTGTTTAGAATTAGATTTTCAGTTTGTTCTAAAGTCTACTTCCACATTTTACTTCTAATGTCTCCTACTGAACTCTGAAATTAAAATCTAATTAAATCTTGTCTTCTTCAAGTCTAGAGTTAGCAGTTATCTTTCCTGCATGACCTAAAGAACTTTACTTCTTACTCTTTCTTACCATCATGCAACACCACACAGTAACCCTTTACCTGGAGCGGTTCTTGGGCCTTGTATTGGATGAACATTAGGAAAAAATTTCAACTTGGCTCTTAAGTTTCTCATTCCAAGTCACAATCTATTATATCCAAAAGGTATACAAAGAAAACCTTATAGTTAAGTGGATGAAACCAACCACAATGTGAATGTACATCTTTCAAGTACAAAATAATCACAAGGTATTATATTAAATCTTTATTCAGGAAGGGCACAAATGCAGAAGCTGACCTGAAAACTAAAATAGTAACAAGAGTAAATCAAATTTCAGTGTTATAAAATATCAAATATTCTATACTGACATTCAAAATAAAATTCATTGATTCCACTTGATATTGATTTGAAACAGCTACAATTTTGTCATTGAAAATAGATTAAAGTAGAAATGGAATTGGGTTTTCATATTGATAGGAACAGAATGGATGTTAATTTCACTGTAGATTAAAATTAACATTGAATTATCTTTTAAGCAGATGGAAACTTACATGGAATTATGTTTGGAAATAGAAGGAAACTGACACAAAATTCTTTCTGTAAGCAGAGAGAAATTTACACAGAATTCTGTCTGTCAGCAGAGGCAAATTTACACAGAATTCTGTCTGTAAGCAGAGGCAAATTTACACGGAATTCTGTCTGTAAGCAGATGGAAATTTACATGGAATTCTGTCTGTAAGCAGATGGAAACTTACATGGAATTTACTCTGTAAGAAGATGGAAACTTACATGGAATTTACTCTGTAAGAAGATGGAAACTTACATGGAATTTACTCTGTAAGAAGATGGAAACTTACATGGAATTTACTCTGTAAGAAGATGGAAACTTACATGGAATTTACTCTGTAAGAAGATGGAAACTTACATGGAATTTACTCTGTAAGCAGATGGAAACTTACATTGAATTCTGTTTGTAAGCAGATGGCAATTTACATGGTATTCTCAAAGCAGATGGAAATTTACATTTGAATTACCTTCCTAAGTAGATGGAAATTTACTTGAAATTAATTTAAAAAAAAAGGTGTAAATTTAGATGGAATTACCTTTCTGAGGAGATGAAAAATTTACATGGATTTCAATTTTTCAAGCAGATGGACATTCACATAGAGTTCTGTTTCTTAGCAGATGAAAAATTGAATAGAACTATATTTCTATGAACAATATTTGTAGAGGAAAAATGTTGTTCAAATATTCTGAAAGCTAATGAATGAAAATGTAGACATTTTATAAAAATAGATAAAAGTGTTTTCTGTATAATTATTTCTGTTACATGTAATAACTGAGAACATTGGTTGGTTGTATGTCTGGGCTAACAATATGAGTATAAAGACACCATTGATGGGCGGCATGCAAAATGATTGATCAAAGAAGAAGAAGAGGGAAGAGATCAATAAAACAGAATCTATTTTTGTCCTTTGAAATGAATAAACAAAACTAAAAATTAGATTGATAGACAGATTTATGCATATTTTTGGAGACATTATATCTCTTTTGGGTGAGAGAAATAAAGAACACATGACAAAGAAACAGAAAGCTATTTATATAGAACATGTGTGTGTGTGTGTGTGTATATATATATATATATTTTCTGACCATGAGACCATGTTCGAATCTCCTCATGGTTGATTTGTCAGGAAAGAGACTTCCTGATGTTATCGGTCTGGAGAGGGGGATGATTCCGATTCCAGCATGTGGCACCTTTGGAAAATACCTGAAAACCCATCCCCACAGGGTTGACCCAAGCCTTGTGAGTGAAATTGGGTAGAAAGAACTGTTGGGTCCATCAATAGCTGTGCTAGCACAAAGTCACAAGTCATCATGA